>OX387429.1:20199725-20658107 GCA_947563755.1 Lochmaea crataegi
CATTGATTGAGACCACTAACAACAACGTAGTCACACTGTAGTGGACCAGTGGTCGTAAGTCTAAAGGTAACCGCGCTAATGATGCCCTGGCTAGGAAAGCAGCAGCTTCAAAACTCTTTGAACCTTCCTGATCCGCTAATGTAACAGTTTCAGCATTAGCAAGCCTAGTGCGCGAACATACTCACAGTGAGCTCAAAAAAGTTGGGATGAAATAAAATACTGCTACAACTTTTATGACGCTAAACTGATAAATTTGGGTTCTCCAACCTTACTTTTATGGTCAAAATTTTCCCAAATTTTTTAATATGACTTCAGGATATGCAAAAACTATACTAAATTAAGGCTTATACCATCTATAACTAAATTAAACCCTCATTCGCATACTTTTTGCGTTTTATTGCTTATTTAGAAGATTTCAATATTTGTCACTTGAATGTTGTAAAAGGCACTATATTCTGTTAAACACACGCGAAATTATTTTAAAGACACTGTATTCTTTCGTAGAATGTATTTCACCTACTTTCCTTCACCTTTCTTATTCTAATTTACAATCTTTTTCTATTTTTAAATGTCAATGTCAAGGTTGTAACATGCTGTTCAGCTTGTTGCGTTCTTTGTTTTTAAACTATTTTATTTAGTTAATTTTTGTTGCTCATTAGTCACTTCCTCTCAAATTTCTATTACATTTCTAAACATGCCGTTTCCTTGTCGCAGTAGCCACTCCAAACTAAAACATTCATTTTTATCAAATTCCCCTTCCATTTTTGTCGTTCGATATTCGAAATTTCAAATTCTCGATTGGAACTCTTTCTTTCCTCTAACTGCCACCTTAAAGGCAACAGTTCAATACTATATATTTTAATTTTTGTCAGCTGGTGAACAATTTATATCGTCTGGTTGGTAAGTTAATTCTTGTATTTTCCCTCAGGTTATTTTCTTGTGTGGTGCTTATTGCTTATTCAGGTTTATTGCTTATTTGCTAATTTGCATTTTTTGTATATTTAAGGAACAAAACGAATAGAATAAAACAGATCACTGTTAAGTTGTATTTTAACACGTCGAGTTCGGGTTTTGTATGCGCTATAAGCTCCTTTTCACCTAATCTGTTCTATCTATTCGTTCCTTCCCTAATGTTTTTTCTAGTTCCTCATCCCCGTTTTTCTTTTTTCCGCAGCTCTGCAGCCCTCAAGTTACACCCTCAAGTTTCGCTCAAGATACACCCTCAAGTTCAGCACCCAAGTTAAGGCAACTTTACAACTCAAGTTTCCGGCAAGTACCGTCAAGAAAAATTTAGGTTTCAAGTTTCAAGTTTCAAGTTTCGTTCCTGTTCCTGTTCCTGTGCCGTTGGAGTCATCACCGCCATCGCTAAGACCTGCAACATTCCAGCCCTTCAAGATAAGTTCCTTCGCCTTATCTTTAGCGTTTATAAGATTTGAATTTGGCGTGTTATTATAACTTGTTGTTCTCCTCGTTTGGTTTTTTTAATATCCAATTTTTGTTGAATTTTTAAATTTCAATAAATAATTATTGTTTTCATTCTTTGTATAGATTATTCAATAATTATTAAATTGGATAAACGGGTTCAGGAATAAATAGGTTGATTTTATTTTTTGAAAAATTAACGTTAATTTGTATAAGGTGTTTCCAGCTTTCCACCTTTTGCTTTCGTTTTTCTTTGTTTTTGTTTCGATAAAAAGCTGGTGGCGTCCAATTTAATATTAATTGTACACCCCATCCCAGTGATAGCATATAAAATAATTTAATTGGTGCCGAATTCCACTCCCTGAGGAGAGTGCTCTAGCCAGGGGCATTTATCGTTGCAAGGTTATGCCTTTTAATACAATTGTGTTCTTTCTGAACATTATATGATTGCTTTAATGATATTGATAACCTTTTTAAACATAATATCAACATTTACTAATAGAATTACTAACTAAAAATCTTATTAGAAAATTTTATTTATTTGGTTTCATATCTGTCAAATTTTCTTGTGACTACACATCTTTAATTTCACTCCCTGTGAATTATAAATTGTTATTTGATTGACTCTGTTCTTTATAATTAAAGAGGAAGGATTGTTAGAACTTATTCTTATATCAAATCGTCAATATTAATCTCCAGTGAGATAGTCTGGACCTAAGCTTTTTTAGATAGTTGTTCGAATGACAAATTCTCATTATTGCATTCGAATTGTTATCAAATCAAATATTCTAGGTTTTTTGTAACTATGTATAAGTGATAATAAGATAGGTTTAATTTCATTAATTTTGATTATATTTCTCTGTTAACATACAGAGTGTTTGTTTGTTAACATACAGAGTATTTGTTCATCTAGTGTCACAATATTTTTGTAACTTCACTAGTTTCTACTTTTTTTTCTCGTTGAGTTTTATATGTATTAAGTTTATCCTTTTTGAGGTTATTCATAACATCACAATATATATTGGGGTGACATTCACTGAGACCTAAAATATTTATTGTGTACCCTTTCTTCTATTTAGTTCCTAAGGAAATTCTCAGAGACTAGTAGCTCCTTTAATCCTATTTCCCGAAGGTATTTTAGGATTGCTGCAGCCTTCTACTTAGGTAAGTGTCCCTCTTCTATCAAGTAGTCTCCTAATTATTGTGCCCTAGAATACTACTATTTAGTTATCCACCTTGTTTTATCATTCATGTACTCGAAAACTCACATTTCATTAACCAGAATTTTAGATCATTACAACAACAATCTATGGTCAAGTAAGCTATAAAGTGAAGCAGTTGACCTATTAGGTTTGAAATTACATAAGTTTTGGAACTATTTCTACTGAAAACATCTCCAAACTTCAAAGTTTCAGGTAGTTGCGATTATTATGAGGGAATCTGGTTTTGCATAAAGTTTTCATCATGAAAATATTAATAAAGAGTTTGCATTGGAATAAAACTATTTTTGTATAACACTTAATACCGGGTGTAATTGAGTGATTGTCTACTCCTGTAACTTTCATATGGATTGATAGATTCAGTTCCATTTTTGGTAATTATATTGGGTCCAATTTTGAATTATTTCACAACCAAAATCAATATGGTGAACTTGTCTTCCGGAACACCCTGTATAATTTAGATATTTGGATTATCATTCTTCAACCACATACAATTTACATGAAATGTCGAAAAAGACGTAATTTTTATTTTAATTTGGACAAAAATAATTCGTTTATAGGTTGAATTTGAATAGAACAATGTCTTTTCTCGGTCTGGGTGTTCAATTGATAAATCAATGTTTGCTACCTTGACGAATATAAACAGAGTTGGCTTCAGGAGCAGATTGTGCTAGAGATTAGAAGTTTTCAATTTTCTGCTTTAATTAGGAACCAGGGAAAAACCAGATCAACAATTTGAATTTTGATTCATATTTTAGGGGTAATTTAAAGTTAGCTTCAGACAGAATCTGCGTGTTGTAGACGTTGAGGATTCATGAAATGCGTTACAGACACGTCAGATGGTGTAACTAAAGTTTATTGTTGTCCGCTGATGTTGATTGCGGAAATGGAGGAAGAAAACAGTGAGAAAGTAATATGCGAGCAGCACTACTACAAGTTTTATACAGCCAAACCAAATAAAAGGCCCTATAAAATAAATCAGCTAAACGTGGTAAGTGACATCTTGCAAAATTTGCTTGTATCGTTTTTGAGGTTAGAACCAATAAGTTTTAGATTGCTATGGAAATCTATAGGGCAAAACAAACAAAAACTGAGAAGACCAGAAGAGAATACTATTCACTACAAACGTACGATGTTGTTACTGTTAATGGAAGGAAGAATGTGATAAAAAGGGTTAAAGACAAAGACGATCCTTTAATTTATGTTGTTCCAGAAGAGGAAATATATTCGCGATTACACGATATTCATATTAACTGTGGGCATGGTTCTAGGAATAAAATGATTTACGTAATACAAAAGAAGTATGTTATTCCTAGACCTTGTATAGAATTATTCTTAAAATCGAGTAAAACTTGTGAAACGAAAAAAAGTCGGGCTATCGCTAAAGTCGTTGTAAAACCAATTACATCCAAATATTTTATGACCAGATGTCAAGTGGAATTAATAGATTTTCAATCTATCCCAGATGGAGAATATAAATGGCTTTTAAATTACCAGGACCATGCTACAAAGTACCTTTGCCTTAGACCATTGCGCTCCAAACATGCAGTCGAAGTCGCTGAAGAAATTTTTAAGATATTTTCGCAATTTGGTGCACCTTCTATACTGCAAAGTGATAATGGGCGCGAATTCTCAAATAGAGTTGTGGAGGAAATGAAAATCTTTTGGCCAGAGCTGGGCATAGTCCATGGGGGACCTCGACATCCACAAAGTCGGGGGAGCAACGAGAGCTCTAATCAAGATATGGATTACATGTTGAGGGCGTGGATGGCGGACCACAAATGTACAAAATGGTCAATCGGATGCTATTTTGTTCAGTGGCAGAAAAATAGCTTACTCCATAGAGTACTAGGCCGATCTCCGAAAGTGCTTAAACCAGTCTGTGGGGAAAAACTCGATTTCTTAAATTCCAAGTGAAATTTTGAAGTTTTGAGAACTTTAAACAATAAAAAGGAAGTTGCAAATAAAATTTTATACAATATAACGAAGCCAGAAGTCTACTGCAGTACTTCAAGAATAACAGAAAACTCGGTTAGAGATGGAGAAATTATGGAGTCGGAACATTTCATACAAATTTTTTAAATAATGTTCATAATTGTACTATTAATATTCATATAGTGGTAAGTTGACTTTCAACTTGTCATCAAGGCCATCAAGGGCAATCGATACTTTTTTGGTAATTGTTACTCACGTCCTTCAATTTAGATCATCTCACATAATACATTCACGGTTCCAGGTTGGTGCATTTTCCAGTGGTGTTAAATCAGAGGAATATAATTGGTAGGTGAAGTCCTTAAATGTTTCCCTTCAGCAATGTTATAAATTTTCGAATAGTATAGCTGATCGTCCTGTTTTGGTGAAATCACTGTTTATTCACCCCGAGATTCCAAACACGACGAATCCTTTCAATATTTTGATATTTAACCCGACCTACAACGTTCCTGAGTAACGGTCAGTGGTATATACAAAGGTGCTGAACATCAATAATTTCAAAATTGATGTAACTTTTCGTGAAAGAAATATCCGCTAGAAATCTTTAAATCTTAACTGTCCACCCTATAGATTAAGCTTACTCAAGTCCAGACTTTGTACTAAGACTTCGTTCTGCTAATAAGATGGCTGGAAGTAATCTTGAAAGCTTACCTAAGACTTTTATGAATCGATCCAAGAGATGCGGTAATTGAAATCTTTAAAATATCATACGCAATGGTATAGTTTGTACGAAGTCAGTTGGAACAACCCACAGATTTATAAATACTCAACATAACTACATAAGTCCATGTAACAACCCAAAAAAGTTCAAAGGATCGTTTGTCGGCAACATAAAGCACCGATTAGTTGTCCTTTGAGTTTTTTTTCGTTTGTTCCATAGACTGATAAAAGCAAACAGTTAAAGGTACACTATTATTCTTCTGTACTGTGTGATGACGCTTTATCATGCTTCGGCATCTGAACGAAGACCCCAGTCAGTATATTTTGGTTCCTCAATCGAATTCACTACGAAAATCCACCAACGTTTTCAAACAGTTACTGAAGCAACGTGTTGCTGACATTCTTCGTGCATCGAAGACTTCAGTAAATATTCCAAAGCCTGATTGACGACTCATTCATATCCTTCATTTGTTGCTAGTCCAGCACTATACACTTCTAGTATTACTGTAGCATTCGCTAGTGGTGATGTATACGGTACGCCCAGTTTTTGAGTTTGTAGAAATATTATATTGTAATATTTTACTTATTTATTTAAATAGTTTTTATCAGTGGGATAAAATTATACACACTTCTATTGATAATTACTATTTATATACACACTTTATTTAATGTCTTCTAATTGATTTACACTCGGTATAATAGTTCTAGTTTATTTTTACCACTATTTATCTTCAGTATTTCATACACTGTCCGATTACTAAGAATTTCTGTAAACTAAATCTTTACTAACTAGCTGTCTTTGTTTTACTAACTGTCAACTCACTCAAAAACCCGCGTATACAGGGTGTCCCAGACTAATTTATCCAGGCAATATCTCTTAAACGAATAGAGATTTTCGAATGGGACAAAAACTGATCTATTCCATTTCTAAAACACTTCAATATGGCGTAGAAAAAAATCATCCACTGAATATTCATCCCTCAGTTACAACCCCTAACTTTAAATTTTTTAATAGCACCCTGTACATTTTTCTATAATTTTGGATGTGGTCTTCCATCGTTCATTCTACAAATTTTTCAAAATTAAAAAGGGTTAATAAGTAATCAATATTAGTTAATTTCCTATTTTTGTTAAATTAATCAAGAAAGCCTTTAAGCTTAAAGGAACAATAAAGGTAAACGTAATAAATATTACATGTATTGAATCATTGCAGGAGTAATTTGGCGACATGCTTGTCTTATGTTTTCTTTTAATTCGTCTACATTTTGCGGTTTTGATTGATAAACAATATCTTTTATCACTGGCCGTAGCCCCACAGGTGAACCCTTTTCCAAAAAGGGTCCAGTACTCAAAATCTTCCTCTTACTGAATGGCAACAAACAAATAATGAACCAATTTCAACAACATGTGGCACACCTCCAATGCCAAAACTTCAACGTTGGCGCTTTCAATCGTTTGGGTTCAATATATCCCCTATAAGGGTTTGCGAAAACGGCTTCCAGAACAGGACGGAATTCTCCAACAATACGAACTCCTGTGGAACAAAATACTAAACCGTATATTCCTCAACTAATTCAGAACGAGATCCTATAAAACCCAGCAAGGGATGACTTCCCAGTCATTAACAAAATTCAGATTTTCGTTCACTGTACTTTTGGAAACCAAGCCATCTAGTAGAAAGCACACAGCGGAAAAAAAGTGACTGACACTTCCTCAACTTCAGTACAGAATACTACCATAGAGAAAGCTACCCGAAACATACATCCGAACTACACTGCTCACTACACCGCACAGATCAAGTCATAAAGTGCTTCACTTCCCTCTATGTGAGCCAGAGAATGACAAACGAACGCTTTTATCCAAGACTCGACAATCACGGCCAATTGACAATTTCATCCAACGAATAATTCCACTTTGTAAACAATGGACAGAAATAATAAGGTCTGTATTAAGGATTATTCAAATAAATTTGAGCAATAGATAGCACCGCAATACCCCCCTGCCAACGTAAACCACCTTCCCAAAAGAAAGAGTCAAGAGGTGACAAATCAGGTGAACGTGCCGTCCACATAATTTCTGGAGAGTTGTTTGCTATCCAGTGGTCATCGAAACCGTTTTGTGGTCGCTAACGATTATCGCATTGTGTGGAGGAACTCCGTCTTGTTGCTTGTTTCTTGATTACTTACGAACCCATTTCATTTTTGAAAAATTTGTTGAATAGACGATGGAAGACCATATCCAAAACTATAAAAAAAATTACAGGGTGCTAATAAAAAATTTAAAGTTAGGGGTTGTAACTACGGGATGAATATTTAGGGAATGATTTTTTTCTACGCCATATTCAAGTGTATTAGTAATGGAATAGATCAGTTTTTGTCCCATTCGAAGATCTCTATTCGTTTAAGAGATATTGAGTCCTTCCACGGAGTGCACGAGGAGTTGTTTTCTGATAGGAGATTTTTCAGATTTAGAAGACTTTCCAGTGAGATAGAATCCTTCAACGCCTAGAGTTCCACGTTGCACAGGTGTTAATTGGCTTTTGCTGAGTATTAGCAGTGTCAATGATCTCTCCAAGCTGAAGTTCTCGAAAAATATTTTGGACTGGTTCAGTGATGGAAGGCATTTCCAGACGTATGCTCTGTATTTTTTCCTTTCTCTTCAATTCCACCTTGAAGGCATTAAAACCTACTCCCCAGAACAGTTCAGGACAAAGGAAGTGGCCGCTGCCTTCCTGGTGTTATTTTTTCATTCGTTAAGTTTGCCTAGGCAATTTCAAGCCATTTTCGAGCTCATACAGTATGAGCTTATCGCCTTGATGGCTGCCTAATTATCCGTAATTATGAGGATTGTTGTATAACCAAGATAATATGGTGATTCTACAGTTCGTCTGAACGACTTTATTCAATATTTCGCATTTTCAGAGGGGAGTTTTAGTATTCAAGCATTAGATTTATTCTCTACAGCAGCATCTACATAATATCCTCATTTATATTTACCATATAATTATTTTATTTCAACTATTGTGTGGATAGATGCATAGATAAATTGAGTGTGGTGTTTTATTGCTTCCTTCTACGGAGTGCACAAGGAGTTGGTTTCTAATAGGAGATTTTTCAGATTTAGAAGACTTTCCAGTGAGATAGAATCCTTCAACGCCTAGAGTTCCAAGTTGCACAGGTGTCGATTGGCTTCTGCTGAGTATTAGCAGTGTCATTGATCTCTCCAAAATGAAGTTCCGAAAAATATTTTGGACTGGTTCAGTCCTGGAGGGCATTTCAAGACGTATGCTCTGTATTTTCTTCTTTATATTCAATTCTACCTTGAAGATATTAAAACCAACTCCGCAGGACAGTTCAGGACAAAGAAAGTGTCCGCTGCCTTCTTGGTTAGAACATCAAGTACTTCCACAACAAGGAGACTATGTTATTTCCTCATTCGTTGAGTTTGCCTAGGCAATTTTAAGACCTCTTGGAGCTCATACAGTATGAGCTTGGCGTCTTAATGGCAGCTTAATTATCCGGAATTTTGGGCAATATGGTGATTCCGCAGTTCTTCGGTACGACTTTATCCAATATTTCGCATTTTTAGAAAAGTGTTTTTGTATTTAAGTATTAGATTTATTCCCTACAGCAGCATCTACATATATCCTCATTTATATTTTCCATATAATTATTTTATTTCTTTATATAAAAAATATTCTTTCATCAACATAATGCTTGTATAATACTAAATTGATGTAGTGAATTTCCTACTTTTTTTAGGGTGTACTTTACCTCATTTATTACATCCAAAAGATTAGAAATCGGACCTCCGGCATTGCTTACCTTTACCTAAGCGGAATAAAGGAAAAAACGTGATATTTTTCCTCGGCTATAAATAGGAACAGCCAGCTTTCCAGGTCGTACTCGCTACATAACATAAAATAAATGGTCAACCAACACGCTATGTGTCTCCGACATTATTCCGGTCGTTTTTGACTAATTGTGTTTGTTTGAACGTATAATTGGAGTGTTACCTTGTAATGATTACTAATGAGGATGTTTCCTCTTCAGAAACTAAAATATATATATCACTGCATTAATAGTTTTGTTCTAGTTTAGAAATGAGCTCGTTTAATTAATTTTTTATTTTAAATATTGTTCTTGTAGCATGTTTACAGTTTGTTTGTGGTTTTTCAAATAAAATAAATGCCAAACTAAAAAATACTGAAACATTTATCAACCAAAAATTGGATTTATCGAATTAACGTCTCAAAGTTATAATAGGGAAACTTTTTACAGTGCCCCATTTACTATTAGACGTATACAGACTTACCTAGGTAAGTCTCTATATGAATATATAATTAAGAAAGATCTAACAGCCTTAAGCAGACATTTATTAACGCCCTTAGCCAAACAAAATGCATGACTGGCAAGTGTCAGCTCACATTTCTATGTCAGACCACCGCTGGCTGACCTATACGGTAAGCTAGGATCTCAGGACCACTGTAATCCCGTGACCCGAAGAGGACGGATGTAGCTCTCTACAATCGCCTCTTAAAAGGTGCTCTGCGCGAAACAGAGGTCCTGACTCCTGGCAATAATGAGGAACTGGAAAGGTACACACTATCTATTCAAAACAAAATAGACATTGCCTATAAGGAATTCTGTCCGATGAGGATGGTCCAGACAGATGGCAAAACCAATACTTGGTGGTGCCCTGAACTGGATCACCTTAGAAAGACAGCGAGAACGACCTTTAACAAGGCAAAACGAACAAAACTCAAAGAGGACTGGGCATTATACAAAGCCAACCTCAAAGAGTTCAAAAAAGTCTGCAGACAAAAACAAAGAGCAGTCTGGAGAGCCTACTGTGAGGCAGTCGAACACTTCCCACAAGTTTCTAGGCTACAGCAGGCACTCTCAAACGACCACCATAAGAGTATCGGCATCATGACGAGGGAAAATGGCGATAAAGCCGCCAACCTCCAAGAGAGCGCTGAGATTCTTATGGAAGCTCACTTCCCAGGATCTGTCTTTCTGGGAACGACGAACTGGACGGAAGTACCAATAACACGCTCACAATACTACTGGCAGTTTGCTAGTGTAGTATTTGATGAGGACAAGATAAGGTGGGCCATTTCGGGCTTCTCCCCTTTAAAGTCACCAGGACCTGACGGTATAAGACCAGCCCTTGGGAAATCGATATCCTTATGCCGCACCTGGTTAGAATATTCACCTAACAGATGCTATTCAAACAAAACTGGAAAAATAGGAACATGCATGAAACATGGGCACAGAAAAAATAAAATGGAATAATTTATATTAGTTCTTCCAAAGTATTGGATAATTTCACTAAGCCATCTGCAATAGTTTCATGCGCAACAGCTATTCTTTCAGTGAGTTTTAATTTTGTTTCATAATGTCGTTCTTTTTTAAGTGCTCTTCATAGGAACTAAGCCCATTCAAAGAAGAGAAGTAAATTATCTCTTTTCTTTGGCATTCTCTTCTTTTCAATTTCCTTGGTGTACTTGTGGCAATATTCGACTCACGATTTACAATACATCCTGTTCTACTGTCACAAATAGAACTATTTTCTTTGTAGATTGTAATCATAAAATTGGAATAGTTTGACAGCGTCAAGAAGAGCGAACGCTTTATTTACGGTATTGCCGAATTTCTGATTTCGCTTAAGGACGCCCTTTAACGAATCACCTCAGGAATTGCATAGTAGTAAAGTCTTCGCTAACTACTGCTCGTTATGGAGCAAATTCGCTCGATACCGAGTGATGTCAAGATTTGGGCTCCAGAGGAAACGGTATGTCTGTTATTATTCAATTCAATAACCAACTAATATCATTCACTTATTAGAGAATTGGGGTTTTAGATAACTTGGACGTGAAAATATATTATTTTATTGAGTACACAAAAAAATATAAAATTAAGCAAAAATAGTAAATACATTGTTTTCTGAAGTCATAATGATTGTGTAAATATTTACAAATCAATCGGTATATTTAGTTTTTATCCTGTCGTTCTGGTCAGGACATTAAGTCAAGGTAATGACATTTTTCTTTGGTCACCGATTCATAATACGTGTGCAAAATATCAAATTATTCATACGTCTGAAAGTGGTTGGAAATTGATCAACCTGATGATCCTGGTCAGGAAGGAAATGAAATAGCAGATAAACTAGCGAAGAGGGGGACTGAAACACCCTTTTGGGGGCCGGAACCCTTTTGAGGTATCAGCTCCAATGTAATATTGGAAGAAATAGGCAAAGCCGAAGAAAAGAGAAGATCTGACAATTGGAAAGAGCTAGTAGGACTTAGACAATCAAAGATTCTTCTGGATGACTACAACATGTTGAGATCAAATGAATGCATAAGTCAAAGTAAAACTGCACGAAGAGTTTTAACAGGGATCCTTACGGGAGATTGTCGCCTGAATGGGCACCTGAAAAAGCTCAAAATAGTAGAGGAAGAAGAATGTAGATTATGTGGCATGGAAGAAGTAACCTCCATCCACATACTTGCGAATTGCGTAGCAATTCAGAATCCCAGGACACAACACCTAGGAGATTACTGGATATAAGAGGGACATCCACCTAAGTTAAAGCCTGCAGATATCCCAAAATTCCTCCGGGAAATAGGACTAAAGGAGTCTCTTAGACTTTCCTCAAGAACTAAGTAGAAGTAAGGGGGAACAATAGATTTTTTAGGTCTCAGTGAATGTCACCCCAATTTACATACATCCTGGTCTGGACGTTAGGTTAAAGTTATGAAATTATTCAAGACTTTTAAGCAGCTCTGAATAAATTCTGAACTCATGTGAATTTTCTGATGGAACAAACCTACAGCTTTGTTTCAGGTTATAACCTCTGCATGTATTGCTGCATGCCACCATAGTGCTACAAAAATGGTATGAGATCTTTCTTGCACCACGTATAAGTGTATTGGTTGATAATCCCTTTTAATTTGATAGTATTTCATTAATTCAAACCCCATTAATAAAAGCTGCTAAAGTAGTAAAAAAAATAAAATCGTCTTATTTATTTAACGAAGGTAAAATCTCTATTCGACGTGACATCGTCACCACGGAACAAAAAAAGAGAGTAAAAGGGTGGAAAAGCAAGACGTTATTTTTGCACGTGGCAAATTCATCACAGTGACTTATATTGCACCTGTAATGCCCCCATTACTATCTCACAGGCTTAAAGGCACGCCTCATCGGGATTCGGTCCGGAAGTACCATTTGTCTTGTGCTTGACAGACTACCGTAACGCCATTCTTTTTTACATCCGAGATTTTTCAAGAAGACGTGCAAGAATGAAAGTTGACGAAGAAAGGAGAACGAAAGGATTTGCGTATAGGAAGTGAAAGTAAGCAATTTCTCAAAATAGTGTAAATTCGATACCTATTTTATACGTTGAACGATATATCGTGAATAATAGATTGGGTAATTTTTTTAGAGCGAATTTTACTGTTACAATACGAAATTTTTATGAAAAGCGATTCGAGGTCGAGGAATAATATTATACAGTGCGTCTATAAAGCAACGCACAAATTCATTATTAGCTAAACATTAATATAAGAAAATCCTCGCTGGCCATTTAATGTACCCAAATCACATATTCGGAAAAATTTCTTGGAGAGATCTTCAAATATCTCAAACATCTATTCATTTGTTTGGATTGTACTCAACAGCTCAAGCACTTGAATCAAATCTTTATACTATTTCCCATATTTTATTTTTATAAGTAGTTGTTTCATCTCTCAGTTCACAATTTCTGCTTATATATTCACTGACTTTTCCTGTTTTGTGTAGATGTTTCCTCAGGGTATAGTGTTCAGTGACTAGGTTGGTAACTGGCTTCAAATGTCTCTCGCCCAGTTTCAATAGCCTGGTTAAGAGTTCCTTGTCTACCTTGTTCAGTAAACTTTTGGTCTTTGCCTTATGTCAACCTCCATTTTTATCTAGCCATTTCCGGACCTATGTAGACTCCCTTAGAGCCTTCTCAAACCTACTCCGCCAATTCATTACTCACAATCCCCTCATATCCCAGCACTCATACTAGAGACATGTGTTGCTGATAGCTTCAAGCAGAGCCTAGCTGTTAGTAAATGTTTTAATGTATTCTCCTGATGTTCCACATTCCATGGAACACAGACGTATATCGACTAACGCTCACAAAAAGTCTCTTTCTAGGTCTATTTATACCATCCTTAGAGCCATGGTATGGTTTAGAACCATCGGTGTACCAGATGATGTCTTCAGAAGTACCTACTGGGTGCATAATCTGTTTTCTATATGATATGCTTCACTCGCTCAGTGAATATGCTCTTCGGTGACATGCCATCCAAACACGTTCAAACTATGGGTTCATCCAGTATTATCCTAGTCCTCCCGATTTCAGTCTAAAAATTGCTATCATCATCTGCGCCCTCACAAAAAGTTCCAAAGGAAGAAGGCCAATAAGGGCTTCAATTGATGCTGCTGTTCATTGCCCCGATATACCAAGGAAAGCTTGTCTTCAGATTGCAATGATTATTTTCACTGCAGAAAACACTTCTGTCCTCCACCAGACTATCGTTCCATAGGTGATCTTATCACAGGTGTAAAGCCAGTGAACCACCTCGGGTCGTATTCCTCAGGTTTTGTCCATAACTCTTCTGCATTGCCAGAAAATTCTAGTTGCCTTGGTGGTAATTTTCCAGTTTGGAATCAAGCTCCCAGATATTTAACTTTGGATATTTCTAGCTTTTCTCCGAACAGTGTACTCTGTCTTGCGTAAGAGCCCTCCTATTCGTAACTTCTGAAGCATAATCCTGTTAAAACCACAAACTTTCACCAGAATGTCTGACAGTATTCCTAGTGGGAAATAAATTGACTAAAGTAGGTACGAGATACTATCTGTTTCTGATTAATTCCACTATTCAATGAAAAAATTAATGGAAATTCTTACGATGATATATGCTAATATGGAAATTATTATCAATAATATTTTAGAATTTTCATTAAATAGTGGATTCAATTGGAAACAGTTAGTTTCATTTAAAAAAGTGATATGAGTAGATTCCACAAAGTAAGGATCCAAATAGTAAATTCAGCAATTAGTGTTTTTCGATAGTTCGTCTCAAGAATTTTCAAATGGCACCTAGATGTCTTTGATGAAGCTTATCTGATCCAGAGACGTTTTTTTACGTTAAACAATACCTGGAGATATTAAACTGTAAGCATTCACAGATCGGTTAAGACAGCCATCTATTTGACATACCAAAATGTCGGCTTAATAGCTTGGTTCGTTCGTTCGTCATTTGAAAAAGTCGCTAATGCATGTAGAATCCAATATTGGATGAAGGGTTACAAAATTAAATGGACGAGGCTTTTACTTGATGAAGTTCCATACTAACTCGACTAAATAATACAATTTAATTTGTTTAAATCTTCACTCTTTACTTTTCACGTATACGTTCGATTGAGAACTGTCTTAGACCTTTCAAGTTGAACATCGGTTCAAATATAATGAAGATTTTAACAAATCAAATTGTTTCATTTCCTCGAGCTACAAAATTATTTTTAGTTATATTTTGGACACCAATGAATATTTTTCTGAAAATGGAGATCTGCTTATATATTTTCTACAAAATATAAATAAATAATAACTCACTATTGAAAAAGCTTGAAGTCATTTTAACCCTCCAAGTTTATTCATATAAAAATATTCAGCGATCAATTTTTAACATTCCCTTTTTTTTACGCTCATCATATTTCCGGGTTGTTAGGCAATTTTTTACCGGTCAAATAAAACTATATGAAAATTATAATATACAACTTTTATTTTTCAAACGCTCAAAAATATGTTATGATTGATGGCAAGCGTATAATTTTCCGTATAAATAAATAAATTATATTTTGTACACCGCCTTCTATTTTATTTCGCATTTAAAAAACGAAAAAACATTTCAAGCAAAACGACAACCATTTTCCAAATTAATTGTCGCCCGAACTTCCGCAAATTTTTGTCACGCGAAGTTGTTAAAATGTCCCTAAAGTAATAATATCCTTTTTATTGTGTGCTTTAAATATATATTTTCCTGATTTTTGTTTGATTACTTTTTGCTAAAAATACTTTTTTCCACTTTTTAATATTATTATTAACAATATACCATTCCAAAAACACATGTTCAGCAGCCAAAGTTTTTTCCAATTCAATAGCATCGAATTTGATGAATTTTCGACTTCCTGTATGGTAGTTTTCGGAAATATATGAATATATAGTTTGAAGCAATTATTTTATTCATCAACTTTGGATTCAATAACTCCTTCATAGTCCTACATAGTACCTTCAGTCTCACTCGCTACCTCTGAAGCTAGAGGTTCCGTGAAAATCTTTTTCATCAAATCGTAATGGACGATGTATCTTATCTTCCTAGAAAACTAAACTTTCCTAAAAAATATTGGGTGGTAGGTCAAATTCAGAAAAGGATGTATGGAAAAGATTTTTATTTTGGAAAAAACTTGAAAAGGCTGAAGCATTTTAAACATTCATGATAAAAAGGTAATTGAGTACATCGCTAAAAAATACGAGAATCACAACGTCGATGTTCACATCTTAAGACTTTCGCCTTATCACTGAACTGATCCCAATAGATATCATGTGGAGTGGAGTGAAACGGTATGCATCCTCTAAGAACTCGAGTTTCAAACCAAATGACGTTAAAACATCAATTTCTGGAGGTGATGTAAAAGTGAGACAACAATTTTTGGAAAGTAGGGAGCATACAAGGTGATATTGAACATATAATAATATCGTTAAAGATATCTCGGATGATGAACGAGATTATGAAAATGGGGAGTTTACCTTTTGAAGTCAGTATCAAAATAATTTGAAAATATCGGAGTTTAGAAAAATAAAACTCGTCAGAATAACACTTGCCCCAATTATAAATAATAGTAACCTCACCCAAACATCCTGCCTTCCACAACTACCCACTCCTCCCCAGATGAAACTTCTTCCACGGTTCAACACTACTCTCTGCAAATAAAACAAGCACGAGACCCCAAATCCAAAAGTCTTTCTGGAAATGATAAGTGAACTCCAATATAGTCTGGTACTGGTATACTGATGCTCCTAAAACCGAGACGAAGTAGACTGCTCTGTAATTAATGCCCACAACCCCATAAGATTTTCCCTTATCTCTCCTCATTGTATTGTTCACACTTGAAAGTTGTCTAGTAGCCTTCAAGTCCATTTCTCCACACAAACATCCTGCCTTCCACAACTACTCACACCTCCCCAGATGAAACATCTCCCACGATTCAACACTACTCTCTGCAAATAAAACAAACACAAGACCCCAAATCCAAACTATTCCTGGAAATGATAAGTGAACACCAATATACTCTGGTACTGGTATACTGATGCTTCCAAAAGCAAGACGGAGTAGACTGCTCTGTAATTACTCCCCACAACCCCATAAGACCCTCCCTTAACCCTACTCTTTGTAGTGTTCACACTGGAGAGTTGTTTAGTAACATTCAAGTCCATTTCTCCGCCCAAAAATCCTGCTTTCCACAACTACCCACTCTTCCCCAGACCCCAAATCCAAACGTCTTCCTGGAAATGATAAGTGAACACCAATATACTCTGGTACTGGTATACTGATGCTTCCAAAAGCGAGACGGAGTAGACTGCCCTGTAATTACTCCCCACAGCCCCATAAGCCCCTCCCTTAACCCTACCCCTTGTAGTGTTCACACTACACACACACACACCCAAACATCCTGCCTTCCACAACTACCCATTCCTCCCCAGATGAAACATCTCCCACGGTCTCAACACTACTCTATGCAAATAAAACAAACACGACACCCCAAATCCAAAAGTCTTCCTGGGAATGATAAGTGAAGACCAATATAGTCTGGTACTGGTAAACTGCTGCTTCCAAAAGCGAGACGGAATAGACTACTCTGTAATTACTGCTCACAACCCCATAAGCTCTTTCTTTATCCCTCCTCATTGTAGTGATCACACTGGAGAGTTGTTTAGTAACCTTCAAGTCCATTTCTCCACCCAAACATCCTGTCTTCCACAACTTCCCACTCCTCACCAGATGAAACATCTCCCACGGTTCAACACTACTCTCTGCAAATAAAACAATCACGAAACCACAAATCCAAAAGACTTCCTGGAAATGATAAGCAAACACCAATATAGTCTGGTACTGGTATACTGATACTTCCAAAAGCGAGTCGGAGTAGAATGCTCTGTAATTACTTCCCACAACTCCATAAGCTCTTCCTTTATCCCTCCTCATTGTAGTGTTCACACCGGTGAGTTGTTTAGTAACCTTCAAGACCATTTCTTCGCCCAAACATCCTGCCTTCCACAACTCCTCCCCAGATGAAACAGCTCCCACGGTTTATCACTACTCTCAGCAAATAAAACAAACACGAGACCCCAAATCCAAAAGTATTCCTGAAAATGATAAGTGAACACCAATATAGTCTGGTACTGGTATACTGATGCTTCCAAAAGCGAGACGGAGTAGACTGCTCTGTAAATACTGCCCACAACCCCATACACTCTCCCCTTATCCCTCCTCATTGTAGTGTTCACACTGGAAAGTTGTTAAGTAACCTTCAAGTCCATTTCTGCACCAAAACATCCTGCCTTCCACAACTACCCTCTCTTCCCCAGATAAAACATCTCCCACGGTTCAACACGACTCTCTGCAAATAAAACAACCATCCCTGGAAATGATAAGTGAATACCAATATAGTCTGGTACTGGTATACTGATGCTCCCAAAACCGAGACGGAGTAGACTGCTCTGTAATTACTACCCTCAACCCCATAAGCTCTTCCCTCATCCCTCCCCATTGTAGTGTTCCCACTGGAGAGTTGTTTAGTAACATTCAAGTCCATTTCTCCACCCAAACATCCTGCCTTCCACAACTACCCATTCCTCCCCAGATGAAACATCTCCCACGGTTCAACACTACTCTTTGCAAATAAAACAAACACGAGACCCCAAATCCAAAAGGCTTCCTTGAAATGATGAGTGAACACCAATATAGTCTGGTACTGGTATACTGATGCTTCCAAAAACGAGACGGAGTAGACTGCTCTGTAATTACTGCCCACAACCCCATCACTTATCTCATCTGACTTTAGTGTTCACACTGGAGAGTTGTTTAGAAACCTTCAAGTTCATTTCTCCACCCAAAAAACCTTGTCGCTGATTCTATAGCTTCAATTCAATCATTCAATGCCACCGTCATCGACCATCCCTTGGTTCAGAACGTACGTACCTACCTACCGACACCCCTTTTTCCAAGATATAATCCTTACTGTAACCCTCACACATTGCTATTAATAAGAACAAACTCACTGATCGCCTTGAAAAGGAAGTTGCTTTATCCACTACCCCAACAACGATCATTCAAATTTCCAGCGACCTTATATCTAATAAAAAAAATAAAATCAAGTCAAACATGGCAAAACCACTGGAGCTCTATGAACACACTACTTTATGTAATTCATCCCATACTTGGACCACCAAGCCATACTTGCTGAGACACAATGAGTAACAAAAATTCCTAAATACTATTAACCACAAATATCAAAGCAGTTCTCGAATACTACAGCACAAAAGGTCTAAAATTACAATTTCATCATTGGTTCTCTTAGCAAAGATGGTTAAGAGCACCAATTCAGTATTATAGAAGATATTGGTAGGTGAAACCAAAAAACGAGATGATCAAAAGATCTAGTAGGACTAAGATAATCAAATATACTGCCTGGAAACCATGACCAAGTGAGAGTTCTAACATAACCTGAATAAGCACCTCAAAAAACTCAAACTGAACAATGAAGAAAGTAAATTCTGCGGAATGTAAGAAGAAACCTCAATTGACTTACTTTTGGAATGCAAGGAACTACAGAATCTCAAGGTACAACACTGAGACTACTGGATAGAGGAGGATCACTTGCCTAAGCTGAATCTTGGGGATATTCCAAAATTCCGTCAAAGAATGATACTGATTTACTTAATTACAGTTAACTGTAAGTAATTGTCATATTAGTAAAGCGTGATATATAGACGTCAAAAAATAATAGTTCAATACTATTAAACGCTTAACAAAATTAGAAAAATTAATTTCCAAAGAGCAGACCGTCCACTAAGAAGCAACAAATACTTCTCGGGCTATATGCCCCGACAGACATTGAATTACACTTCTAAAGTAAACGGGGTTGGTATATCTGTTAAAATAGAACCAACCATTCTGGTTTGCGATTAGAAGGAATAACATCACTTGTGGACCGGTTTCGGCGTATTGCGCCTGATCAGCACAAGGTAGATGCTATTCGTCCAGAAGCTCTGAGAGCATTTCCTTAATTAATGTATTGGTGTGGTATCAACGTAGTCTCTAGTCCAGGATTATGCTCTCAGAGCTTCTGGACGAATGGCATCTACCTTGTGCTGATGAGGCGCAAAAACGCCGAAACCGGTCCACAAGTGATGTTATTCTTTCTAATCGCAGAATGGTTGGTTCTATCTTAACAGATATACCAACCCCGTTTACTTTAGAAGTGTAATTCAATGTCTGTCGGGGCATACAGCCCGAGAAGTAGTTGTTGCTTCTTAGTGGACGGTCTGCTCTTTGGAAATTAATTTTTTCAATTTTGTAAAGCGTTTAATAGTATTGAACTATTATTTTTTGACGTCGAATGATACTGAAGTAACTACTAGCTTCTTCCAGATCTTAGTGAATGTCCATTGATAGCTGAACTGTCAAAGTTACTTTTTCTAGAGTCAATTAAGACAAATATCGTATACGTAATAACCATTTTATTTTTCTCTCCAAAACCAAAAAATATGTGTGGTAAATATTCAAATTTATTCATTCCGAAATAAGGAGTAAAATTCATACAGAATATATGATGTATAACCATTAACACTACCAAGCAGCTTATATAATTTGCTGTAATTGCCACATAATAGAAGCAGCAAAGAACTTTAATGTGACACTTATTACATAATTAACATGAATATGTAATAATGCACCCCTAAAGTCGCAAGCTAGGGTTATGTTTACCTGGCAAAGGGGAGAAAGTCTTTAAAAAGGTCAACGACAAGCGAGACTTTTTAGATGGAACTGTCTACTTATACGAGTAGAAGTGCGTATAATTAAGGATGAATACCAAAGCTGCCCGTTGAATAAAAGCACAATTAATACGCGGAGTTTCAATGTAAAAAAAAATATTTTTAACCATAATTAGAAATTTTCCTGCAAATAAAATTACATTTCTTATTATTATTGAGCAGTTTTGACACAATTCAAAGAACCTTTTCGAATCTGAAACTTGTTTCTCCTTTCCTTCTGATGATTCTTATTGCAGTAGGTGAAACTATGTTGGTGAAATATAGTTTTGTCTTCTCCAAGAATATATTTTTTCAGTTCTATCAGTTTCTCAACATTCCTATCTGTTTGCATTCTTTGGCCGTCAGAAGCAAATCTCTTCTATCTGGTCTTTCATTTATGTGTTATAATTGCTCCAAGATGATCCGCGAAGTTTATGTTTTCAATAATACCTTCGTTCCAAATGGCGTTAGAACCGTTTTTGGTATCGTTCGCGCAAGTGCTGTATTTCTTTCACGTTCCAACTGATTAAAGTATCGTTCTTGGGACGGTATACAAACTGTACCTTCTGGAAGGGGTGATAAAGTTGATGTATCCATCCCATATTCGAGTTTGCGCACTATACAGTACTATAAACGATTCCAGCATGGTTCATAAATGCCAGTTGGAACAAACCTATTATATTTCTTTTTCTGTAAGTAATAGTTGAATTCCTAATTTCACACTAATGTCATAATCATAGACATTAGGAGCCCACAATTTTACGACTTATTTTTGAGATGGAATATTTTTTCTGAATCTGTTTTACTCTTGTGATTTGTACCAGACCATCCACATATGCGAGACGATTGAATGGATTGAAATCGGGCGATCTTGCAGGAAAAATGACTGGCCCTTCTCTTTCAATCCTTCGATTTCTATAGGTAGTGACAAGACATTGACGAACTACTCGACTAAAATGACATCCACTGTACACGAACCATACATTTCGCAGTCTCGTTAGAGGAACGTCTTCTATTACATTATTTTGCAAGAGGTTGAGGTAATCCTGTCCTGTTAAATAACCAGGTAATTCCACTGGTCCCAGTAGTTGATTGCCGATTACACCTATCCAGACATGTATGATAAATCTTCGCCGGTACACTGAGCGTCTTATAAAACTGGTACGCTTTTTTTCTCCCAATGTTAACCTAACTCAACCAATCAAAATGACAATCAGTCACATGTGTCAAATTTGTCAAAGCGCATTATCCACGATGCCAGCCCATTTAAGTGAGTTTGATAAAATGCGAATCATTTCCAAAATAGAGGATGGTTGATGGGATAACGATAAAACTGTTATCAGAAAAAGAGGAACTGGAAGACCAGTTATAAATACAGCGGAGTAAGACGAAGCATTAACTGATTACTTGAGGCAAAATCCCTTTGATACAAAAAGACATGCAAGAGTTGCAATAAACTTTAATGCTTAGTAAAAGCCGCAATAAGAAGAATTAGAAAAACAACTTTTAAAGAATTGTGCTGCCGCCCGAAAATACAAACTAAATGAAGAACATAAACAAGATAGGTTAATCTTTGCATCAAATTATGTTTTAAATGGCCATATTAGAACGGCCATATTGGAGTTTATAGGGTAGGGTTTGACTAGTAATTGAACATCCAGAAATTTCACACACCTAATCGCTATTTTGGGCCCCAAAGTTCCAAAAATTGTTTTCCCGCCAATATCTCCTAAAATATGGCATTTAGAGAATTTTTATATTTCGAAAAATTGAAGATGGGGTCATTATCTACAAAAATGGTCCTCATGATTTTTGCCGAAAACTCGATGGTTTTCAAGTGGGATCCTTATGTTGAGCTCCCGCTCCGGAGTTCTTTGCACTTACTCATGACCGGGCGAACAAATTATTCAATATCTCGGGTAAATTTGCATATTTTTTACGATTCAAAATTCAGATGAAAGGGGAAATCCACAGCTATCATATCCGATGATTCGAGGCCCATTTTTATATTTCCACCATAATTATAAAATGGTTCAAAGATTTTGTAATAACTTTTTTTTTCGAGTGTCGGAAAATTACTCATATTTTTCTTAATAATAGACATTTACTCTCGATTTTTCGTTATTACTGGTCCTTTAAACGTGTTTATTGATCTCAGAAATTTTTATTGGCCATCTTTCTTGCCCCTTGATTTTTCAGTGGGTGTTTTCATTTCCAAATTTTTGCTGTTTTTCGAGGTAGGGAATATTTTGCGAACAATCACTGTCTAAAAGTTTGTATATTATCGGATTGTCTTCCAAGATACGTCATTTTAAAGTTGGGAATTTTTCCTTTTTGGTTGTGCCCTAATTTTTTTCTCGAGTTTAGTTTAGTGGTTTTTCAGAAATCAATTAAACGCGTTTCTGCGAAAAATATTAATGTTGCGAAAAAAATCATGGGGACCATTTTTGTAGATAATGACCCGATCTTCATTTTTCCCGAATATAAAAATTCTCTAAATGCCATATTTTATGAGATATTGGCGGAAAACCAATTTTTGGAACTTTGGGGCCCAAAATAGCGATGAGGTGTGTGAAATTTCTGGATGTTCAATTACTAGTCAAACCCTACCCTTCACGGAAAATTCATGGACCGGCAGGATTTTTGTACACTTTGCCTACTTTTCATCCTTCATTTACTGGACTATTTAGCACTGACACATTTCAAAAGATCCATTTACACAGCTTACACACTATTTTCGATTATTATAGTTGTACCAGTTTTATATGACGCGCACTGTACTTCGTCTCTTTCATGGCGTTAGGATTTTCACCAATGTAGGCATAATGATGTGCATTATGTGAATTAAAAATTCCGTTATGAGTAAACGCATATGAAATTGGGAGCTTGGTTGTTTTTGTCCAGTAACCAGTTTGCAAAAACTACTCGAGCAGAGAAATCACCATCTAGCATCGCGTGAAATGTTTGAAAGTGAAACGGATAGTATTCCATATGGAGGATTTACAAATTGCAGAATACATAAACACGAGTCTGCTTGTACTCAACTCCGGATTCGTTCCATTTCGTCCAAAATATCATTTTCGTACACCTATGTAACATCCGGGTGCCTACCAGTTTCAGTACTTTCAGGTACTTCCGAGCCGGTCTCTCCTAGGCGTTGGTGAGGAAATCGGTTAGCGTAGATATCTTATTTTCAGAAAACTTGGTCGATTATGCTTGCTATCATTATTTTTACTCGTCTTCTCATTTTTTTGGTATTATCAAACAGTTCATAACTCTTTAGCAGATTCTGGCGTTTTACAGTATTATTCGGAATTCAATCAACAAATAATCTACTCGTTTTCAAGATTTTTAATGTTTTATGTAATTTTTCTATTAAGCTCTGATATTATGAAAATTAATCGTTACACAGTTTATATCGATCTTCCTGTATTTTTTCTCAATTAGACACCCCAACGCTTTACTAGATTTCCGTTGGATCTCAGCTGATTAATACATTCCTATTTTTTCTTTCATTTTGCCTAATTTTGTATTAATTCAAATAATTGTAACCTATTTACGGAAGATAATAATTTACATAAATGTATATTTAATTGTTCAAACGTGACTAATTCAATAACCGTCTTACGGTCAAGTAGTCACTTCTCATTTAAGACCTATAAGAAAAGTAATACGCCATGCCATCAACGATGATGAGGGTGCTCAAAAGTAATGAGTAAGAAAGGCACTCGGCAAGCACTCATAAAAAGTATCTAATAGCGAAAATGACAAGAATATTAGGAGTAGTTAGAAAAGGTTTTAAGATAATGAATTAGACGGCAGCGGATTTGTGAAATATGTGTTTTATGTACGTGCAAAGTATAAACAAGATTGCAGGTAAACGTATTTATAATTTACGATGGTTGGATTTTAAAGTCTTAATTAAGTTCGTAAGTCGTTAGTTTTAGTTTAGAAGTTTAAATACTTAAATAAAATATTTCTGATGAATTATGGCATGGATTTTCATGAAGGTTGAAATAAATATCGTTTTATATGTAGTAGAAGACATGAAATTCTTAATTGTGAATCAAATTGATCGTTAACCGAGATGCAATATGCGATCGCAAGCAATCACTAGAGGGCACTACATAAATCGGCATAGCTACAATAGTGGGTTAACTGTATTTTCCTAGAATTTCGAATGGTTATTTGTCAGAAAACGACTCTTAAATTACCATTTATTGTAAAGTAGCACATACAATTAAAGCGAACGCGAGACTTGAAACAGGGACAATTAATAATGCCCCCGTTCCACGCTACTACTGAATCAACTTAACCTTACATAGACAAGCAAGAAGCGACACTTTTATCTCATTTCGCTTGGAAAAAATAGATAAAGTTTAAAACGACTAAAGTATTGAAATTTTTTAAACTTCTATGAAGTGAATTTACTGTTTGGACCCTTACTTTATGGAATCTATATTACTTTTTCAAATTAAACCTACTGTTTATAATTATTTCCACTATTCAATGGAAAAACCAATGAAAACTCTAAAATATCATTTATAATTATTTCGATATTTGCATTTGCAAAAGAGCTCTCTCTGATAAAGCCACTGCAATTAAAACTAGATGCACCTTTTATTCTAAAAAATAGTTTCCAGTTTTATTTCCGGTGGAACACCCAGTATTGCTGTCAATACGAAGTCGATGTCCATGTTTTTTGAAAAAAGCTGGAATGTTACAATATTATTAGTAAATAGGCTATGTGAGTTCTGCCTCATGGCGGAGGCGGTAACATGGGAATCTCCATAAGGAAATCGCGAAAAAAGCTAAGGTCAAAAATAGCAAAAATGGTTCCCTTCAAGGTCACGCGCATTTTGAAGACTTTTGAAGGGGTCTGAAGATGTCTCTTAACGCGTTACGTCCTACTTCTAAACACGTCACAACCTACTTTAAACCCCTTCAAAATACTTTAAAACGTGACAGCGACATTCTTCAAACCCCTTCAAACCCCCTTCAAAACACTTCAAAATGCGCGTGACCTTGAAGGGAACCATTTTTGCTATTTTTGACCTTAGCTTTTTTCGCGATTTCCTTAAGGAGATGTTAGCGCCTCCGCCATGATGCAGAACTCACATAGCCTATTTACTATTATTTAATATAGTTGACCTCCCATCAATTCTAATTTCCATCTGGACAAGGAGAAAATTGAAAAGCGATGGATATTTGTATCAGTTTCAACGTTATAGTTAATAATTCATGGGAGTGTATCAAGCAGTACATTTTAATAATAGCCCTTCCGTTTAATATTCAATTTCAGTCAGTAATTTGAAACAAATTACTGAAATTTAATTTCGACACGACTACCACAAGGAGTAAGTAGTAGACAATTTTAAAACATTTTCCTCGACTGCAATCAACACGCAAATATTTACAAAGCCGCCCTACCCACCATCACCACAAGTAGATACGGCGAAATTTGTTTAAAATGCAAATAAATTGAAAATTAGTATTTCGCCTTTAACGCTGGATGATGTGCCGGGATACGACTTGGAACATTTATCATCATGCAATCTAAAAACGGTGTTTGAATTAACACTGCTTTATTGCTATTTATTTCAAGCTTTATTTATTCAATATTCTAGATGGGAAGTTTGGTATTTGGAACGCGTACACGGTCCTCCAAATAGTAATCTAATAAGCGTGTAAAGTTTGTCCAAAATTAATTGATAGAGCTTAAACACGTGTTCCTCGCCCTTGCCGACTTTTTCTTTTGATCGACATACTTTTCCCTTTGATCAGCAGTCGGCAAGGACGTCGAACGCATGTTTTAGCTTTTGCAGTTGATTTTGGATGAACTTCACCTTTTTAATAAGGGACCGGTCTGAATATAGTACAAGCCACTTAACTGCGAACACGGGGACTACGATTTTAGTAAATCTACCACACTATCGTTCTAAAGAAAATTGAACCAGCAAAAAAGTATACCATGGCCGTGGATATTTATAATTCGTACAAATACAAACACTTATTTAATTTAATAATGGGACTTTATTGTAAATACTTAGAAATATCACTACTGTATTTACATACGTATGTCGCGCCGCCACTAATACGCGACGGAATTAAAAAAAACCGAGGCAGGTACTATTAGGTATTTTCTGTATGTTTCTTTTGGTGTATTCATTATTCTTTTTGTTAATTATTTTGGGAAATTAAACCACATTATTTTTTATATTTTTTAACTCAACGTTTTTGTAGCACTCCAGCTACCGTTATCAAGAACAATTAAGTTCTGACACTGTTATGTTTTTGGTAATAATACACTACGTTGAAACATGAATATGTAATTATCGTAATTAACAAATGATAATATTCGATCAGTGAATAAATATGACATGACGTGAAATTAACAACGTTACCAACATTACATTCCTCCCGTTCAACAAAAGTACAATATATATTTTATTCTAAAAATCGTTTCGGTTTTGGTGCTCCGGCGTTGTTCTCCTGGAGCTACTGGAATAACGGTTTGTGTGTTCTGCTTTTCAAGGATTTGCTCCCCCACAGGAAACTGTAGGAAATGCTATCTCTCGGGTCAAGAGATCGGCAGATGATGCTACTCGAGTCGGGAAACCGGTAGATGATACTATCTCTGGTATTATTGGTATATCGGTTGTAACTAGAGCAGTCATCCTTTTCGTTTCGACCATACCGCAAGGAATAGATGTTTGCAAAATTTTTGGCTCCTGTAACTCAAGAGGCTGATTAGTAATTGAAGAGGCTTTGTCATTGCGTTGCCTAATCTTATCTTCATGTCGTCTTCTTTCCACCCCATCATCCATGATAACTTTGTACGAAAAATTATTGGTGCTTTGAGTAATCTTTGCAGGTGACCATTCCTTGTCTAGATTTGTACGTACATAGACGTCGTCCCCACCACTAAATGCGCGCTTATTGAGGTATCGCTTCTCTTCTTCCATCTGTTGCTTAACATTTCGGAACGCTAAGAAGTCTCTGACGTTTGGTTTGATGTTGTCCATTAATGTGCGAGGTCTTCTTCCGAACATCATCTCGTTTGGGCATTTACCAGTGGTACTATGGGGTGTATTGCGATAATGGAAAAGGAAATTTTGGAGGTTTTGCATTTGTGTCGATGTGGTTGATTGGCTAGCCTTCATTCTACTCTTAAAAGTTCTCACAAAACGCTCCGCCAATCCATTCGTTTTTGGATGGTATGTGTTACGTGTTGGATTCCCTTCTTCTTACAGTAGTCTTTGAAGTTGTGTGAGGTGAGTTGGCTACCATTGTCGGAAACAATAATTCGTGGAAGTCAAAGATTACAAAATATCGTGTCCAACGCTTCGCAAAATGTCTGTCTTGTGATCACTTTAAGGGGTTTTACATCAGCCCATTTGGATAAGGCGTCCACGACTATCAACCAGTAATCTCACTTGAACGGGCCAGCAAAGTCAATACGGATTCTTTCCTAAATGGCATCAGGTATTGACCACGAATACAATGGCATATCTGGTTGGTGTTGTCTATTTTGTTAACAGTTTCTGCACTTTTAATGTAGTGTTCAATATCTTTATTAATGTTTTGCCACCACGCGTAATAACGTGACAAAGCCCGCATCGCTACGATGCCAGGGTGGCCAATGTGCAGTACTTTCAGCACATGCTCCCGGAGTACAACAATTCTTCCTTGCCACATTGAAACTCCCCTTTCTACAGATAGTTCGTGTCGTATCGTTCATCTGATGTTCATCTGATGTTCAGTCCACATTTGTCTTTGCAGGCATTGTATAACAGAGTTTAGCTCTTTATCTTTTGTTTGTATATTTCCTGAGGTTTTCTTGTGACAGGAGGATGTCTTCAAACTTTTCTGTGCGACCATTTTCGAATATTTAAAAAATTCTTCTTTCATCACTTGATGCCTTCTCCTTCTTATTGGGCATTCTTGATAAAAAATCAGCCGTTGTGTTATATTTACCATTGCGATAAACAATGTCATAATTGTACTCATTAATGTATAAAGCCCAACGAGTAAGTCGGTTATTTACTAATTTTGGAAGATGACGATTTGGACCAAACAGATGTTCTAAAGGCTTGTGGTCTGTTACAAGTGTGAGTTTATTTCCCTGTAGGTATTGTTCAAATTTCCATATTGCAAAATAGATGGCTAGAGCTTCACGATCAATCACAGAGTATTTTCGATCTGCATCGTTCAGTTTACGAGAAGCAAAAGCGATATGCCCCTCTCTCTGTCTTTCATCAAAATGATATAATATGGCCCCCACGCCTTCCTCGCTAGCGTCTATAGCTAAAAATAATGGTGTATCTTCATTATAGTCAATTAATGAGTTCGAATTTGAGATTTCTCCTTTTATTTTATTGAATATTTGTATCTTCATGTTTGGTCCAGGACCACTTGACTCCTTTTCGAGATAAGTTATGTAAATCGGCACATATAGTCTGTAAATTTGGAATAAAACGTTCATAAAAATTTACAAGTCCAAGGAATGATTCCAGTTCCGTGATATTCGTGGGTGGCATTGCATTATTAATGGCATCTAGCTTATTTTTTGTTGATAAAATTCCATGCTTACTAAATTCATGCCCCAAATATTCAATTTTAGGTTGCGAGAATGTACACTTTTCACGCTGAATTCTCATTCCCACTTCATTCAATCGATTAAAGACGCGTTCCAAATTATCAAGATGTTCGTTATTATCTTTAACTGTGACTGCTATGTCGTCAAAATAAACAGCTACATTGGGGATGCCCTCCAGCAATTTCTCAATATATCTGCAGAAAAGTGATGGTGCGTTGACAATACCAAAAGGAAGTCTATTGTATTGGAAATATCCCTTATGGGTCGATTTCGTCAAA
Source organism: Lochmaea crataegi (assembly GCA_947563755.1). Taxonomy (NCBI): domain Eukaryota; kingdom Metazoa; phylum Arthropoda; class Insecta; order Coleoptera; family Chrysomelidae; genus Lochmaea; species Lochmaea crataegi. Next base: position 20,229,026 of record OX387429.1, read on the forward strand.
TATTTCCGAGATTCTTGATTAACTTCAAACTGTAGATATGCATCTTTGAGGTCTAGTTTCGTAAATCAGAGTCCTCCGGCCAGCTTATTCTTCCGTCTTTCTTTGGAAATTTAATGTAGGTGGTTCTTCGTTCGGGTCAACAGGTGATACTATTCCACTTTCCACTAAGCGTGCTAGCTTCACTTCTACATTTTTTTGTATGCCGAAATTAATCGGGCGTGCTGAAATACGTTTGGGCTTTGCGTCAGACTTAATATGTAGCTTATTAGAATAATTTTTTATCTTACCCAGCGATTTGTCGAAAAGTTGTTTATTTTTTTCAATTGGGGCCTTAGGACGTTGTTTGCAGGTTTTATCGTTGAATTCTGGTGTGTTACTTGACGTTACTAAATAATAAACGCTACTTGGGAAAGGCATATTAAATTCCTTATGCCATGGCAGGCCAAATAGCATTGGGTTTGCGTCAGGAATAACAACAACTTGTAAACGCTTGGTATACTTATACTTATACTTCTACTGTTCCTTTCTGGCTTAGTTCGAAATTTCCATATGCTTTCAACTTCGGTGGCTTTGACGAGGTTGGTTTGCCTAATTTTTTCCCCATTTTTTAATTTATGATTGAGTGTGCTGCACCTGGATCCCATTCCATAGTACACTGTACCTTGTTAAGTTTAAAATCAATACGCTTACTAGCTGTTTTTGTTGAGGATGTTCTGAAAATTCTATCAATTGGCTCTGATTCAGAAGTATTATTTGAATGTGTACTCTCATTGTCTGATTCTGATTCTGTCATTTTGTGTATTCTTTTTCTATGTAAATGTTTTTCTGAATTAGTGGTACTAGTACGTAATCTTGCTCTTCTTGTCTTCAAACAAACTCGTTCGAAATGTACCATTGAACCACAAGCATGGAATTTAACATTAGTAGCAGAACATTTGTTGTTTTTGTGTGACTCATTGCCGCAACGTTTGCATTCTCCCGGTTTGAAAGATTTCACCTTATTACTACTACCACTGTCATCCCCCGTTACTGCTACTACATTTTTGCTGCTGTCTTTTTTTGTATTTTGTCATCGCTGCTGCTGTCATAATCGTGCTCAGCGGCTTCTCTTGCCTGAACGACCTCAAATACCTGGTTGAATGTTTTACTTCGCTGCCGTCTGGATTTAAAAGATCGGGCCATTTTTGTTTTAATTCTATTTCGAGCCTCTTATGACTCAGACCCGTTGCAAAACGGTCACGCAACTGGTAATCAAGCATATTGCCTTCATATTTACAGTGTGTAGCAATTTCTTTGAGGGTACTAGCATATTGCTCGAAAGATTGGCCCGCAGGGTGAGTACAATTCCAAAAATGGTTTAAGGCTTTAAATGTCGTAATTCTGGGTTGGAATATTGTTAGAAATTTTTTGGATATTTCTAAATATCATTGTTCTTCAAATTTAGGTGTTGAATACTCAATACTCAATACTCAAAAACAATAATAAAAAGTTCAACCTGAACCAAGTTACAAAACCAAATAAAAAAATTGAAGCATATGCTTAAAAATGTCCCTTCCTTGACCAAGGAAAAACTCTATGTCCTACATTACGACCATTTGTAACAAGACATAAATCCAATCGTTTCTGTAAGGATCGTCTAGCTCTTGGAAAAATGCTTTGATCATTTTCAGTAGTAATAACCCAAGGACATTGATAATTGTTCGAAAAAATTTTATTACAGATTTCGAAAGCTTGTGGCTTGGAAACAGACCGACGCCGCAGGCGGAGGTCTGTTGCCAATAAGCAACAAGCTTGAGAAAGTTGTTATAAAATTTTTGAGCACTTATCAATGTTCGAGGGTTATTCGAATAGAAAAATTTTTGCTAATTGTAGAAAAAAATATATAGTGTATTTGCTTCTATAATTTCATTAATGTTCTCGACAGTATTATGACCAAATCGTGACATTTTAAAATATTAAATATCTTGAAACGTCAAAATCGAAATAAATCAAAATGTATCCATGGCAAAGTACCTAATAGAGTGAATTCAATGAAATTAGTTAATTTGAGGTCATTTGATTTAACACAACCAATCAGAACAACATCAAATTAACTGATTTCATTGCATATAAACTAGAGCAAAAAATATTCAGTTGTAATAATATGAGTATTTCAAAATAATCAGGTTATATATCGATAACTTGTTGCATAATTACAAAGAGTGTCAGTTTGACAGTCTAAATAATCCGACCGCGAAGCGGGAGGATTATTCTGTCAAACTGACACGACCGTATTTATTTTAAAGTACGTAATGTATTTGATACAGTTATTGATAAACGTCAAAATTTGACGGTCCTGTTAGTTTGTTTATTGTTGTATATTGACGTCTTTGTGGTTACTATGGAAATTAAATTATTGTAAGATTTTCGATTGGTAGAGCTACTCTATGTATAATCAGGTATTATCGAAATTATTCAAGGTAACTTAACTAAATTTATCGTTCTAATTGGTTGAAAATTATAGGAAAAAAATAATCAATTTTATTGCATGCACGCTCTATTATTTCCCACAGCTGAATACGATTTTGTATTGAACATCATAAACTAATGATTTTGAGTAGCCCCAAAGACAAAAATCGTATGGATTGAAATTGGTTGATTTTGCAGGCCGACTAACTGGCCCTCTTCGTCCAATCAATCGATTCCCATATGTAGTGTCAAGATATTCACTACAATTCTGTTCGCAAATAGCAATTTTGTTAAAGAAAATATATTGCTATCATAGCAACATTCCAAAAAAAGGTATATTGTTATCTCAGCAACCTAATTTTTATACTTGCTAAATACATAAAAGCTTTCCAAAAATGGCAATAGATCTATTTATTCCCATTATTATTTTTTTCAGAAGTTTTGAGAATATTGGAGATAGGTGAATTGTGAACGAATAGGTTATTTATATTGTGTTCTTTTGAAAGATTCAATTGAAGAAAGAAAACTTGAATATAAAATTTTTTTTTCGGTTTGATAACCACAAAAAAAATAAATTAGTTTATAAAAAACTAAAAAGCACACTTTATAGGTTATCGAAGTAGAAAATAATTTCTAATTTAAGAATAACCAGAATGAACCAGAAAATTAGTGTCATTGTCACGCTTTTACCACAATACAATATATTGAGAGAGTTTCACAGCACTCAATCATTCATTCGTTTGGGTTTTTTTATAATTTATTATACAGGGTGATTGATTAGTGTGATAGATCTCAGTAGGTCTGTTATCATAGAAGATACCGAAAAAAGTAATATATAAAAATTGTAGATGGATTTACGCTTCATATTTATAAATAAGTTACATTGTTACCATAACTCGATGCCAGATCAAAGTTATGTTTTTTTTAAATGGAACACCCCATATTTCACTACTATATTGTATTGTCATCGGTACTTGACGAGTGTGCAACGTTTCGAATTAATCTGAGCGTTTAAAATGGGTAAACATCGAGTTTACAGGTTGTGTTACAAATAAACATAGAAGTGAAGCTATTATAAAGCGTGTGAATAGACTGACATTTTGAATGTATCTGACGTTTCTCATGATAAAGCTAATGTTTTTATTGGGTCACCACAATATATATAATTTGTAGAGAAACTATTGAATTACAATTTTGTCAAATTAGGGATAACAGCATTAGATAGACTGCGATCTGTTAACGCATTGACAATTTTTGTAATTTTTTTTTCATTTTTTATAGCTCAGTTTTCCACCATATTCAACATGAGCTCTTCCCTGTCATTTAAAAGTTAATATTTCCCAGTAATCAATATTCTATTATTTTCTAAATAATTAATTAATAGTTCCATTTGGGCTTTGCTTGTTTTACGACTTCGCGACATTACTTTACGGAAAATAAACAAAACAATACAACAAAGAAACCAGATTTCTCGAACAATTTATAGGTTAAAATCAGAATAAATCGTCTTCTTTTTTATGGAATGCGGAAATACAGTGTTGCCAGTGATTAAATTGAAGCTACACCTATTTATTATCTGGGTGCCTACCAGATTCAGTACTTTTAGGTACTACTGATCTAGCAGTAGTAGAGGAGATCGTTGACGGTTGTAATAATATATAACTTTGAGTTAGATTTTTCTTATCTTTTTGAGTTTGAAAACATTAATGTTAGATTTATTAACATAAAAATATATTTTTTTATTTCTTCTTCAAGAATGCGTTTTGTCAATAAATAGCATCAAAAAATTATTTTATTTGAATTATCTTCCGGTACAAGAAGCTTGTTACAATCGACCCCTTTTACAACTTACACCTTTTTGAGTCAATTGTAACAATTGTCAGTGACGTGTCTTCAAATTTTTGCAAAAAGGCCCTAATTTTTTTGAAACTAAATATACCAGGCCTCTCATAGGAGTATAAAGCATTTTTATTTAAAATATAAATCACCTAGGGCTTACTATAAGGGAAGAAAAAAATGTAATGTAATTTTCGTTACAACCGTCACCGATCTTCCCTACCATTAGCCGTTTTCATAAAAAAATATAATTACAACAATGAAAAATAATTCTTTAACATCGCAATTCGACGTAAAGTCAATTCTTGTTAATTTTTCAAAGCCAACTAAGTACTGTAAAGATCGCTTAGTGATCGAATTATATGGAATACCAAAAATTTAAAAAATTTGGATTTGCCTCTAAAACGGTGCATAATGGTGAAATGGTGAATTCCATAAGAGCACAATTTTATAAGATATTGACTATTGACTATTGAAGTTGTCAAAACTTTGCTAAGAAATAATTGAAAAAATTCATCTTGATAATTAAAAAGTGAATAAAAAAAAACATTGTGTGGTTTTATAAAACCACGATGCAAGTAAAACTGAGTTTAGTTCGGCTTGTGAAGATAACTGGATATATTGAATATAAATTAAAATACTCCATAAAATATTCATAGGAAATAAATTCAAGCACTCAAAATTGAAATTAATACATAAATAACAATATGCACCAGCAAAAAGTTCTAATAATTCCAATAAATTCACTATAAAAATAAATTGAATAAAAAACAAATTTATTCCATTTATTTTTTAATTTTCAGTTTGATTTACTATAAGGTGTGTTTCTGGATTAATAGGAACTATATTGAAAGTTATTCATATACAAATGTCACAATATAACAAATAAAAAAATATTATCACCGTGTGCAGGATTCGAACCCCTGCCAACAATTCATAATTTTCAGCTGTCAAACCTCTATACCGCTCGGCTAAGAAAACATAACATTTTTATGATTTATGTCAAAAAGCAACATGCAATGGATTGAAAAAAAAAGTTTCACTTTAAAAATTTACTACCTACATCAATATTTCAGCTAGTTATTATTTTTCTTAGTTGTAACCTTCATCTCTGTTAATTTTCACTACAACTATTATTTCTGTTCTCTTAATAGCTTTTCCATTTTCTCAAAAGTTGAAAAAATCACTTTGTTTATATCACAATTGGTTTTTGGATACTTGAGTAACTAATATCAAAAAACTCTCATTTGAAGGTCTATTTTCTTGGATTATTTAGAGAAACTATTTCACGAAAAGTAACAATCACCTACCATTAGAATGAGAACACAACCAGCGAAATTTTTTTTTCAAAAAATTTTTCATTTCCCCAGGTGAAAGAGGATATCGAACTCTCTTTGCCGCTAAATTTTCACCCCCACCCCCCCTTTTTCGGGGGTAAAAGACCCGCCAAAATTTCAACTCGGAACGATAATTTTCGGGGAATCTTCCTTATTTGGGGTGCTTATAATGCAAAAACTTTTTTTTCGAAATTGACCCCCCCCAAAATCCCCCCAAGTATGGCCTCGAATTGATGTTGGAAACCGCGCATGGTGTTTTTAGGCATCGTTCATGACGACATATTACGAAATTAGTGAAAATAGTGACCTAACCCCAAAATTTGGCGCCACTTGTGGCGCCCTCTATATCGACTTTTAATTTTTTTTTGAATCAATTCCCATAGATTAGAACCCGCAAATTTTCGTGGGCATAATGAAAATTTTCTAAAAAAATATATTTTTTCAATAAATGTTTTTCATTTTAGTGAAAGCAGGAATTTCTTTTAAAATGATTTTCCGATGTAAATTCAAACTCCATAAATTAAACAAAGCCTGAAAAATAGCTCCAATTGGTAGCTAGGAGATGAATCATATTCATTATTTTTCAATGTAATAATTTTAAAAGTAAAATTTGTTGGACCGTTATGGGTAATTGCTGTAAAAAATAACAAATGTAAATTCACCTATATCCACACCATTAATAAATTCACGTTCGATTTCCCTCTCGACATTGTTTGTTTAAATACCTACAGCTTGCTTGGTCTATAATAAAATTTATTTTCCGCTGTTGCCGCATCGTCAATATTGAAACATGGAAATATTGGAATTCGCCGTCAGGTAGGATCGTTACTGGTGCCTGTGATTAAATTTATGCCGAACCTCTCCAGAATTAATCAAAAGTCCAATACCCATAGCGTGTAGGACAACTTAAAATTGAGCTTGTTGAAAAAATTAACGAGATTTTTTTTCAAGAAATTCCCCCTTTTTAGTACATTAGGTCAATATCATTTATATTTTCATGCAGATTTTAAAGGAATAAACTGAAAATATGTTTGTGAGTAGGTCATTCATATTGTCGGCTTTTGAAAGATTCAATTGATCGAAGAAAACTTAAATATAAAAAATGTATTTCGGTGCGATAACCATAATAAAAAGACTGATATTTTTCATGTATTCGACATTTCTCATAATAAAACTACTGTTTTTATTGCGTCACCACAATATTAATAAAATTTGTAAAGAAACTATTGAATTACTATTTCGTCAAATTAGGGATAACACTAGATAGACTCCGATCTGTTAACGCAAAGCGCTCAGTCGTATATTACATATTATTACAAATTATTATTATATACGTATTTGTATATATTGCGTATATTATAATATTATTATATTGTTTCTAGACTTTGTAACATTAATTATTATTAATTAACATTATGTGTTATTGGATATGGATATGGATATGGATATGGATATTGACGCGGATCGACTACTCGTGCATATTGTGGCTTGACCCGCAATATACACTGTGTTCATTTGAAAAGGACCCACCCCTAATATTTCAGAAATGGGACATATTGGAAGGAAATGCCGAAACACGTCAACTTTTAACTTGAGGGGGACACTTTTTGACGCTAATGTCATAAACGTCAGATTCACCCCCTCCCTACTAGAGACACCCCTTACATTTTTTCAATTGGCATTAGGTATCAAGTCACTCCTCATTTTAAAGGTCTGGTGAATCTCTATTCAATCATTTTGTTTTGCCTTTGATACGAGCCTTCCATTGTTATGTAATCGTTGTTTAAAATTGGCTCTTTTTCAACATTTATTGCCTGAATGTTAACGGTGGTCACTTTGTACGCATGATTAAATAGCAGTTTTTCCTTGTTAACAGTTGTCTTTTTACTATTTGTAAATTTTTTATTCTTTAAAGAGTCTTTCTATCATAACACAATATGGGAGCAAACGAAAAGTAGAAAAAGAGCCAATTTTAAACAATGGAAGGCTAGTACCAAAGGCAAAACAAAATGATTGAATAGAGATTCACCAGACCTTTAAAATGAGGAGTGACTTGATACCTAATGCCATTTGAAAAAATGTAAGGGGTGTCTCAAGTAGGGAGGGGGTGAATCTGACGTTTATGACATTAGCGCCAAAAAGTGTCCCCCTCAAGTTGAAAGTTGACGTGTTTCGGCATTTCTTTCTAATATGTCCCATTTTTGAAATATTAAGGGTGGGTCCTTTTCAAATGAACACAGTGTATATAATTCTCAATTAAAAGTTCATCACAAACACTTGTCACTAAACACACAATAACAGCAACTGATGATAATGTTTATAGAAATAATCTCTTTGCAATTACACAATTTCAAAATAATGCAGCCGGTGTGTTTATTAATTTTTTTTGTACATAAAAAAGTTTCGAAACAGAAAGTTGCGCAACAAATTGTTGCAGTCGGTGCGTTTCCACGCTAAGCGTTATCTAATGTTTTTTCCTGTCTACATGCAAAATATAAAAGACAACCCTCGTAAAATACGTTAAAGAATACCATTTATAGAGCTACGTCTCCGTTTTCACGGTTGTTCTGGACACTGGTTCACAAGAATTGGGCTCCTGGAGTATTCTTTTAGAGGAACTACTAGAGCTGAGACAATCGAAGATACTTCTGGAAAATTACGACCAGATGAGATGGAAAGGATGCATAAGACAGAGTTTTGACATTTGTCATAACAGGACTTCGAGATAGAAGCATCCATTCTCATACTTGCGGATTGCATAACACTAAAGAATTCCAGGGTCATAACACCATTGGATAGAAGAAAAAAAAACAGTTAAGTTGATGCCTGTAGACTAGTTTACAAGTGCCATATCATTCCCAACTTGAATTGGGCCAACGAAAATTATGATTTGGTGCGCATTCGATTGAAATGGCATCTAAAAAAATATTTGACTGGAAAATTGAGGCCGCAAAAAAGTTTAGGGGTTCTAAACAATTAAGTATGTAAGGAAAATATGGAAAAGAGTTGAGGATGTTGAAAAAAAGTTGTTAAACTACATTTATTTTTCAAGCAAAATTTATAATTGAGAGCGTACCCATATTGTACGGAACTGTGTAATTTCATACACTAAACAACATTGTATTTATTGGAGGTTTTATTGAGAACTCGGGTGGGAGGTTAGCTTACCGTATTTTGAATTTTTATTCTTGAAAAACGCAGTTCTAACGTTGAGTGAACTGTTTTAGTAAATTTTAAGATGGAAAGTAGACACTTGTCTCTCGCAAACGCTAACGGAGCTATTGGTATGTTGCATGGTGGTATGGGATAACTTGATGTTACAAATACATTCGGTGTGTCGCAAAATGTGATAAGTAGACCTAATCGTAGATTTCAGAAGGCAGGCGATGATTCTGGAAGGCCTTGGACTGGAAGACCTAGGTTTAGTACCGGAAGGCAAGACCGCTTTATTACTATCATTGCACGAAGAAGTGTAACCAGACCAGCTTTGGCGATAGCTGCTGATTTACGGAGAGCTAGTGTGTTTAGGATCACATACAAAACGGTGATTAATAATCTACATAGTGTGGACTTCAAGGTTCGAAGACCATGACGCTCTATACCACTTAACGTTGAACACCGCCTAAATCGCTTAGCTTGGTGTCGTGCCAGAGTAGGATGGAATGCTGAAAAACAATGTAATATTCAAAGACGGGTCAAAAATATACCTTCATAGCGATTCACGACGAGTGAGAGTTTGGAGAGAACCTAGAGGACTAGTTCAGCCGGGACGAGTTCATCCTTATGGAGGTGACGGTATCATGATTCGGGCTGGGATTTTTTGGGTGGTTGCAAGGAGCTGTATTTATGTAATGGCACTATGAATGATGAATGATATCATAAATGGCATTGTTGAGAACAACAGGGATAATTTAGAACCCAATTTCATGTTTTTATGACAATAACATAGAGCCAGAATTGTGCTTCACCAAATCTAAGCAAATTGAATTCTACATTTAAGATTACCAGCCAGATCACCAGATCTCAATCCCATCGAATCGTTCGGGATTGTCTCAAAAAACCTGTTCGTTCCTACGATCCCCCACCGCAAACCCTTGATGAATTACGAACCATTTTGCCTGATGTTTTGTTTCGTCTTTGTTACGAATTTCAACTGTTGTTTTAGGATGTATGAATTCATTTTAAAATGATATAACTCTAAATAATAATTTTTTTGCTGTTGTTTTAGGATGTACGAATTCATTTTAAAATGATATAACTCTAAATAATAATTTTTTTGGAAAAATAAACTTCTTTCGAACTTTTTTCAATATCTCCAACTTTTTTCCATGTGATTTGAGATATTCGAAATTTGAAAAAAGATCCTTCAAAAAAAGGATATTTCCTCAAAACAAGTCTCACCTCCCGGAACTGTACCGAAAATATTTATAATTTTAATGTAAAGGAAAATTATGCTAAAGTCGAGTGATATGTTTTACGCGAGCGCAGCACTAAAACAACTTCGTTCTAACAAATTAAATATAAATATTGAAAAATAATTGGATTTAGATACTATCTAGAAACACGAATAAAAAATGAGCCGTTAGCAAAAAATGTTTACATCTATTTTTCAATTAACTATGCTTTTGTTAATTAATTAATTTTTACCGAACTTTCGTGAACATAAAAACCTTGTTCGTAAAACCGTAAAACCTTTCCCCTTTTTAGAGCTATTCTCGAAAGGATTTTGAAATAGATTCCTGTTGGAAAAATTGAGAAATTTTGATTTTTCACTTTTTTATCAACAATCTATTGCCTTGAAAAATAAAAAACGGTAATAAATGAATGAGAAAAAAATTTTTATCAATAATTTTCCTAATTCTTTTGTTTTTGAATTGCAAATAGTTATACAAAATTTTTCATGAATTATTAACTTCCATTCTATAAATTATTGTCATAAGCATTGTTTATTGGATAAAACAAATTTTTTTTGAAAATGGTTTCTTGAATAAGTTTTTTTATTGCTAAAAGCGCTTTTTTTTGTTGGTGTTCGAGAACTATGTTCTCAAACCAGTAGATGATCTTCCGATTCCTAGAATTGATTTTCATTCACAATTAACTAGCAAGCCAGCCAACTGCCAACCTAACTTTCGAGAAACGTTAGGGGGTTGTCAATGAAATTTAAAACGAAAAAGTCAGTAGATTTCCTTGAACGGAAGTAAATTCCCACAAAAAAACAGTGCGTAGAGTATAATTAACGATAATAATCGTATTTCCAATACCATTAGTCAACAAATTCTGTTCGCGAGTGTTTCTTTTTTTTTTGTAATCAATTTTAATTAACATTTACTGTGTTTGGGCACAGGACGAGACTAGCATTTGTGGTCTAGTGTTTTTTCATATTTTATTTATTACTATTTTAATCTGAAAGTGTCTATTTCATAGCGACAGAAGTAGATAAGCTTTACGACCTATGGTAGATGATAAATTAAAGATTTTTTATAGTGGCGAAAGTCTTTTAGCCTTAGATTCCAATACCCTTTTGAGCTGTCAAACATCAGCAATTGCTACAGTCTAAGTGCTGTAACGTCAACGAGTTCGTGCAGCTCTCCTTATGCTTAGACATAAATAGGCGTGTGGGTAAAGTGGTTGGAGAACACGGTCATTTTCGAACCAGTTGGTAAATATAAATATTAAGGAACCATCATTTTCAAATCAATATTTAGAAAGTTCTTTCACATTATAAGGAAAAAAAATTATTCACTAATCATTTGTTTATTAAACAGACAACTTCTTATAAGAGAATGTATTTTCCGAGATTTTTTCTTATATACTGAAAACAACCATGTGACAAGTCAAAGTGCCCAAAATTATATAAAAAATGGGAAAAAAATTATTCTCATAAAAACGAAGCATGGTTGATTTCATTAATTGAAAATAAATACAGTGCAGACAAATGAAATGAAAAATTTATTAATTAATGTACCACGTTTTTAAAACGAACTGAAAAGTGAAAAATAACAATAGTTTACACGATTTTCATGCTCCAGCTGAAAGTTGTTAATTTATTATTCATTTAGGTAGAATTATCCTGAAGAAATAATAAAAAAGTTCGGTTACATCTGGTTCAAGAAATATTTATCAACTCAACTGAAATACATAATTTTGGTATTAATACTAAAAAAATTAAAAATGGCTAATTTTTGTCTTCTTTTTATAGTTATTTGAATCAGTTTCTCTTATAATGGACCTAACATGTTTTCATCCCAAAATCCTTGATGTCGGTCTTCAAAAACCTTCAAATCTTGGTGAAAACGTTCCCCTTGTTTGTCACTCATATTTCCTTAGTTTTCAGGGAAAAAACTCAGATGCGCGTGCAGAAAATGAATCTTCAATGACATGTTTATTCCCATCTTTTGAAAATTTTCCAATAAATCGGTAATAATTTCTTTGTAATTTTAACTTTCAAACTGAGAATCTTTCATAGTTTCACGGATTTTTGGGCCAACAAATATACCCTCTCTCAGTTTTCCCTCTGTAATGTTTGGAAAGATTTTTTGTAAATACCGGAAAGCATCACTGTTTTTGTCAAGCGCCTTCACAACTTTCATTGTCATCTAGTATATTTGCACTCGAATTACCGGGAAAAACTGGATATGGTAGATCTTTCGAATGTAATATGGGCCTAGTAACAGAACTTCGGCATATATAATACTTGCCATATTTTTTTATTATATCCCAATGTTTTCGTAACACTAAAGTAACAATCATCTTCATGATTACTGGGTTCTCTCCATGGCATTGGTGAACCAAATGGAAGGTGAACTTTTCCTTCTGATGACCATTGGAGTAAGACGATTCTACAGCTTCTGCAAAACACATGAGGCACCCACTTTTTATCTTGATTTGCAACAAGAAATCCAAAATAATGAAGATATGCACTTTTTAACTAATCAACAATGGATCTTATCTTTTTTGAAAATATAAACTGCCCACAACATAACAAAAACGATCAGAATTTTGTTTACACTTTCTACTCGAAATTTTAAATCAATTCGAAACAAGATAATTGTCGTTTGAAGCGAACAATTAACTGTAGTCACCACGTTAGGTAGTTAAAAAAAACATTTGACTGCAGGAAAAAATTGTGACGTGATAAAATATTTACGTATTTATATACATTTATTTTGGGGTATAAAAAAAGTTCAATTTTGTAAAAAAGTGTAATTTTTTTTATGTAGAATAAAACGGTAAGAAGTTAAAAATGTGTACGTCGTTTATTCTACGGATGACTTAAAAAAAATTATTTTTCACTTTTTAGTTCGTTTTAAAAACGTGGTATATTAAAAAATTGTTTTATTTCATTTATTATTTTCCTTTTTAGTATTGTGAGTGAGAATGATGCAATTGATTTTAAATACTTTCATGAGATAATGACAGACATGCGGCAAATTTCACTTCCCTTGTAAATCCTTTATATTTGATTATATCCGAAAAATAAAAATTTTTCTCCATTTTTTAACAATCCTTTCCATATTTTCTTTCATTACCAGCCAATTCTGAAATATGTTGAAAATTTTAAGTCTCTAAGATTAGGTACAAAGAAAGCGAGTTAATAAAAAACCGTGGTAAGTAATAATAAAATAAAATAAGATACATTTGTTTATTCAAAAATTGTTTGTTTGATAAACAAATGAAACAAATTGTCTTTTCATAATGTGAAGAACCGTTCTAAATAATGGTTTAACAAAGAATGGCTTCTTAATATTGTTGTGAAATCACCAACTCAAAGCCGGTCCTGTCTCTAAACTATAAATTTTGGCGAAAGCGAATTCTAGAATCTTCTAAGAATGTCGCTTTGTTTTGTTTTTTGGGAACCGGCTTAAATTAATTCGAGAAGCCAGAGTTTCTGGAAGGTGTTGGGATATATAAAGACAATATCTGCGACGATACAGTTAGTTAGTTAAAAGTTAGTTCATAGTTAGTACACAGAAAGTTTTTAGTAATCAGTAATATTTAAGTGGTAAAAATAAATTAGAACCATTATACCGAGTGTAAATAAATTAAGTAAACTGTGTATATAAATTAAGTTTAATACAGTGTGTGTTTCTATAAATAAATTGATAATAATTAGCCATAAAAGTGTGCATAATTTTATCCCATCCGTAAGAACTATTTCAATAAATAAGAAAAATATTACAATATTCATTTTTTAACTAACAAACAAACAAACAAACAAACATTTGCAAGTTGGTTTTTTATCAATTATTTTTTTTAATCTAATAAACAATGCATTTGTTCATGACAATTATTTGAACAAGGCAAGTCAGAATTATTGTATAAATTATTGTCATTTAGCTTTGAGCAGTTTTAAAATAATATAAGGTTAAAAAATTTCCTCATAGCTTTACTTACGTATTTTTTATTTCTTAGATTGTTAATAAACAAGTGAGATATCAAAATTTCTTAAAGTTTTCAACAGGGATCTTTCTAGAAGTGGAAAAAAGATTTGGGTTCACAGTTTACAAATGAACAAGGTTTTTAAGTTAACTTTCAGCAGATAAAAATTAATTAATTAACAAAAACATAGTTAATTACTGAAAATTAGGTGTGAAAATTTTTTGCCGACGGATTATTGTTTATTCATGTGTAAATAGTACCAAATGTATCCATTCCTCAATATTCATATTTAATTTTTTTCAAGTAAGTCATGTCACCTGTTTTTAGCCCAATTTTCACATTAAAACTATGAATATTGTCGGTGCAGTTCCAAGAGGTGAGATTTTTTTCAGGAAATTTCCTGCTCTCTACGGATCTTTTTTCAAATATCGGATTTCTATAAGTATATATTGATATGGTTTTGAATTGTTGATCTATATCAATTCCATACCTTACTATAAATTAAATCTTATTCATTTTATCATTTTAGTCTTGAAACTTATCTTTATTTATATTAATCTAGCTCAATCGGAAATTATCAAAATATTTATTTTTTCATTTTATTATTTTTCTATTACGATTATTATGAGACTCTTTATTATATTATTTGAATATTATTTTGTTAATTTTTTTAAGCTATCTCAGGGAATTAAATTTTTTTGTTTGTGAGTTCAAATTTTGTGAGGCCAACTCTGTCCTTTGGCCTTCAAAGAGTTCCAACGTTGACAGCCTGTGTTGATTGTAAAATATATCATAGATACAAAAACAAACACATTCAATTTTAAATAAATGTTAAACAAATGAAGCATTTGGTTTATTGTTTAACTGCTTAATTAACTTTTCAAAAATATTCAAAAAATCATTAACACTATTAATTTTCTTATCTAAAATTCATTCACTCTCTCATTTAGAACAAAATTAACATTATACTTATCAGAGTCTTTGGTTCCACATTTCTATGGTTTTAAAACGACAGAAAAGATGATTGATTTTATACGTGAAGAAGTGACATTTTACAACGTTCTAGAATAAAATAATCAATGATGGTCTATGCCTTTTTGATTCTTTTGAAAATTTTTGTCAGTAAGTATAATCTTATATAATACTTTTTATAATATGAACAATTTAAATTTTATACATCAATAAATTCAACATTAAATTATATAGATAAATGATACCTGATTGTCTTTCGTAATTAAAGTATTCATTTCTTTTCTTCTCTTGAAGGTCACACTGAATTTCAATGTTTGGTGTCCCTGGAGAGGAATTCTGGGCTACTTGGAATGTTTTGTATGTTCTGGATAAACGATTTCAATATTTTTTTGCTTCTCACTTGTGATTTATTGATAATATACCTCAGATATAGGTATATTATATGGCTTATACCAGTGTTCACTTATCAACAAAAACTTTTTCACTTATTTATTTATTGTTATAATCACTTTATATTAGTTTAGTTAACTTTGTATTTACAACTTTTTATTTCTTTTTGAGTATCTCTACATAAATTTCAACTTTAGTTTCTTACTTAGAAAAATCTCTTCCTTCCTTCTCAAAATTTTAACCCGTTGTTGATTTTTTCCTTCGTTTTCTTGGATTTTATTTTAAAATTATTTCTACCAATGAGTGTCTTTGAAATATTTAGTTACTAAATAATTATTTCTATTTTTGATTATATTGATAGTTTATTTATGTTAAGTTATATGATTATTTTTATTTTATCTACATTTTATTTCTATTTCAATTTTACTTTCATCACTTTTTTAGTTGGTACTCTGTTAATCTTTTATTTTAAAGTTTGTGTTCCTGTGTTACTGTTTGTCATTGTATGGCTTTAATTATTCAGTATACAGGGTGTATAAAAACTAATTTTAAATATTATTCTTTTTCTTTCCAAATATTTCTAACTTTTTTATGCTACACCATATATAACTTGAGAACGGCGGATCCGATTTGGCTGAGAATTGGTGGGGAGGTAGCTAAGAACCAGGAGAAGGATGTGGGATACTTTTTATCCTGTTTCCATTAAAAAAAAATTTTCAAATTCTACTTTTGACAAAAAATTGCGGAAAATTAAAATTTAGAGATTAGCTAATTGTAAGGATGGCATTTATAGAAGTTTGAAATAAACAAAAGCTACTCTGACAGACCCAATTTTTTTATGAACATATTTTTTAGATGCCATTTCGAATCGAATCTGCCCTCAATCATAATTTTAGGTTGTCTATGTCAGATTAGGAATGAAATGGCACTTGTGACCTAGTCAACTACGGATATCCTTATATTATTTCAAGGAATAGGACAAGGATGAGATGAGAATTTCCTATTAAATTTCAGGACTCGGTGAATGCTCACCTCAACAAAGCATACATAGATTCATTTTAAAAGATAAAAATATGTGTTTGTCTCTCCCACGAAGGAGCACATATTTATTGCAGCCACTGAAAAAATCCGTAAGCGATTCTTTGTGTCTTCAAAAACCTGTATCAAGGCTCCTAGACTTCTTTCGCAATCTTTGACTAATATGTATAATGTATACCATAAATGAGAAGTAATTGATCAGGGTCCAGTGCAAATATATGTGTTACCAGTTTTATGTTAATTCCACTAAGAACAAGGAACAGTCTTGGAGTGTTCTTTTTCTAATTTTTTATTAGGTCAAAAAAAGACAAGTCTTACACGGTAATCACAACATGGAAGGAATTGGAAAATAGGCAAGAAAGTGGGGAGAGAAATGTTGAAAAGTCATCAAAGAAATTATATATACTCCAACGTTCCAGATATCGGCACTGTAAAACAGTTTACTGAAAGCATGGAATTTTGCAGCCTTTACAGTAAATCTAGGTCTCGGAAATACAAGAAAGTTTTTAATTTAAAAAAAGGGCTTGGGGCATCATTTTTTTCTTGAAACATTCTCGTATTTCCAATTATGCATAAGATTCGGCAAGAGAAAACCGATGATTCACGTATTTTGCTAATAATTTTCACGATATCTCCAAAATTTGAATCCCGTATAACTTTGGTAAGATTGCAATTTAACTTTGACCATCAGTTTAATTTGAAAGTAATCTTAATTGCGCTCTACTGTTTGAATTGTGTGGGCCTTACGACGTCGAAATAATGAAATAAGTTAAATGGTAATCGTGACTTGGAGAAAATCTTGAATCGTTCGTTAGCTTGTTTTAAATTAAAAATTTATATTTAGTTTGATTACAGTTCACAATTAGAGGCGGATTAAAAGCAATTATAAGAGTGAGCTATTGTTATTTTTGATTAGAATGAGTGAAAAAAGTGAAAAAGCGTTAAAAAAGTTCCATAACGTTAACTTTATTTCACGCTTTCCATAAATCAATACAATTGATTAGTGCAATTCGTCCACACCTTCACCGGAAAAAAATATCAAATTACCTTTGACTTTGACAGCAAATGAAATGTAACTGATTTGACGTTAGTTTTTATCAATGATTCGATTTGTTTTACATAATTCAGTAGTTGATCCTAGGATAGTGAAGATTCCGACAAGGAGATTGTGGTGGCTTTATTTCTTGACATCGAAGAAGGTCGGTAGTGCATTGACCTCCATTGGTTCAGCTTTGGCTGAAAAGGGCATTGAACCAACCATTACCGACTGGATATATGCCATGCTCACTAATAGAACAGCCACTACTCCTCTTCAGGATGAAGCCATTAGCTTTAAGGTTTCCAGGGGCTGCCCACAAGGCGAAGTACTATCTCCCCTACTGTGGTCAGTCTTGAAGGATGACTTGCTTAGCGCTTTTGAAATAAGAGGGGTAGAACTGCAAGCGTATGCAGACGACCTTGTCATCCTGGCAAGGACCAAGTCAGGAAGGGTAGCATATAATATCCTCCAAAATACGTTGGACGATGTCCACAGTTGGAGCCAGAGGGAACAGATGTCTGTTAACCCTGGTAAAACTGTAATAGTCCCCTTCATTAGGGAAAGGAAATTGGAGGATTTTCTACCACTTTCCTACAATGGTTATTCCATTTGGGGATTATCCTAGATACAAAACTTACATAGAGTGCTCACTTGTAGAAAGTTATCCATAAGGCAAGACTATTCTTGAGGACATGTCGCAGGATCTGTGTAAAATCTCAGTCAATAGTGCGATGTCAAGGAAGTGAACAACGTTTTATTATATATTGGGGAATAGTCGTAACTCCTAAAATTTATCTATTAACAGAAAATTTCCATGTCAGATAATTTTTACGGCTGAGCAGCTGAATTTTAGTTGATCGAAATTGTTGAATAAAAAACAATATAAAAAATTAAACTAAAACATACCACGTTCTATCTTTGATAAAAATAAATGTTATCGTTAGATAAAAAATTCAATTATCACCCCTAGTAACCTTAAAAAGATAAAATAATACTCCAGAAGGGATGATGTGGCAGTATAATTAATTATTTACACAAAAGCGGAAAGAAAGCGAATAAATCAAACGGAAAAAGTGAAGTAAAAGTAGAGCAAATGTTCCCTAATAAGACTCGACGTAAGTGGTCTTTTTATTTCATTTTTCCAATTTATTATAACGCAGAAGCTGCTTTGCTGAGGAATTCGTAACTTTAAAAAATTGCTCACAATGCAGATTCGTCTTGCATACCAATGATTTTCCCATCACGTATTCCGAAATGGAAATTTTTCTTTCTCTTATAAATATAGATAATTGAGCACTTCTGTAAGCAAAGTTTGTTTATTTTGACGGAATAAGTCATAATTTTAGAATCGCATTGATCGTACTTATGGGTTGGCGACGTAACTGTAAAAGCGTAACCGTCACCGCGTCACCAACATGCTACTGTGACGTGCTGCACCTCGACTGTATCATGTGCGTGTTGAATAAATAACGATAACATTTTTATTGGGAGCTAATTTATTCATAAACATTCCTAAATTATGGGCTCACCATCAAAGTTTTAAAGGAATTCAATTTATTACTAGTAATTTCCAATCTCCATGGACGTGGGATGAAATAATTGCGAGAGGGATGATTATTTGTAAAAATTTTCTTCTATTAGAGGCGTACGATGAATTTTTCATAAGAGGTTAATTTCTATATTTTGTGCGTACGAATACTTTTTTAGAGAGGGTTAATTTAGTTACCATGGACGTGAGATGAAATTTTTATTGGGGACTGGTTTATTAGTAAACATTTTTAAATCGTGAGCGTACGATGAAATTTTTGAAAGGGGGATTGGTTTATTTGTGAAAATTTCCATTTACAATGGACATATTTTCATTTGGCTTGATTTACTTTAAAAGATATTCTCCTAATATGTGTGTACGATGAAATTTTTATGAGGGATTAGTTTCTATATCATGAGCGTACGATAGCAGTTGAAATTTTATGGGAAATTTATTTGTAAGAATTTCCATTTACCATAGGCGTTCGATAAAATTTCCAAAGGGGATTGATTTATTTGCAAAAATAAAATAACGAAGTAACTTCAAATTTATAATCAAGCATCTTCATGTTAAATAAAAACGGTACCTTTATAATAAATGGAAAAATGTACTAACAGAAATTGAAAAATCATTCAATCAGACTCCACGGGGTAGTTTTTGTAATTTATTTTGGGAATATGTAATTTTGACCAAAGATGAAGAAAATTACGGAGTAACTTTAAATCAAGCATCTTAATGATAAATTATACATACACTCAACTAACAAAAATTATTCAGCCAGTTTCCAAAGGGTTGTTTTGTCTTAATAATTCTGGACATATGTAACTTTGTCGGTGAAGAAAATGACAGAACAGCATAAAATTAATAATCAAACATCTCAATAATAAATTCAACACTGAACTAATTGGAAAATCATTCAGCTGATCTCCCAAGGATAGTTTTTGTAATATAGTATGGAAATATGTCATTTTGACAGAGGAGAAAATGATGAAACGACTTTAAATTCATATTCAAGTATTTTAATAATTAATTTAATACTCAAATAACTGGAAAACCAATAAGCTGTTCTTCAATGGATTGTGTTTTCTATTTATTTTGGAAATATGTAATTATGACGGTGAAGAAAATAGCAGAGCAGCTCAAAATTTATAAACAAGCATCCTAGTAACAGATTAAACACTCAACCAATAATGATTCAGCTAATCTCCAAGGAGTTAATTTTGTTCAAATATCTTCAAACGTCAGTTGTGTAACCAAATATTTTTGATAAAAAAAAAACATTTCAAGGACATGAAAAACGTGAGCGGTCGTCGGACCGCCAACAGAAGCTTGCTTCTCGTGCACAATAGAATGACCATTATCGACCATTTTTTCTAAATTTTTGACAATTTTGGACTATTTTTTCAAATTTTAACAATTATTGATTATTTTTGACAATTTTTAACAATTATTGACCATTTTTGACAGTTTTTCATAATTATGGATTATTTTTTCTAAATTTCGACAATTTTTTACCATTTTTGACAATTTTTCGAAAATTTTGACAATTTTTCAAAAATTTTGACAATTTTTTTTAAACAAGCATCCTAGTAACAAATTAAACACTTAACCAATAATGATTCAGCTAATATCCAAGGAATTAATTTTGTTCAACGATCTTCAAACGTCAGTTATGTAACCAAATATTTTTGATAAAAAAAAACATTTCAAGGAAAAAAAAAGGTGAGCGGTCGTCGGACCGCCAACAGAAGTTTGCTTCTCGTGCACAATAGAATGACCATTATTGACCATTTTTTCTAAATTTTTGACAATTTTGGACTTTCTTTTCAAATTTCAACAATTATTGACCATTATTGACCAATTTTAACAGTCATGTGAGCGGTCGTCGGACCGCCAACAGAAGCTTGCTCCTCGTGCACAATAGAATGACCATTATTGACCATTTTTTTTAAATGTTTGACAATTTTGGACTATTTTTTCAAATTTTAACAATTATTGATTATTTTTGACAAATTTTAACAATTATTGACCATTTTTGACAGTTTTTCATAATTATTGATTATTTCTTCTAAATTTTGACAATTTTTTTTTAAACAAGCATCCTAGTAACAAATTAAACACTTAACCAATAATGATTCAGCTAATCTCCAAGGAATTAATTTTGTTCAACGATCTTCAAACGTCAGTTATGTAACCAAATATTTTTGATAAAAAAAACATTTCAAGGAAATAAAAAAGGTGAGCGGTCGTCGGACCGCCAACAGAAGCTTGCTTCTCGTGCACAATAGAATGACCATTATTGACCATTTTTTCTAAATTTTTGACAATTTTGGACTTTCTTTTCAAATTTCAACAATTATTGACCATTATTGACAATTATTGACCAATTTTAACAGTCATGACAGTTTTGACAATTAATAATCATTTTTGACAATTTTTCAAAAATTTTGATTATTTAAGACCATTTTTCCAAATTTTAACAATTATTGACCATTTTTGACAGGTTCTGACAATTATTGACAATTTTTGACAATTTTCAACAATTATTGACCATTTTTGACAGTTTTTTATAATTATTAACTATTTTTTTCCAAATTTTGACAATTTTTCACCATTTTTGACAATTCTTCGGAAATTTTGACCATTTTTCAAAAATTTTCAAAATTTTTGACAATTATTGACCATTTTTGACAATTATTATCCAATTTTTACAATAATTGATCATTTTTAAAAATTTTGACCATTTTAGACCATTTTTCCAAATTTTAACAATTATTGACCATTTTTGAGCATTTTTGACAGGTTCTGACAATTATTGACCATTTCTGACAATTATTCAAAAATTTTGACAATTTTTAACAATAATTGACCATTTTTGACAGTTTTTTATAATTATTGACCATTTTTTCAAAATTTTGACAATTTTTGACCATTTTTCAAAATTTCAACAATTCTTTACCATTTCTGACAGTTTCTGACAATTATTGACCATTTTGACAATTTTCAACAATTATTGTCCAATTTTGACAGTTTTGACAATTATTGACAATTTTTGACAATTTTTGACAATTTTTGACAATTTTTGACAATTTTTGAGCATTTTTGACAGGTTCTGACAATTATTGACCATTTCTGACAATTTCTCAGAAATCTTGACAATTTTTAACAATTATTGACCATCTTTGACAGTTTTTTATAATTATTGAACATTTTTTCAAAATTTTGACAATTTTTGACCATTTTTCAGAATTTTAACAAATCTTGACCATTTCTGACAGTTTCTGACAATTATTGACCATTTTTAACAATTTTCAACAATCATTGACCATCTTTGACAGTTTTTCATAATTTTGACCATTTTTTCAAAATTTTGAGAATTTTTGACCATTTTTCAAAATTTTAATAATTATTGACCATTTTTGACAATTTTTCAAAAAGTTTGACAATTTTCAACAACTATTGACCATTTTTGGCAGTTTTTTATAATTATTGACCATTTTTTCAAAATTTTAACAATTTTTGACCATTTTTCAAAATTTTAACAATTTTTGACCATTTCTGACAGTTTCTGATAATAATTGACCATTTTTGACAATTTTAACAATTATTGACCATTTTTGACAGTCTTTTTGACCATTTTTCAAAATTTTAACGCAGCGTTGGTTATATAGTATCGCGCGTCATTTCGATGTATCTCTCTCTCTCTCTCTCCCATGACGTGCAATAAGAAGCAAGCTTCAAAAAAATCGAAAAAATGTTCCACAACAATGACAAACGGTTTTGTATGTTTAAAATGTATGAAAATATTTTTATTTCACAATTTAAGCATAAAAAGATTAATCCAAGCAGGTAGTAAATTTTATGCAATGAATCAAAGAATTTGTTAATGTTTCATATTAAATTATTAATAGTTCACGACATATTTCAAAAAAATAAATAACTTGGCAACTCCGCAAAACTTTCGACAAGTGTTTATTCGCCGAAGCCAGGAAAAAACAGCTGCAAAAACTGTACCGGTCTTCGCTTTGGTTTTTACTGTAGCGCTGTTTAAACACCAAAAATGGAATTAGTTTAATCAAACGAAGCATATTTATTTTAATAATTGAAAGATTTATTAGAATATTAACAGAAATAAGTGTAAATTTGAGTGAAAGGATCGTCAAAATGTTGACTTTTTTCAAATTTTAAATAAATAAACGTTCAGAATGAAAATGCCAATAGATTATATAACTGAGGGTGCTTCCAAAGCTTGCACCCCAATTTGCAATTAAAGGAAATTGTTAAGATAATCAATACTTCCCATATATATTATATACCTTTAACTGACTTACCAATGCTGCTACTCTAGGGACTATAGGGATGCGCTTTGAACTTCCACTAACCGAAATTGTCATAAAGTGAACTACAACCGATATCAAATTCGAAACGTAATCCGAAAAATGAAAACTAACGAAAACCACGAAACCCGTTTCAAAAAAATTGATAATACGCAACACGATTTAAAAACAAAGTCAAATGTTTTATCACAACATAGCTAATTAGTGAAATTTACTCACTGAAGGAAATTTATTCTAACAATGCGCGTTAATAGCTGCGCGTTCATTACCCTCTGGTAGGTAAGCAGAATTGTCAAATTTATTGTTTTATCGAAAGTTAAATACATTCAAATCTGGAGATGAGTTTTAGTTGAGGATATTAGCCCATGATAATAAAGTGATTATAAAAAAGAATAATAAATTCATGGAAAAAATTAACGCAACACTTAAAATTTTGCTTATTTTTGATTTAGAAGAAATCTTTCAATTTTCAACCGATTAAATAGTTATTTTTCTACTGTCGCGCGTAAAATGACTAATTACTATATTCAAATGAAATCGTAAAGTCGACAAATGCCGAAGATTGTTACTTTACGCTCTAGCGCAAAAAGGAATCTTTTTCGCTCGCTTATTTAATCAAACCACGCCCTCCGAATTAACTGAATTGGTGAATATTTAACAATTTATCAGATTAAAAATCAAATAAAATTATATGAAAATTGTAAAAAAATTTTAAATATGGTCAAAAACTGTTAAAAATGGACAATTTTTGACAAAAACTGTCAAAAATTGTCAAAAATGGTCGATAATTGTCAAAAATGGTCAATAATTCTTAAAATTTTGAAAAATGGTCGATATTTGTCAAAAATTTCAAATTTTTTTTGAAAAATGGTAAGAAATTTCCAAAAATTGTCAATAATTGTCAAAAATGGTCGATAATTGTCAAAAACTTCAAAAAAATTTGAAAAATGGTCAAACATTCTCAAAAGTTGTCAAAAATGATCAATAATGGTCAAAAACTACCAAAAAAGGTCAAAAATTCTCAAAAACTGTCAAAAATGGACAATTATTGTCAAAATTGGTCAATAATTGTCAAAAATTGTTGAAATTTTGAAAGATGGTCGATAATTGCCAAAAACTATCAAAAATGGTCAATAATTTTGAAAAATTGTCAAAAACTATCAAAAATGGACAAATATTGTTGAATATTGTCAAAATTTTGAAAAATAGTTGATGATTATCAAAAATTGTAAGTTTTTGAAATAGGGTCAAAAATGGTCAATAATTGTCAAAAATGGTCAAAAATTTGGGAAAATGGTCCACAATTGCCAACAATTGTCAATTATTATCAAAAACTGTCAAAATTGGTCAATAATTGTCAAAAACTGTTGAAATTTTGAAAAATGGTGGATAATTATCAAAAACTATCAAAAATGGTCAATAATTTTGAAAAATTGTCAAAATTTTTGAAAATTTTTCAAAAATGGACAATAATTGTCAAAAACTATCAAAAATGGTCGAAAACTGTCAAAAATGGACAATTATTGTCAAAAATTGTCAAAATTTTGAAAAATAGTTGATAATTGTCAAAAATTGTCGAAAAATTTGAAATATGGTCAAAAATGGTCAATAATTGTCAAAAATGGTTATAATTGTTAAAATTTTGAGAAATGGTCAATAATTGTCAAATCTTTGAGAAATGGTCAATAATCGTCAAAAGTTGTCAAAATATTGAAAAATAGTCAATAAATAATACTAGCCGTTTCCGAAAATCGATTTAAATACGTAATTTATAAAATCAATTTACTAAAAATCGATTAATATTACTATAAAAATTTATTATAAGAAAATAATATTAGATTTAAATTGAAATCGATTATTTTTTAACATCCCTAGTCAGTAGATCTTTTTAAGGTTAATCAAGATGAATAGCAAAAATGACGATTATTCTAGCACTCCTATTATAACCTAAGATAATATAAAAAACTGTTTTAATTATTGAAAGGGCGACTGTAGAAGAAATTATGTGTGTTTTTCGAGCGTAAAGTAGAATTTCTGCTTTCGAAAGATCGGCAACATTCTTTAATCGTACTCTGACATTTTAGTTGTCATATTATTTATTAATATTAAATGTGCTAGTAAGATATTTTCAGAAAGACTTGTCACAGTTTTCTCATCTCACCAAGTTTTAAATAGGCAGTTTTGTTTTTCATATATACTTGCTGACTTTTCTGGAAGTAAATTCAAAGTGGCGGATTGGGCTGCTTCAGAAATATCAGGGGGAGTGCTGGAATAATCGTCATTTTCGCTATTCATCATGATTAACCTTAAAAAGATCTACTGACTTGTTCGGACTTGTCAGAATCCGAATCAGAATATCAGTCAATAGTCGAAATGAGAGAGAAGAACACACGCATGCGCTTGCCAATAGGAAGTCAGGTGGTTAGTTAGCAAGGGCGGTTACATAAATATTCACCAACTGAGTTAATTCGGAGGGCGTGGTTTGATTAAATAAGCGAGCGAAAAAGATTCCTTTTTTGCGCTAGAGCGTAAAGTAACAATCCTCGGCATTTGTCGACTTTACGATTTCATTTGAATATGTAGTTAGTCATTTTACGCGCGACTGTAGAAAAAATAAATTTTTCGACACAATGTAAGAAATTTATTGAAATTATCACAATCAATTTGAATTTTTGTAAAAATAAACTGGACAATTTATTATCCGGGTGGAATAAAACAATATTATTTATGTACCGTGAATTCTACAAATTTTTTCTTCGCAAATTATTAGAGAAACTAATTAATTTTCGATATTTTGTATTTTGATTCATTCCAATGTCTTTCTCTTTACAAAAGATACAAATTTTTAAAGAAAAATACAATTTTTGCGTCGTAAGTTGATAATAGCAAGTTTACCTAGACGAATCCAAGCTGTTACAAGAGTACGAGGAGAAATTACGCGTTATTAATTTGGTATTTGTTTGTATTTAACTTTAATTTAAAAATTGATGCTCTTGATATTAAGAATAAATGATTCTTCAGTTTTTTACATCGCAAAAGTTGTAGTTGTTTCCTTTGAAAATTTGTATCCTTTGTAAAGAGAGAGATATTGGAATAAATAAGAAAAACAAAATATCGAGAATTAATTAGTCTTTCTAATGATTTGCGAAGAAAACATCTGTAGCCTTCAGTTTACCCTACAGGATGTTTAGAATTTACGGTACATAAATATTGTTTGATTCCACCCGGTATAATAAATGGTCAAATTTATTTTTTTTGCCTCGCGGCCATTTGTCCTTGGAGTCGTGCCCCATTTAGCTAAGAATGTTTATAATCATATTATATTTTATTACATACATCCCTAAACTACCAAAATTCTGGAGAAAATGAAAGGAGAAAAACAAGTAGGATAAACAGGGACACTATTTTCACGCTAAGGTGCCCGTCATAGCGACTTTGTTTATTTAGACATACAAAAAAGGCAACGGATAGAGGGTACTTGCTACAAAAGAACAAACAGAAGGAACCAAATCTAAATCATTCATGCTATGTTCATACCTCCATTCAAACAGAACTAAATGAAAAATATTACAATATCATACTTTTCGTTTGATGGGTTTGAGGAATTCCCATAAAATATCTTTTATGAAAGGTTTCCGTGAGTTTATGTACAAGAGAGAAACTATATTTTGCGGAAAATCTAGCTGATAAGGAGTTCAGTAGGTATTTGGCGGCTTCTCTATTATATCCACATTCAAACATCCAATGGTTGAGATCACATGTATCTGTGGTAGACATTTTAATTCTATAAAGGTATGAATTGACGGTAGCATGTCCAAAAAGGCATCTGACATACTTTCCTGGAAGGAAGGCTTCGTTCAGCTAGAGTAAAGGGAAGTGAAGGATATATCTTGCAGTAGGAATTGTTACTGTTACCTGCCCATTCAATTTCCCAGTTTTGTTTGAGATTTTCCTTTCTAAGTGATATTATATCCCCCTTTGGTAATTCGTTAATTACAAGACCAGAAGAAGCGGCATCTTCAGCAAAATCATCTACTCTTGAATTACCTGGAATTTAAAAATGTCTTTCAATTCGAATAAATCCAAAATTTTTGTTTAAATTCTTGAACCGTGTTAATTTTTCGAGGATGCTGACTGTAATGCTGTTACTGTATATATGTTCATGGTAATTTCTCAATGTCATTAGAGCTGATTGTGAATCAGATAAAATCATGTACTGTTCAAATTCTAAGTTACTGTTTATGATCCATCCCAAGGCTTTGTTGCTACTAACTCAGCTGTAAAGATTGAACAGTTTGGATTTAATTTGTACTGTAGGGATTCTTGTAAGTTTTGGAGATAAACGATTTTTATAAAAATTCAAAATGCTTGTGATAATTTTAATGAAAGTTAAAAGAGTTATTCTTAATCAAAAATAAGCAAAATTTTAAGTGTTGCGCTAATTCTATCCATGAGTTTATTTTAAATGAAATAAAGATCAAGCTTTTTCTTTGAACACCTCTTTTTAAACCTACTCTAAGACTTGACAATGGTGTTTCATTTAAGAAAAATGGTACACCCAAAGGTTATTCCCCCCATATGATAAATTATGCTGATCAAAATCAGAAATCGATATTTTTCAGGATATTTTTTCATATTCTAATGTTTATTGAGCTAAAATAACGCTAAAATAAGTTCTACGATTGCTTTTTATATGGTTTGCGTAATTGAGAAATTATTACTGGAACATTTTCACGATATAATTTTATATTTAGAGTGAGAATTTTTTTTTCAACACCCAACAGCCAACCATTTTATAATCATTAAAAATACCTAACGGCGAAACGAATTACTCTTATCGGTATTTAAATTGCCCCTTAAAAATTCTTCCTCTTTATTAGGCACCTGTTAGAGCATCTGTACATGATTGGGGTGGTTAATGCACCAATTATTTCGTGAATTTTTTTTTTTTTTCGGTACAACCGGATTTTATATTCGTTTTTGGCTGACGGGAGTTTTTTAACGATAGGTTCAACTCTTTACGTCAATGCTGACAATGTTTAAAATTTAAATAGTAATCTTTGGTAGTTGTCGAGAAAAAAGGGAACGTTTTAATCCCAAGATAACAAGTAGATTTGCCTTAACCTGGAACCGGACTGGATAGCATAACTGTAATTTTTCAGCAAAACTTACTACTTACACATCATAAAATTAAATGTAATAATTTTTTTTGTATTAGGACAAAAATATAAAATTTTTCCGAAATGGAATATTATGTCTCTAATCCAAAACATATCGATCTCCAATCATTTTCATGAATTCTCGAAGAAATTCCGATGCAGCTTGAGACGCAGCTTGCAACCACCGCGTACAGCGTAGGGCATTCAAAATTGGATTCGTTTACGCTAAGTATTTCCTTCAGTTTTGCTCACACAAAAAAATTGTAGAAATCAAAATTGTTGGAAATCTTATACTCTATATGACATGATAAAAATAGATTTGGAAAAAACATTTTTTTCAACCCTACGTTTTTCAAAAGCTGTTAACCAATTTGAAATTTTGTTTATTTAGGCGGTAAGTATAATCAGTGACAAAACCGGTGACACCGAGTGACACCGGTTTGTTGCTATTGACAGAGTAGTACAATGGACCATTCAAGAGAAATTCTAAAAATTTTATTGATACGTTTTTCAAGATTTATTGATGAAAAATTAATTTTACTTTCCGTTTCGGTTTAAGACCACACATTTGAAGAAAAAGTTTTATACGATGATTAGAATCCGAATCCACAGAAGTCAATGTTTGCTAGGCACTGACAGAATACTCTAAGAAATTTCAAGTTCATGATTGATTCGTTAAGTTATTGAACCCCACCATGACGCCTAATCGCTGCCGCGCTATAGTTTCGTTACAAAAATGAAAAAAAAAAATTAATTCACAGATTGGATTCAATAATCTAACGAATCTATCGCAAACCTAAAATTCCTTATAATATCAATATCAAATTTGTTATGAATACGTTAATGTGTTAATGCCCCACTTTGGGCGCCAAATTGTTATAAAATGTTATGGCCCCACGTTGGTGGGCCAAATTTGTCATGAAATGTCATTGCCCCACGTTGGGCGCCAAATTTGTTATGTTATGTTAAATGCCCACGTTGGTGCCACTTTTTTATGAAATGTTATTGCCCCACGTTGGGAGCCAAATTTGTTATGAATACGTTGATGTGTTACGTCAATGTCCCACGTTGTACGCCAATTTGTAATATTAAGTTTAATACTTTTATTTTGCTGATTCACTGTTATATATGCGTGTATAACGTGTTGCCTATGTCATTAATATTTTTTTATTTGTCTCCGTGGAGAGTTGATATTTTGATTTATTACTATTTGAAATGTGGGTTGATTTTTCTATAAAATATAAATTGAAATGAAAATAAATTTGTAGATTTTTTTTATGCTCAGCTAAACTCAATCAAAACAAAATTCTCCATCAAAGGACGTGCGGTTTAATTTCTCACAGATGTATGTTTAACAAATCAAGCTCCTTAACCTTTTTGTTGAATTGATAAGATTTCATTGAACAATAACAAATAGAAAACAAAGTTTTTATAAAACTATAGATGTCGAAGAATAAAAATATATTATTCTACGCTTCACAACTAGTTTTGAAAAATATTTTTCAAAAACAGTGACCGTTCAACGAAGAAGAAACAACTACTTCCCGGGCTACATGCCCCGACAAACGGGGTTGGTAAATCTACAAGATTTAAACCAACCATTCTGGTTTGCAACTAGAAGGGATAACACAACTTGTAGACCGGTTTCGGCGTATTGCGCCTCATCAGTACAAGGTATATGTTATCGTCCGAGAGTTACTCCCGTACTGAAATGTGACTATAATTAACAACGGAACATATTGTCCAGTTACGGAATCTCTCGGACGATAACATATACCTTGTACTGATGAGGCGCAATACGCCGAAACCGGTCTACAAGTTGTGTTATCCCTTCTAGTTGCAAACCAGAATGGTTGGTTTAAATCTAGTAGATTTACCAACCCCGTTTGACTTAGAAGTGTAATTCAATATCTGTCGGGGCATGTAGCCCGGGAAGTAGTTGTTTCTTCTTCGTTGAACGGTCACTGTTTTTGAAAAATATTTTTCAAAACTAGTTGTGAAGCGTAGAATAATATATTTTTATTCTTCGACATCTATTGTTAAAACGCTTTACTAAATACGACAATTTTACAGGAAACTGTATTAATTCATTTTTGTTTCAAATCCACGTGGTTTGTTGTCTCATTCGAATTTTGGTTTGTGACTTAGAGGTGAGATGTCGCTATTTTCGCAACAAAAATATTTCCGTAA
The DNA here is from genome assembly GCA_947563755.1 of Lochmaea crataegi. Taxonomy (NCBI): domain Eukaryota; kingdom Metazoa; phylum Arthropoda; class Insecta; order Coleoptera; family Chrysomelidae; genus Lochmaea; species Lochmaea crataegi. Next base: position 20,259,679 of record OX387429.1, read on the forward strand.
CTGGACAATATGTACCGTTGTTGATTATAGTCACATTTCAGTCCGGGATTAACTCTCGGACGATAACATATACCTTGTACTGATGAGGCGCAATACGCCAAAACCGGTCTACAAGTTGTGTTATCCCTTCTAGTTGCAAACCAGAATGGTTGGTTTAAATATTGTAGATTTACCAACCCCGTTTGACTTAGAAGAGTATTTCAATATCTGTCGGGGCATGTAGCCCGGGAAGTAGTTGTTTCTTCTTCGTTGAACGGTCACTGTTTTTGAAAAATATTTTTCAAAACTAGTTGTGAAGCGTAGAATAATATATTTTTATTCTTCGACATCTATTGTTAAAACGCTTTACTAAATACGACAATTTTACAGGAAACTGTATTAATTCATTTTTGTTTCAAATCCACGTGGTTTGTTGTCTCATTCGAATTTTGGTTTGTGACTTAGAGGTGAGATGTCGCTATTTTCGCAACAAAAATATTTCCGTAACTGGACAATATGTACCGTTGTTGATTATAGTCACATTTCAGTCCGGGATTAACTCTCGGACGATAACATATACCTTGTACTGATGAGGCGCAATACGCCAAAACCGGTCTACAAGTTGTGTTATCCCTTCTAGTTGCAAACCAGAATGGTTGGTTTAAATATTGTAGATTTACCAACCCCGTTTGACTTAGAAGAGTATTTCAATATCTGTCGAGGCATGTAGCCCGGGAAGTAGTTGTTTCTTCTTCGTTGAACGGTCACTGTTTTTGAAAAATATTTTTCAAAACTAGTTGTGAAGTGTAGAATAATATATTTTTATTCTTCGACATCTATTGTTAAAACGCTTTACTAAATACGACAATTTTACAGGAAACTGTAATAATTCATTTTTATAAAACTACAAATCTAAGTACAATATCTTTAAATGTTAGTGTGACAACGCACTGATCATGACGTTGACCGATGACAAGCTTCCTTGTTCAGTTTTTACAAAATGGCTTACAGTTCACGCTACGATGTGCATTTAATGAAATTATTCACAATTAAAAAAATTAATGGTATAAATTATTATAATAAAATATTATATCTCGACTGAGATGTCGTCAACGAAGTTTGGAAAAATCCTTGAAGTTTATCAAGAAATGTAAGTATTGCTATTAATTTCTATCATTAGTCAAACAAATCAAGTATAGTTATTAATATTAGTTAATCACTAACTTTTGGGTCGCATTGAACCATCAATGCGATTCTATTTTCACTTTATTAAACATTAAGAGTTAATTTTAATTTCTATTAGCAAACATCAGTATGGAAATGTACTTCAAAATAAAAACACACCTGGAGATAGTATTAAGGTTTTTTTGAATCTCCAACAAGTTATTTTAAATTGGAAATATTTTTATTTCTTCAATATTTTGTAAAATCGGTGAGTATTACTCTTTTCTTCATGATTTAAAATGTTAAATTTGATTTATAATATTTTAGTAAACATCAAGATGTCACTTCCTGTCTATTTTTCTTGACTGTCAAAGTTAGATTATGTTCCTACTTGATTATAAAATTAATCTTTTTTCTAGGTTAATAAAGTTTGAAACAATTGAATGTCAGAGAGAAGCCAAATACATCCTCCCTGAACGACGACTTTTATGACACTGAACTGATAAATTTGGGTTCTCTAACCTTACTTTTATGGTTAAAATTTTCCCAAATTTCTTAATATGACTCCAGGATATGCAAAAACTATACTAAATTGAGGCTAATAACATCCTATAACTAAAATAAACCCCCATTCGCGTTCGTTTTGCGTTTTATTGCTTATTTAGAAGATTTCAATATTTGTCACTTGAATGTTGTGGAAAGCACTATATTCTGTTAAACACACGCGAAATGATTTTAAAGACACTGCGTTGTTGGGTACTGGGGACGCGAAAGGTGCGTCACATTTTTTTGGCTTGCGGTAATTTGTCTGGGAGAAAATCAGGAAAAAGTGGTTAGCAAGGTGCTAACGAGAAGTTTACAAGAGATTGTCGAAGAGTTGCAGACGAGTTGTGGATAATTTTCCACAAAAATCACAACGTAGAGTCTACTGAATTGGTGAGATATCCAATCTATAAATTTTTCATTTGTATTCAAATATTTGTACGAGATATATTAAACTTGGCTGATTAATCTGAACGAGGTTCCAGTATCCAGGAAGCTGAGATCAATTCACAAATATTAATTGTGGATCTTTGTTATAACACGAGTTTTGAGGTTAAATTTTGCATCATATCTAAAGTGATTTAAAGTGCATAGTTAAGAGTTTATTCATAGCTTGTATTATTTAGTATAGTAATTGCATACTCACATGAGAATTTGATATCAAATTTTACTAATATTCGCAGAGTACTGAGGGTAAATCGTATTAATTTTTATTAGATTACCATTTCTGTAGGGAGCATTAAGCTAGCAGAACAGCTGTTTGGATGGAGCGGGAGCCGCGTTCTGTATTCCTATTCGGTGAGTTGCGAATATTGGTGATAAGAGTATTTCACAGTTCCATTATTGTATACAAGGCAAACTTTTATACTGCTGTTTGTTGTAGTCAATGTTATTGTTGACTTCCATATTGCTTTTGTTGGTATTATATTGTTTATTAAATCAAAATACATACATATTTTATTTCTTACATATATGAGAGCATAATCTATCAAATCAATTGGAACTCCGTTGACGAGCCGTTATCTATAAAAACTCTGAAACACGACTTTGAGGTAAGTAGTCGAATCTCTGTCTGAGGAGACGTGGCAAAAATATATGATTCTATTTTGACAAATAAAACGAACCACACCGCAAAAACAAACATTTAACCTAAACAAATCAACATAATAAATAACATCTCTTAATTTATCCAAAAATAGCAAACTTTAATGATATATTCTTTTTTGGGCTTTATCCTGGTGGATAATTCACCAAAATTATGTATATCATGTTTATTTTTATTTGTATAAGGGTGAATTCTAAAATAAATATTTGTAGAGTCTGAAAAAACTCGTATTTCACAGTTCAATAATCAAATTTCAAATCGCTGTCTCATGGGAAAAACACTTCCATTGGAAAAAGCTATAAATTTGTGAAATCAGCAGGAAAATAAATCAAATGTAAGATTCATCGAACACGATGAATAAGAGGAAAATGACAATAACTTACTGGTAATTGAAAATACCGCTTCGGAACATCTATAAGTAATACTTTTGATAAGATTGATTCTAATTTAAAATTCCCCGAGTTGATTAAAGCAAACTCTCGAGCAACGGCAATATATCTGAAGGGTTTGGAACAACCTATCGATGAGGGTGGCGATAACTTTAATAACTCAACTTTCTTAGATCGATAATTTTGAGAGATATTATCTTGAAAGGTATGAATCAACAGGTCGATTTTTATTAAGAATCGCTTTTTTTAAATTCAGCTGCTACTTTAAAATTCAAGATCAAAAACGAATTTATTAAATGTTACAATTTTGTGGATAACCGCTAGCCAAAAAATATTTATAATATTTAACATTTATAGGGCGCGGCAAATGCCGCTCCGCTGATGTTCTGGTTCCGCTAGACGTTCCACATTCGACTTAAAAATCTCCATAACATCTCCTTGCAAAAGAGCATTATCCGTTCGTTTTGTTGTTTATGATCTGCAATCAATCCGACCGAACTAAATAGCCTCAGAGTTTGTGATGTTATATCTCTGAAAAGCTTGCGAAAAACAGAGAGGCTCTAATCCCAGATCAAAATGTTCTTAAAATTAATACAATGTTATATTATTTAATATGTATGTCCATTCATTATTCTCTCAGTCTTATTCATATTTTGTGTTTGGTTGTATGATGTAATCAATAGTTATTTATGCAACAAGTGCATAAAGTGGTGCTTTTTTTCACGAGTGAAAAAGTTGATGCATGAGCCGCAGGCGAATGCGTCAACTCCATGAGTGAAAAAAGGCACTTTATGCATATGTTGCATACACTATATTTTCTACAATCAAGCAAAATCCAAAAAATGTGTTATTTAGTTTGCTCTAAATGGACTGAAAATGGCGTCGATTTGAATGTTTATGTTTGTCATGATGACAAAACGCAAAGTAAAATGTCAGATGAATGCAATCTGCAGAGCCGTTAGCGGAAATATTTAAAATTGGCGTTAAGAAACTACTTTATCTCACCCTAATGTCACTTTATCTCTCTCTAATGTCACTTTTTTAAACTGTTCAACTAATACATATTTTATGTTCGAAAATCGATTAAAAAACGTCACTTTTATTAATGATTGTAGAAAAAGTATTTCACTTGAGTTTTGGGTTCAATGATGTGTAGTTTGAGTCTACTGAAAAGATACGTTTTTGCCCTGAATTCACCTTTTAGAACAATATACTGCGCTCTAGAGGTATCAAGCATCAGCTTGTTTTTGACAAGTTCCGTAATTATTTTATTTATTTAGGTGACTTTCAACTTCTTTAGGAGCAATATCAGATTTCCTCGCTGTTTTTACTAAGCAGACATCATCTGCATATAATGAACTCAAAGTGTATGCAAGGCTTATGATTGGCTGTTATTGTACTGCAGTCAGATTTTTTTGATATTGGATTTAAGCTGGCGCTTTCTACCATGACCAGAAATTGGAATACATGGAGTCCGATCTCCTTATAGTTTCAATGATACTAACAACAAAATTTACAAAATGATGACAATAAAAATCAATATAAATAGACGATTTTGGGGACAGGTTTTGTCAATGTTTCAGTATGACTTCGATCTCTTTTTCCAGCCTCCATGGTTAGTATGTTAATTTTTTTAATTAAAGCCAATAATTCAACGTAACGTATTAAATTTACATATTTATTAAGCAATAGTTTTTTTTTAATTTGTCATGATACGTTAACTTTTTTTAACTCCTCCAATCTTCGAAAAAAACCTGCAAGACCATCCAATTAAGAACACCTTGTACATTTGCAATATCCGTTTCCGTTTTTTGATGAAATAATATCAATTAAATGTTAGTAATTTTTTTGAATATTCCTATATCATAAATCGCTATATATTTGCCAAACTCTGAAATTTCCATGATAAAATAATCTTTGTTTAGAGACATAAACTTCATATTTTTATTAATAAAGTTTCGAATGAGATCTAAATTGACTAATTCAAATATTATTAGTTTAAAATTATCCCGTTCATGAGAGCACACGTCCAACGATAAATTAACTTATCCTTTGTATTATTAAGTGGGTTTTAATTAATAATCGATGGGCATTTTAATGGTAAATTTACGTTCACTGCGAAATTGCCAACAACGTGGAAGGAACTTTGATGAATTACAATTCGCTAAACGATTATTGTTTACTAACTAGTTTTATGCCCTTTAACTTTGTATAATTATTGTTTCAAGCTAATTTACTTTAATTAATTAAGCATTTAATCAAATAATGGTATATTTTAACCTCTATTTCCCTCCTAGGTATATCAATAAAGAGAGAGAAATATGCTTCATTGCCATTGAAAATGTATTTTATAGTGAAAAATAAAATCAATATACATAAAATGAAAAAGTGATATTTATACTCAATACATAAAATTAATAATCTGAATGATTTATTAGTCTAACAGAAGTCGAAAGGACTATTTCACGATTATACGACTGTTTTCGATTATAGATGATAACAAATATTTAGCTGAACAAACTCACAACGGCATTTAGGAAGTACGAAAGTAAAATCCTTTAAAATTTTATTTTATAGAACTCCCAAATCCCTTCTTAATGATTTTGTTTATTGTAAATGATGATTTATAGCTAATCCAGAAAAAAAGTCAGCAATTGATTTCTAGATGAGTAGCTTATGGGTAACATTGTAGTGAGTAGATATCATAATAATATCGTCTTGTATAGATTGGGATTTGAAGGAGATTATGTTTGAGTCGCTAAAATGTCGAAATATCCTTTAGATGTAGAAACATTTATACGGAGCATTCCAATGAAAATTATCCACCCCACATAATTCTGAAGGTGTCACTTTTATGAAAAAATGAAAAAACACGTCAAAAATCATATAGAAGGGGACGTCTTTTTGCTCATACGTAGACGTTCTAACTTTAACCCCTCCTCCCACATCCCAATTTTTTTAAATGGAACCCTATACATTGTTGCATTGTTGGATTGTCCTCTACAAGAATATTACAAAAAAGTATAATACATAAGTGAAAAATAAATTAATTGGGGTTTAGGTTTGTGGTGAGTGGGTCTATAAGGCCCTCCACTGCGACTCGTAAGAGTCTATTGTGGCTCATACTTATTCAGATTTCACCAAACAAATTCAGCTTCTTAACAAAGCCGATTAGTTTGTTTGGTGAATGATATTTCAGGTCCAAGGGCGAGAGAAAGGCACTGCCAAACATCAGATACCTGATTTGAACCGCGGCGGGGCAAGCACAAATTATATGCTTTGCTGTTTCATCATCTTCCAGACAGAGACGACAAGTCGGATATTCCCACAGTCCAAGTCTTAGCATATGATGATTCAGATGACAGTGGCCTGTTAAAAGGCCTATTAGACAACGTGGGTCATGCCTGCTACAGTCTAACATTTGTTTGGAGACATTCTCCGAAGGATGTGTAAAAGTCTTTGAATGAACCAATCCTGGTATATTATGCCAGAAGTCTAAAGCTGTTCTTGCTGTCCAGGTCATTAGTGTTTGTTTGGCAAAGCTGATCGCGATGCCAATTGAAGATTCTGGTCCAATAAAAACCCTCCTTTGCAAGTGAGTCCGCCTTCTCAATGCCATCCATGATAGAATGGAAATCCAGAACAACGATACTCTATTGAGTTCTCCTATTGAGGAAAGTCTGTTTTGGCAGTCTAAAACCAGTTTCGACGTTACACGGTGAGAGCAAAGTGCTTTCAAAGCCGCTTGGCTGTCCGTGAAAATTTTTATTGATTTATGTGTGAGATTGGTTTGCTCCAATCTCTCCACACATGAAGCAATGGCGTAAATTTCCGCCTGAAATACGGTTGCATAGGATCCTAGAGAGGTTGAAATTTCCGTACTAGGTCTGCGCCCGTATATTCCTGCACCAGAGCCTGAGGGTGTTTTTGATCCATCTGTGTACCAACAGCTTTCTGCTGTTAATAAATCATCCTTACGGAAGACCCATTTGTCTCTTTGGAATTAGGTCGGTATAAGGCATGTCGTAGTTTACTTTTGGAGGCAATATGTCAGAGGTCATTCCCAGAATACTGTGACTTTCAGTGTCCACTAGCATTCTGTTTGTTCTGTATAAGCCTGTTTAGAAATATGCGCAATTTTATATGTTGTCCATCTAGCCTCCCTTTCCAGAAATATATGAAGAGGAGGTAGGTCCAGAAGGATTTCCATGACTGCTGACGGTGTGGTACTGATGGCACCAGTAATTGCCAGACAAGCTTGTCTCTGTATGCCAGAGAGCTTTGCTTGGGCCGTTCGCCGTAAAGCTTTTGACCACCATAGCTCATAGCTACATAGCTCCATATGTGATCATTGGTCTAACAATCATCACATATATCCAATGAAATTGTTTGGATCCCAAGCCCCAAGATTTTCCACAGATCCTGCGACATATCCACAAGGATAGTGTGGCTGGCCTTGAGGATAACCTTTTCCAAGTGAGCGTTCCATGTGAGTTTTGTATCTAGGATAATCCCCAAATATTTTACTTTCGCTACAAATGGAATAACCTCACCATTGTAGGAAACTGGTGGAAGATCCTCCAATTTCCTTTTCCTAGTGAAGGGGACTATTACATTTTTACCAGGGTAAATAGACATATATTCCCCCTGGCACCAACTGTGGACATCTTCCAACGTCTTTTGGAGGATATTATATGCTACCCTTCCTGACTTGGTCCTGACTTGGCCAGGATGACAAGGTCGTCTGCATACGCTTGCAGTTCTACAAGCAATGAAAAAGAAATGTTGAAAAATACAAACCCCGCCAACCTCCGAAGACTGTCGATTTTTCCAAATTAGAATTTCGTGACACTATATCGTAAGAAAAAGTTACTGTTTAGATTGAATATTGAAAAATTTGACATTTTCACATTAATTCTTTGGAGAATTTTGAGACATGAAGGGTTTACATTCAAACAGGAAGACAACATCGATTGTTGTTTATGAAAATACAATAAATAAAAGTATAACATAACAAATTATTGTTAATCAAAATTGAGGGAATCACAAGTATAAAGTATATTTCACAATATTTAGTTGACTCGGTATCTGGTCTTAACGATTCAACAATAAAATGAACTGGGCGCACTTTCCCATGGTGTGAATTTCCGCTTGAAAGATACTTGGGGTTATTCCCAAGCTTTTGGAGTGATAACATATTACGTGCCACGTGTATATTTGCAAAATACTTTTTTTTCAAATGTGGCCAAAATTGCTATTTTTGTGTTTTTTATTAAATATTTTGTTGTTGAGCCTTTATCCGCCATTTTTGTTGGGTCTGTCTTATATGCCAGACATGGCCCCCACGTTAACTTTCTGATTTTTCTCAACATAGTGGCACAATAAATCAATCTTGAAGAGATAAGTGAATTTTTTGGGCTAACAATTTGGATGAGACTACTAAAGCTTCCGTCTCTTCTCTTCGTCTCTTCCAAATGCTGCTTAGTATGTTGAGACTATCCAAAAAGGAGATAGATTAGCAACCTCGACTTGACATTTTGGAAAGAAATTTCCAACAATTATTTCACTCCGACGAAGATATTGTCATCGATGAGACACTGGTTCCCTGGAGAGGCCGCTTAATGTTCAGACAATACATTCCCAATAAGTATCATCGTTATGGAATTAAGCTATTCAAACTGTGTTCAACTGAGGGATGCACAGGGGCCTTGGAAAATTTATACCGGAAAATCAAAAGATGGTGTGCGACAAGTCGGCCTGGAAAAAAACATCTGCATGGAATTGACTAGACCACTGCTCAACAATGGTAGAACCCTATATATTGATAATTTTTATATTAGCCAAATTAATGTTGGAAAACCAAACTCCTGTAGTTGATACATGACGCGCGAAGACAAAAGAAATTCAAAAGGAAGTTATAGAGGCTAAATTACAACGAGGAGACATTATTTACAGAGAAGATGAAAATGGTATCGTGGTGCTGAAATGGTGGGATAGCAGAGACGTAAGAATGCTATCTACTAAGAATCAACATAACAACAAAGCATGAATCAAACTTGAGAATTACAGACCATAATGATGAGCCACAACCTTCGACCAGCAAAAATGTAGCTCCACCACCAAGTGCAAACACTCAGTCCCAACACTCACCTGATAACATTCCTGGTTCATCTTTAGACCAACCATCAACAAGCCAAGCAACAACAACCAACCATTCAGATCCTACTCCGCCAGAAGACCAAGATCAGCCAATTGATGTTCATAGGAATAGGAGGAAGAAAACGCCCAAAAATACAAAAAAGATGATCTCAAGGAAAGGTGCATATTTTGAACGTTCGATTGAATGCGCAAGGAAAAAAACTGAGAAGATGTAGTGTTTGTTATGCCATACTCAAGAAATCTGCTGGTAGAAAAATTGCTAAAAGTCGAGCAAAAATGGTATACACCTATTGTGACAAGTGCCCAGAAGAACCTCAGATAGGTTTGGAGTGTTTCAATTCAAATCACAAATAGGTTCTCGATTTTATTTTTTTAGACGTAGTTTTTTCAATATTACTTTACATTTTTTTTGTTTTAGAGTATTTTTTTTTGTTTTTTTACTTGAATACTCAATTTACTCATTTTGTAAGTTTCAAATAAATACTTTTGAGTAATAAATCGAAAAATGTTGTTTCATTCCAAATTTTCCAAAAAAATGGTAAATATTCTAATTTACTCAAACCAAGTATACCAATATGTTCTTGGGAGGCCACGGTTAACTTCACATAAGATAAAGCATATATGCCGGACGTCTCCCCCCAAAAAACATCAGCGCCTGTCATATATGTCAGACGTGGCGCGCAATGTGTTGATAATGTGTCAAGAATTATTGTGGCGAGGTCACCAACTCAAAGCCGGTCCCGTCCCTCGACTGTAAATTTTGGTGGCTGCGCTCCATTCGAGAACATTCTGGAATAATGTTTTGTTTGTGCATAGGATGAGCGTGTAAGGTACCTACTAGAATTTTCAAGAGCCGAGAAGGACTATAATAAATACTCGGGTCTTTAAGTGCGAAAACAGTTAGTTCGAGAGAATTATTGAAACGAAGACAAAGAATTAGTTCACAGACAATTTACAGAAGTTCTTAGTAATCGGACAGTGAATTAAATAGTGAAGATAAATAGTGTAATATACAAGTGGTAAAAATATATTAGAACTATTATACCGAGTGTAAATAAATTAGTAGACACTAAGTAGAGTGTATATATAAATTAAGTTTAATGAATAAATTAATAGATAGTAATTAGCCATAGTGTGTATAATTTTATCCCACAAGTAAAAACTATCTAAATAAATAACAAAAACATCACATTATGAATTTTCTAATTAAGCAATATCCTAAAAACATGTTTTGGTTCTGACTCAATAATAGCTTATTTGGGTTTCGCCATTATTTCTGAGATTGGACGAGATAAATTGTGGAAAATTGTGCGAAAGATGAGTTTTAGATGGGAAAAAGTAAACAGAAATTCGCTTTTAATCGAAAAAGACAAAATTGTATGTTGAAGACGAAATTATTTGCGATCAATAAGAGATCTTCGCAATGAAAATGGAAAAGGAAAACGACTGATAATTACGCATATTGGAAGTACAGATGGGTTTTTGAAAGATGGTCTCAGACCGGAGACTATCACGAAGATATGAAAGCTGATGTTTTTGAGGACTATTTTTCACAAATGATAACTCCAATTCCGCCCAACTCGGTAATTGTTTTAGACAACGTTGTGACAACGAGATGTGAGAAATTGTCTACCACCGCTTGGAAAAAAGCGGAAATCATTCAGTGGCTTTTAGATAAAAAAATTACATTTAAAGAGGATATGTTGAAAAAAGAACTACTGGCAATTGTAAATATACATAAACATCGTTTATCGTTTACTAAGATATACTATTGACGAAAAGGCAAAAAAACGACTTCCTCATTATATGGCTAGTCTTTGTCGCAATCATGTTTTTCATTCAATATTATACCTACTGACCTAAAGGTACGGCTATACCTGCAATTACAAGCGATGCGGACATCGGATTTCTATTGTATAAAGGCGCTGTACAGGTTTGGGTAGGCAAATAAAAGAATAAATATTTAAATAATAATGTAAATCGTTTTAAAACTATGGAGTTTCAGTTTCCCACCCGGTAAGGGTTTTGCATGTTAAATTAGGTTTCATTACTCTCTGTCCATTTCAAACAGACTGTAGTCCCTTCTGAAACCGAAGATAGACTTTAAACTTGTCACTTAATTTATTTATGCACATGAGAAAAGTGTTTTTTCCTCACTAGAACGTTTGAAAATAACTTTTTTAGTTAATTTGCCTTAATTTGTTAATTATCGATTGCTAAAGTCGTTTTATTATGGATCTACTTGATTTTATAATATTCTGTTAATAAACGTAATGAGCTTGAAATGAACCGCTTAATTATTCCTCTCCAAGCTCCTTGAAAGACCATATTAATTTTTGGTTTAATAGCCAAAGGTTTCATTAATTTATTCCCTATTTAAAATTCTCCTAAAGGGGAAAAGTTAGTCTCTAATTGATGGCGAAATAGACGTAGATTTTGGTAGTTGACTTATAAAAAAAACAGGGTCTGCTCTTGAAGTGTGCTCATTCTCAGTCCATTAGTGAAATGGACCGGACGACCTTTGTTGAGCTTTTAAATTTTGTTATGAAGTTAAAATGTCTATTAAGTGTTGGAAGGAAGAGTATAAAATGTTAATTTTCTAATTAAATTCAAAATTAAAATCTACTGTATGGGTGTCCCTGAATATATATTTGAAAATTAGGTACACAAGGCAAAAACAATGCTAGTTTTTCTTATAAAAAATTTTCTATAGGCCTTCTTCACTGAGTTATAAGGCCCAAAAATTGCGAACGTGAATTTATTTTTCATTTATATTTTCTAAACAAAGCACTCGATCTTGATAAAATTGTAGTAGTAGATACATATAGTCGGGGAAATAGAGCTAGTCCTTTTATCTGATTATACTATGAATACAGTTACAAAACGTACGTGCTTTATTACTATGTTTCAAATGGTCAGTGGTTGTCAAATTAATGACTCATCACACTGAGAAAATTCCCAGCAAAGCGTTCTTTCCTAAACTTTTTTTGGCTAAGACAAGTAGAATTTTCATTGTGGTAATAAAACTAATTAACTGAGTCAGTAAAATCAACTTTTCTATTATCTCTATACAGAAACTATAAGATACTTATTAAAAATACAAAACATTCTTTCCTATACCAGGAAACTTCACTTTTAGTAAACATTACTTCACTACCGTAGAAACATATCTTTCCGTTATAAATAAGCTCTTTGCTATCACTGTTAAAATATATATATAATTTTTTTTTTTACAAAAATAGCATTTTTCTTTGCTAAAACTGAAAAGAAAACCCTTGGTCTAGTAGATATTTATTTACAATTTGAATGTCCGTTATTTACAACGGTCGTCGTTTGACCAATCATGGATCGGCAATTTGTAAAGGAGTGCTATAATTGGATGTGCGCGAAAACGACGCGCAGCAACTCGGTAGTTCCGCGGCATTATTATAATCATTTTCATGTCATCGTTTGTGGGATGAAGTTACACTTTCGCGTTTTTCCACATGTGCTATGGAATTTAAAAACCTTTTATCAACTTGGGGGCTTGAAGACTTCATCGACAATTTTGACTGTAAGTACATGCATGTATACTAATATATTTTTATAAAATATGATAGAAATGATAATATATTGTTTATTTGTGAAGAATTATCTACTGTTGATTTTAATAAACACCTATTTGGGTTTCAATTAACAAAAACTGGCCATTTAATTTTTGTTTTTTTTTGAAGACCTTGGTTCACTGGACACTTTTATTCTTGTCTCCCTGAACGATTTATATTTTGTTACATTATGAATTGCATAGTTTTAAAGGTGAATCAAGTTGCCCATTCACTGAATATTTTTAGATGAAATGTTACCAAAATGTTGATCTTATTTTGGTCCATTACGCTTTACACCCTGTGTAATATTTATTTAGTCTGTTTATCTACATGTTTATCCACCCAATTGATTGGATACTTAAGAATTAGTTATCAAAACTAGATCATACATATGTGTTAAGTTTTTATAGGTTTTTAGATGTTTTTTTTTATATTCAGAAAAAACTTTTATTTTTTAGGGGCTGGGCAATATTAAAAATAAAGTTGACTTTATAATGTATCAATTTATTACAATCCTGTTACAAAAAACCGAAATATTTCTCTGTTTTTCTCCACACCTTTGTTTGTCCACCCCATTATTTTTTATATATACTTGTTTAGAATTAGTTATAACTAATATCAAAACTACATCATTCATATATGTGTTTAATTTGTTAAATATTGTTTTTATATTTAGAAATTTTTTTTATTTTTTAAAGGCTATATGTGCAATAACAATATTAAAAATAAAGTTGATTTTTTCCACATTTTGTTGTGTTATTTTAACCCTCCCTGTATACATCGGCATAATTGGTTTGATACAGTGCTATGTATTTCCAGCAAATATTTTTTGCCATAGAGATTTCGCGATATATAATATTTGAACCATCCCACTGCATAAATATATTTAATTTAATTTCAAGCTTAATTTGAAATAAGAAAATTCCAGGAAAGACATACTTCTGCAACATCATGAACATTATCAAATGCGGGAAATAAAAGTTGCCTGCATTGGGAATATAATGTTTCTGCATTTAATAAGGATTTTTCTAAGACAGAAAATAATCTTTTGTATAGAACTAATGAATATTGCTGCGATAGCAAACAAATGACTAGCATCTAAAAAAGATGTATTCTAAATTAGTAATTTAGCTTCCAGTAGAAGAATAAAATCTTGTCTAGACCAAAATCCGACCTCACTAATCTAAAATAATCATCATCTAAAACAGCTGGCTTAGATTTCTAGGAGAACCAAATCACTTTTTGATATCAGTAAAGAATTTTACCATTTCTACAATAATACTCTGCTACTTTCGTAAAACTTATCTTTTGGTTTAGTAAAGGTACTTTATAAAAATACTTTACTACTACACTAAAGAGATTTTAGTAAAGCAATCTTCACTGCCATAGCACATATCTCTCTTAGCGCCTATTTAAATAGATTTTTTGGCTGGAATAGCGAAAAAACTTGCTGTGAGGATGAAATTTTTGTCTCGGTGCAATTGTTTCTGTCGATAAATGCTCTCTTTCGCCGTACATTTTATGCACCACTTGTTGTAAACTACTTAGAATGAGATGTCTACATCTAGTTTTTATTTTAGTAACTTTCTCAGAGTACTTTTGAATTCGGCATCATTAAGATGATATCACCAATGCCTTCGCAGCTAGTTCGGTCGCTGACTTGGCTCTTCGTATGAACATCTTTCCGTCATCAGTTATTCTTCTGACCATGTTTTGTCTTCATTGATTACTGCAAACGATACGAATTTGCAAACTATATCAACATATGTATATTCGGATAGAATGTTTGAGACCGTTATTATTATTATTCTGACAATATTCTAATATTTATTTACGTCGTGCTGAAATTTGTACTCTATATAAAATTGGAACATAGGAGGCCAAGGGGGGTAGTTTTTGACCCCAAATCCAGAAAATATTTTTTATTCGTGAAATTTAGGGAATTTTTTTCATTACAAAATATGATGATACTAATAATGATAATATAGTCAGATGAAAAAATATTCAGTTACAAATTGAAAATATTCCTGAACTCATCGGAGAAAAACATAGATTGGGGTCAAAATTGAACCTCCTTGGTCATACGAAGGTTAACAATACATTTATACGTTGCACTATTCTATAACCTGATGGTGTTCGAGCTTCTAGTCGTATCTGGTATATTTCTCGAAACTCGAACTGCTGGTGAATTTGCGTCGATTATAATCCTTGAACAGTTGAAAGAGAGTGAAGATGGACGTAAGCATTACTTTCCCAGACAGGGCGTGAAAAAGTAGCTTATATATTGCTTAACTTTCAAGGTTAAAGATTAATTAGAATATGGAATACAATAGCAAAAGGGCTTAAGATAATTGGAGCAGAATGGCCTACATTAGGAGTGAAAATTGTTCCCAAAGAGAACGTAATTACCAAAAAGTTTTTAAGTAAATAACTGTATGTATTATCATATTTTGTGAGTCTCGCCATATTTAGAACAAAATTAGGATACAAATTCTTGAGAATCAATATCAGAGTAAAACGTGACATTCGGTTTCAGCTTGTTACGTTTTTCGTATCTAAAATATTTTATTATGCTAATTTCAGTGGCTCATTAGTCACTTCTCCCAAATTTTCATAAAATTTTTAAACATGCCGTTTCTGATGAATTATTTTTATCGAATTCCTTTCCGCTCACGATTTTTATTATTATTATCTACATTGTTGTCAGATCTTCCTGGAGATTATATTGAACTTTGTTATTTCAAATCGATCACCCCCATACATGAAAGCAATATCTTCTTTCATCAGTGATATTTTTTGTATTTCCACTGGAATTTTGACTGAATACAGCTGAAGTTTAGGTGATATCCTCACTTCCCACTTACTTCGAAGGAAAAAAATCGTTTTTAAGAGAAGTTGATAATATGGACGCTTCCCGGAATTTACTACATTTTCACGGAAACCTATTTATGTATTTTTAACGTAAAAAAATAGTATATATCAAAAATCATCAAACTCCTCGTATATTGTGATTTCAGGAGTATACTCAGATTATTTTAAAATTCTTATGCTCTCAATAGATCATTACAGTTTCCTGTAAATTGTCGTATTTAGTAAAGCGTGTTATCAATAGATATCGATTAATAGATTTATAGCGCCTTACAAAGTTTTGGAAATATTTCCAAAAACAATGACCTTACAACTAAGAAGGAACAACTACTTCTCGGGCTATATACCCCGACAGACAATATCACCTGTAGACCGGTTTAGGCGTATTTCTGCCTCATCTTTAGTCCGGGATTGAGGTCACAGAGCTCTCGGACGGAGAATATCTACCTTGTACTGATGAGGCGCAAATACGCCGAAATCGGCAAACAAGTGCTATTGTCCCTTCTAGTTGCAAACCAAAATGGTTGGTTAAATCTTGTACATCATACCGACCCCTATTAACTTAGAAGTGCAATTGAATGTCTGTCGGAGCATATAGCCCGAGAAGTAGTTGTTTCTAGTAAGTGAACCGTCATTGTTTTTGAAAATAATTTCAAAACTTTGTAAGGCGTTAATAGTATCAGTCTATTATTCGATATCTTTCATTCGTTTATTCATTCATTCATTCATTCGTTTGGGTTGAGCTCAACATCCCAGGCACTTGCACTCAATCTTTGTACAATTTTCATTTTATCCACTTCCATTTCAGAAGCTTCGTGTCTTCTATAAAGGCCACTAGTTTGACTGGAGGAATTTTCAGTAGTTGTAATGGTTGAATTAATTCCTCTCCAAAGTACTACCGTCTAAATACTTGTAAGTTCTCACAAAAGCAGGGTATGTGAGTAGGTGTTTCATCATCAAGTTCACATTTTCTGCACATCGGTTCACTAACTGTGCCCATTTTGTGGAGATGTTTCCTCAGGGTGCAGTGTCCAGTCACCAGGTCGGTAACTGTCTCCAAATGTCTTCTACCCAGTTTCAATAGCTTGGTTGAGAGTTCCTGGTCTACCTTGTTCAGTGAACTCTTTGTATAGAGGTGCTCTTGTGTCAACCCCCATTTGAGTTGGTGTTCCCTTTCTAACCATTTCCCATTTCCCCTCTTATGCAGTCTTGAAGCTATGAAGGCTCCTTGAGACCCCCTTTAACTAACTGGTCAGCCATTTCATTACCTGCAATCCCCTCATGTGCCGGCACCCATATTAGAGACACTTTGTTGTCTCTTGCCAGCCTGTTAAGGGATTCTTTGCAGTTTTTTACCAGTCCAGACCTAGTCGTTGGCAGAGCCTGGCTCTGTCAGTGAATATTTTAATTCTTTGTCCGGACTATCCTCATCTGATGTTTTCATCAATACAGGCTATAGCGACAATCGTCTCTGATTGAAAACAGTCTTATATTGACCAAGGCTAAAGAACATTCTCTCTCTTGGTACTTTTATACCAGCCCCAGTGACATGATTTGTTTTAGAACCATCGGTGAACCAGACGATTTCTCCAGAATTACCTGGGTGCATCACCATCGCCAGTGATAGTGTATCTCCCAGATATTTAACTTCTTTTCAAAGGTCCTCTTTAAAGCACCATTCCTCCACAATTCGTGGTGCTTCTTGTAGGACATTCATAACTACCTCTGGAGATTTCTCATTGGTGACAATCACAATGTCGTCCGCAAACCTATGCAGATCAAGTCATCCACAATTAGGTTCTATAAAAGTGGTAAAAGTACTCCACCTTGAGGACATCTTTTATTTCTCCTAACGGTGTATGTTTTATCATGCTGTTATTCTGTTATTCTCCTTTGCTCGAGCATGGCTCCTATCCATTTGCATGTGGTACTATTAATCCCTCTTTTTTTAAGGACATCGATGTGTTGTCAAAAGTACCTCCGATGTTTGCAAGGGTTACTCTCCTTATGATTCAGACTTCTTTGGAGGCCTGAGACCAAAGTCTATGTATCTATTCTTCTAGGTTCCCAAAAGTGTCATTTCGGATTATAATACAGTGTCATCCCCAAAGTATACACCATGAGGCAAACTTATTTATTAAGGGGTTTTCGACAAAAAGCTATTTTTGGTAAAAGTTTGTGCATCCTCTAAAACGAAACATGCACCAACAAAATACAGTAAAACACAGTTAATATACGAGGCGCCTTCAAAAATTTGATTATGAGACAAGAGTAAACTACCATTATTTTTCATAACTTGGGGAAATGTTATTTCGGAAATTGGTTCAGCATTAAAAATACATTTACATTTGAAATCATCGCCATTTAAGTGAAGTTTTATTTTATCACCTATTTTTTAAAATGATGACTATGATATAAAATTTGCTAAAACGATAAATAGACATCCTGTATACGAAAGTACATTTCCCGGAATTTTAGAAAATTAGAGTACCTTATAATTAAATTTTTGATGGCTCCTCGTATATTACGTGTGTTTTACTATATTTTGTTGGGGCATGTTTGGTTTTAGGGTACGCACAAACTTTGACCAAGAATAACTTTTTGTCGAAAAACCCTCAATAAATAAGTTTCCCATATGGTGCATACTTTTGGGGATGACACTGTATCTGATGCAAAAAACTGATCCAAAGGACACTACTTGTTTGAATAATATTTCTACCATTGTCATCTCGAATTATTTATAAAATACAAATAAGATGAAGAGAAAAAATGTATTTAATGAATTTATTTTATCCTTCCTCTAGATAATGCAGCTTATGATGTAATAATATAATTTTTCGACAAAATTCTTCCAAAAACCGATATTTTGAGTAGCTCTGGAAGTTCTTTTTGTTTCTAAATAGATCACGTTAGTTTTTGTGGAAACACGAGTAAAATATCCGACCATTGTACGCTCTAATGGCACAGATCTACAAAGAATTTTAGACAAAAGACAGTAACAAAACAACGACGTATTTGATACGAATGAGTGACGTTCAATAGTAAAAAAGAACCAATTCGAAGCTTTGTTGTAACTTCCAATCGAAATACAAAAAAAACCACATGAGTTTTTCGGTCGACTAAGAATTTGTCTTCGTTGTTCCGATTAACTTAATAAATATAGTGAATTTAATAAAAATTGGTTTTCTACAGTCGTGAAAAGTATCTTCTCTAATTTTGACACTTTTCAAAACTCGTTGACGCTATCAAATGTCTTACTTTTCATAACCAGTTGCGAAAAGTGAAATTTTTCGTAACTGGATATGAAATAGTAATGTATGCAACCAGTGCATAAAGTGGTACTTTTTTCACAAATAACAGTTCCATGAGTGGAAAAAAGACCTTATGCATATGTTGCATACAATATTTTTTTCTATAGCCATATAAAAATAATAAAATCAAAATAGTAATTTGGAATATTTAACAACTTTATTATGTATTTTAGTTTTATTTCGCAATGTGAATATTGAAAACGCAATTGTTTGGTTGTAAATTAGTTTTTATTGAACTTATCTCAAAACACCTTGTTTTCATCTGTTTTTACAAAAACGTAAAGGTGGCATTTTCAGAACAGCGCACGGAAAATTTTTCCCGATCTCCGATTTTTTTCCGTGCGCTAAATAAAATTATAAGAAAAAATAATTATTTATTTATAACACTTTACTGAAAACCACAACATAATTAGTATATTTAGGAATCGTTGGTATTAATAGTAACATTTATTGTACAATTTGTATTATTTTAGTTTAGTCCCTTCTAATTCTTCAAAACTAAAGATGTTGAAGCAGACGGTTCGCAGATGTTTTGATTTTTCTGATAGAATGTCGCAGAGCTTGTATTTTGCAAGTGAGAAGGGTTAAACAATTTTTGTGATACTTCTATTTTTCTTGGTATGGATTCTTCTATGTATCATTCTGCTACGTTAGAAGAACGCCATCCTCCTTGTCTTTTCAGAGTGAGCAAATGAGCGCCGCTTTCCACCAACATGGTTGCCAAAGAACGGCTTAGCCCATGCCCGGTATATTCTTCGGGATTTTTCAGTTTCAGGTATTTTGAAACACGTTTCGGGGCAGCGCTGATGGTATGGCATCCAACATGTTGGGCGTAACACCTACGATTTCGGTATGCAACAAATAATCTTCTGCTGTTCATATTTTTAGGCCGTAGATCTGCATATCTACGGTAAAGTGCACAGGGCTCGAATGTACATCCCTCATTGATAATGGTAAAACTTCTTGACATATGATTTTTTCCATTTCGCAAAAACACAACAATAAAGCGCCCATTATCTTCCACATCGTCTAAACTCAAACGTATTAAATCATCTCTACGAAATGCGCCAAAGATCACAAACACTAAAATCACTTTTGCCAGTAGATATTGTTCATCTGAAGCTTCGCATAAAAATGTGGTTACTTGTTCTGCCGTTAGTATATATAACCCACAGCCTGACGCTTCAAAAAAGCAATAGTTTTTGGATATTTTGTGTTGCCAGCATTTTCTTTTATAGCTAAACAACTCACTAGCATTGATAACCGACTCCATAACCTGGAAGATTTCATATTCTTGGCTTTTTCGACAAAATAAACTAGAAGAATATCATCACATCACTCACAGTTCTAACTTTTTTGAGATCTCGCCATTCCATAAAAAGTGGTACTCGTGTTCATATCTTGACCTGGATTTTGCTGGTAACAAATCAGCACTGGCTTGTGCCGCTAGCTCTAATATGTTCATAGGAATATCTGGATTTTCTTCCGAGTACATTTTTTAAAACTAACAGGAATTAAACTGACAGAAAATGAAACAATGCCGATAATGAATATATTGTTGCTATGGAAATGTTAATCATGTTTGGTACTATTAAGATGTATTATGATTACTTTGAAAATAAAATGTTCTAAATTTACTTCTTATCCTTTTTTGCATTGTTTTCAGATAAGTATAATAAAAAGTATCGTTCATCACTCGTCCGGAAATGGATTTTTCTGTGCTTGCATCAAATGCCGAGAATTTGTCACGCGCGCACGGAAAAATCCTTATTTCCAGACTTCTAATGAAATATACTATTAGAATATTCACTTATATCTACGTTATCATTATTAATAATTAAGGTTTCTTTTAATTTAGAATAGCTGGACCATAATTTAGGAGACTTGAATTTTCTAGACCTTTCTTCAAAAAAAGCTAACAGCACCCGCTCAGTAAAGCTATGAATATTGTTCTGGTCCCGCCATTTCAAAAAATGTCATATTCTTATTCAGAATTTTCTTTGGATTTCTCCGGCAGCTAATTTAATGTGGCCGCACTTGCCTCTCCTATAATTTCTTCGGGAGTACATATTATTTCAAACTCGGAATCTTCACTATCTACACTCACCGGCAAAAAAACTGGGCCACCTAAAATTTTACTGAAGTTCGATCTTTCGTAATTTTTCATCGATTCTAATTGTTTCTATGCCAAATTGTAGATAAATTCTTTAGTATCAAAACAAACTCCAGAAAAGTTTTCCTAGAATGTTGATAGCTTATTTATACAGAATGAAGAAAAAACCATGTATTTGTAGTCCAATTCCTTAACTCCCTGTGGAACATTTCGGGAAATTTGTAGGGTTTACGCTCAGTTTATTACAAATACCATCCTTTTCGCCATCTTTCAGTTTTCATTTCACTTTGATATCTTGATTTCTTTTGACGATACACGTATTCAAATAAAATCCTGGAATTTTATAAACAAGCCAAGCTCGATCAAGGAATGAAAACGAAGGTGATTTCTGTCAGAATAATTATAAGTAGGCGTATGTCAAACTATCGTCAATAAATGTTCGAGAATAATATTCAATGAGTCAAAATGGTTTCAAGTACTAAGAATGCATGCAAAATTGAAGCTTTAATCGAATTCAACGATATGTTTCTCGTGTTTCAGAAATACCCTGAACTGCAGTACAATATGCTTGGAATCGTTATTTGGAGACAGGAAATTGTAATAGGCGACATGGTTCCGGTAGAAGAAGAGCAACCACAGGTGTTGATGACCGGTTCATCATCCTCTCTACATTAAGAGATCGAAGAACAGCTGCTCCTTTTCTGCAACACCGTTTAAAAAATGTACTTGGTTATTATAAGCGAAAGGACTGTTATAAGAAGACTTGGAGAACGTGAAATTTAGTCACGTAGGCCAGCTACAGGTCCACAACTATAACCACGACATTGACAAGACCGGCTTACATTTGCAAGAACATACATCAATTGCAATTGAGAACAATGTGGAATGTATTGTTCACTGATGAATTGAGGTTTTGTTTGCGAACGCCTGATCGTCGGGAAAGGGTATACAGACGGCGCAATGAGAGGTTTGCCGACTGCACTATATCTAAACGAGTCTCATATCAAAGAGGTTCTGTTATGGTATGGGCCGGTATATCAAGAGCAGCACGTACCGAATTATTATATTTATTGAAAACGGAGCTCTAAATGCTCAACGTTACATACAAGACGTTCTTCAGGAAGCTGTAGTTCTCTATGCTCCATTTGTTGGAGATGATTTAATTTTAATGCACGACAATGCAAGACCGCATGTAGTAAATATTGTTAACCAATATTTGAATGAGGTTGATATTCAACGGTTAGAATGGCCTGCACGTAGCCCGGATCTGAATCCGATGGAACATCTCTGGGATGAAATTCACAGAACGATGCAAAGCACCGTCTTTTTTGTACACGATGTGCAGGATCACACGCGACGCTGCTCGTGATCCGAACTTCATATCTGGTTCAAGAAAAAAATCCAATATGCAACTACATAGTTGAATAAATATATAGTTTCTACTACCACACTTCCATTCTGGTTTGCAACTAGAAGGGTCAACGTAACTTATACCGGTTTCGGCGTATTGCGCCTCATCAGTACAAGGTATATGTTATCGTCCGAGAGTTAATCCCGGACTGAAATGACTCTATAATCGACAACTATACATATCTTCCAGTTACGGAAATGTTTTAGTTGCGATAATAGCGACACCTCACCTACAAGTCACAAACCAAAATTCGAAATTTGACAACCAGCCCGTTAGCTTGACCAGTTAGCTCTACAATTTATGTTGTCCCTTCTAGTTGCATACCAGAATGGTTGGTTTAAATCTTGTAGATTTACCAACCCCGTTTGACTTTGAAATGTAATTCAATGCCTGTCGGGGTATGTAGCCCGGGAAGTAGTTGTTTCTTCTTCGTTGAACGATCACGGTTTTTGAAAAATATTTTTCGAAACTTAGTTGTGAAGCGTAGAATAATAATATTGAAGCTATCAAAACAATGCCAATATTTACCGCTATTTTTTGTTGTCAAAAATCTAGCAGGTGAAGCTTGCACAAAAATTAATCACAATTGAAATAAATGTGGAATGTGTATGTAAGGAACTTGCCCAAGTTCTTACGGTGAGCGAGGACTCTTCGAGAAAAGAGAAGAAAAGTTGACAGTTCAAACAACGCTAACTTCATATCACAAGAATAATAAAGTTCGCTGTACTGTACAATGGATTCAGCGGGCAATACAAACATGAATATATCTAGTAAATACTATTCAATGTGTTTACCGACGTTAAGCCTGAATGAGAAGCGTGTATTTTTAGGTTAACGGTTCATTAATAAAATCCGCAATTGGTCTTTAATCAGACATGGATCCTCGGTAGTTTCAGTCTTGAAACAACAACAAATATAATAAATCTTGATTTTCCAATCCCCTACTTCTATAATACGTTGAATAAAGCAGATTTACAGTTTAATGAAATTAGAACGGACCGGTCAAGCACTAACTCTCTCTGACGGTCAATTAACCCTAAGCTTTCGTACTTTCCTTCAGCTACAGTTTACTGATTTATTATCGGATACCGTCTAAACCCTACATTTGTAGTCTTGTTACAAAAATTAATGGCTCACTCTTCCAGTCCTTTGACTTTTTAACTCATTACGTTTATTCAATGGAAGCTTTTGGCCCTAAGCCAAAGACACCGTGCCGGTGACATATTGGGTTCGTCAGACACAAGGTTTTTTTTTCGGAATCAATCGAAAAAAAAATATATAGCTACTCGTATCAGAATTTCCGATTTTGAAGATATGGTAAATATAATTTTGGAGAAAGCATACCACAATAATTTTTATGGTAAATACTTGAACCAAGCACATACAACAACGTTATGATTATTAGTGATTACGACATAGGTTAATGACTGGTCTATGTAACCTAACCTAACTAAATTCCAAGCTAGCTTGGCCTCTTCAATTAATTTTCAATCCGGTAGGAAAAAGGTAGTAAAGTATGATTAAGGTGCAGAATAACCAAAATGAACAGCTGAAGAAAACAAAAGGGAATACGTTGAGGAGATGAAGAAATATAACGAGGTTCACTAGGATACAAACGAAAAATATTTTAAAACACGTGAGAAAAACGACCATCTCCAGACTCTTGAAAGTCACCATGTTGTGCTAAGCAAACAAGATGGCAGAGCAGTCTGTACTAGCGCATCACGCATCACGATGCGTTTCCAGTCAAGTGGGTGTTTTACGTTTTATTAACTTTTTAAAACACTCATATATTTTCGTTTAAGCTATATGAAAGTCGATATTTATTTTGTGGAGATTCCCTATCTTCAATAGTTTTCATTTAGGTTAGTGAAAATCTAAACAATTATTGCTATTGAGTTACATGGTTGAAGTCATTATCTTCCACGCACGCACGCACAAATATCTCTAAGCACATCGAAGCAGTGTCCTTGGAAATCTGCTTTGATTGTACTGACTACACGGAAGATCTCAGTAAATAAGCAGTTTTAAAAGAAGTACAAAGTGCATTAGCATTACAGAGAGACGATTTTATCATATTGTAGTGTTTTTATTATTTATTTAAATGGTTTTTACTTATGGGATAAAATTATACACGCTACTATGGCTAATTACTATTTATTCATTTAAAGAAACACACACTGTATTCAACTTAATTTATATACACACTTTACTTAATGTCTAATAATTTATTTACACTGGGTATAATACTTCTAATTTATTTTTACCACTTGAATATTACACTATTTATATCCACTATTTTATTCACTGTCCGATTACTAAGACCTTCTGTAAGCTGTATGTGAACTAAATCTTTGTCTTCGTTTAACTAATTGTGTTTTACGCACTCAAAAACCCGCGTATATATAGTCCTTCTCAACTCTCGAAAATTCCAGTACCTTTCGCGTTTGTCCTATGCACAAACAAAGCGTTTTATTCGAAAGTTCTCGAAGGGAGCGCAGCCACCAAAATTTACAGTCGAGGGACAGGGCCGGCTTTGAATTGGTGATCTCGCAACAATAATGTCATTAATCAGATTTAAATAAGAACCGATGAATTTTGGAAAATGGATAACGTCCGTATAGATGACCATGGTGAAGTACGTCAGCTATATCCTGCATCTATTGACGGGAGTAGGATAAAATCTAGATCTGTTGCACCAACGATAAAAACGGACAAATATAATCAAATTAAAAGATTATCCCCTGTCACTGATGGAATATTGAGTTCCTATTCAGCTACTGTACCATCCTAAACGGCATAGGGTAGGGTGGGGCACAATGGAACACGAGCACAATGAAAAAGTTCGTGTACCGGACGTACAGAAGGTTCTAGTTCAACGAAATTCCGACAGGAAGCACTGCGCGCCACTCCCAACTAATGCTAATTGTCTCCTTCTCACCAGTTGCGTACCAGACTTGACGAGGTGAGGTGCTGTTTTTCGTAGTGAAAGTAAAAAATTCCCGCCAACGGATTTTTCCCTCCAGAGTGATTTTTTAATTCAATCGGCTCTTATGGCATTTCATTGTACATGCATCCCTTAAGTTTTTGCCCGACCTTTGCATTTCTACTGCTTCATGTTCGTAGTAGACAGTGAGGGAAACCGAAATGGCGTGTTTGGGGTTCCTTGAAACAGAAGAGATTGGGGCGCAATGAAACATTTCACGGAGCCCCATTGTGCCCAATGTATTTTTCATTGTGCAGTAAGTATTGTTTTTTCTTTTTGTTTCAGAAATGGTGCGAAATCGACAGCGCAAAACTAGCAAGGGGATCTTGTTGAAAGATGACATGAAGGCAGCAATGGAAATGTGTTGCTGCATTGAAGAACGTGAGTTATGTCACTTTATCAAAATATGTGAAGAAAAGAATATCCCCACCCTCACGGTGGGGAAGAAAATATGAAATATGAACCTAACTACTCAGCTAAGATGGTCTTCACACTAGAGCAG
Source organism: Lochmaea crataegi (assembly GCA_947563755.1). Taxonomy (NCBI): domain Eukaryota; kingdom Metazoa; phylum Arthropoda; class Insecta; order Coleoptera; family Chrysomelidae; genus Lochmaea; species Lochmaea crataegi. The sequence continues at coordinate 20,285,793 of OX387429.1, forward strand.
GAGGAGAAATTGAAAAACTACCTCATTATGTGCTCTAAGATGTTTTATGGCCTACCAGTTGAAGATTGCAGACGAGTTGCATACGAAATGGCAGGGATGAACAAAATACCTTGCCCTATATCATGGGAAAGAAGAAAATTGCAGGCATTGATTGGTTTTACGGTTTTCTGAAAAGGCACCCCCCCCCCAAACTCAGCCAAAAAACCCCCGAGCCTTGCAGCTTGTCTCGTGCTACTTCGTTCACCAAAGCAAATGTAGATGCGTTCTTCAATAACTTGGAAATACTGTATCAATAGCACTCAGAGTTTGGAGATGGGACAAGAGTGTTCAATTTGGATGGAACATCCACAGCAACTGTACAAAAACCCCAACGAATGTGGCTGAAAAAGGCGTGATGCAAGTTTGCGAAGCTACAAGTGGAGAAAAAAGCACTAACGTCACCACAGTGTCCATAATTTCTGCGTCTGGCAACACTATTCCGCCAGTCATGATTTTTCCACGTGTTCATGTCAAAGACCACATGACTCAAGGAGCACCTCCAGGCACAATGGGCTTAGCCACCCCTAACTTTTTGTGGAAGTTATTAAGAATTCCATTCGCTACACTTGCAGTTCTAGAGAGAACCCCACTTTATCAATCTATGACAATGTAGAAAATCATTTGTCCCTGGAAGCTCTTATAATGTGCAAGGAGAATGGTGTCTCAGTTTTGACTTCACCTCCCCATTCATCCAACAAAATGCAACCCCTAGATGTTGCGGTTTTCGGGCCGTTTAAAACTTATTATAATGCAGCTCTTGACTCTTGGATGATGCAAAACCCTGGCAAAACTGCGTCAATTTATAATACAGCTTCCTTCGTGAACATAGCTCATCAGAAAAGCATGACACCTTCCAACATAATTGCAGGTTTCAAAAAAAGTGGGATACATCCATTTGATCGAGATGTTTTTACCGAAGCAGACTTCTTATGCGATTATGTGACTGATCGACCGCCTCCTACCGTTGTAGATGATCAACCACCTAAGACCAATAGTTATGCTGTGCCAAGTGATTCGCTCAACGGTTTCCTCCTTCAAGTAGAAGAAGGAGCAGCTTTCCTAAAAGAAGGAGCAGCTTCCCCAGAAGAAGAAGCAGCTTCTCTAGAAGAAGGAGCAGTTTCTTTAGAAGAAGAGGCAGCTGCAAACCATTCAGTCATCGGTGTCCTTGATCCAGGAGCTGGTCCAAGTCATGCTTTACTATCTCCTGAAGATTTTCGTGGTTATCCAAAAACAGGAGAACGAAAAACTGATCCAAAGCAGAGGAAAAAACGGAAGAGTATGATATCCTCGAGCACTCCAGAAACGAAAGCCATTGCAGAGAAGAAGAAGCCGATTCTAACTTCCAGAATATTGTCAGTCAAAGGGAAGGTATTCGTAAATCAACCGAAACCAAAAAAGAAAAAATCTAGTGAACAACATCAGAGATCGACGAAGAAGACTATGGAGACGTTGAATATGCAGACACGGACGACGACATGGATATAGATGGGGAGATTTTTGCTGTTGAGTCCGACCATTTCGCAGAATTTAACCGTCTTTCTGTTTTAGGAGATTCTCTATAGGGCGAGTCTGCGGCAAGTTTGGAGGAGTATCGTTTTTGGGAACAAAAAGGATGTGGTGTTGTCGAAACCAGGTTTCGGTATTTCTTGAGTAATGGCCAAAACATGATGTTCGTGGACAAACTGGAGTAATTTGAAAAGACAGTTGACTATTCAGCTTCACCCCTCACTCTTCCCACAAAAGGTCGGGTTCACCTCTGTTAGAAATTTCAAACCAGACATGGATTTTATTTGTCCTCCAACGATATCGTACTCTTAGAAGATCTGTATTGACGATCCAATCTCCTCGTTGACATTCCAACCTGGTTTTTTGCTTTTCTCACCAATCTCTCTGACCTCTATGCAGTAAATTCATGTGGTATTCCACTTTTTGGAAAATTCAGATATGTTATTCCCTGCTCGAACTCTGCTATTGTTTTATAAATGGTTCTGCGTGGAATGTTTTCATTCTGGAATATTAGACAGATTCTAGCTTTGGGTACCCACCCAAGAGACTGGCAGATACTTGATCTTATTTCTAATTTATACGATATCTTAAAGCGAAAACTCAGCTTAAAGTAAACAAAGTAAACAAACTTATGTTTCCGAAGGCAACTTGATCTTATTTTGTTTTTGTTACAATTAGAGCCAATGAATTTGGTGCCGAAACTTTTAGGACATAGGTTATTATAAGTAACTTTAAAAGCAATGTACTGTTATTCAGACAATTACTAAGTTTTCCAAGGGTCACAAAGAAAGACTGTTGAATCATGTGAATGTTGGACGTATCCAGCTCCTCGACAACACAAACCAGATGAAGTGACTCAAGAGAAAGGAAGCCTAAGAGTTGGTTAATTTCGTGTTAGTGTAAAGCAGAGTAGGAGTGTTTAAGAATAAACCAACTAGTAATTCGAGTAAGATTGAAATTGCTAATTGATCGGTTTGTAATAACAAAAATAAAATCATCAAACCAGTAATTAACAATTATTATTCAATCGTGTTCAAATGAGTAAACATTGAAAACTTCTAGATTAATAAGAGCGTTGTGATAACAAATAATAAATCTAGATAGATTAGGGAATAATTATACTCATCTAAAACGTGGAAATGGCATGAAACGATAATTTAGCCGCAAGAAAGGAAATGAAAATATATCAAAGCAACGGAATCTGAGGTTCCTACAATAATTATGAGCCGAGTAACTTTTGTGGATGCTTCAGCCCCTGGCTCTTTTGAACAATAGTTGGCAATAAACTGAAGGTTTATAGTCGTTTTCCATCCTTAATTTCGAGCCAAACTTGAACTCGGTATTTTGTAATGTTATTTCAGTTTCGATATTCACACCTATTAAAACTTGAATTTAAATAGAACGCAATTATGATAATGGAGTTTAATGATTCGAAAGTTAATGTTGGATTTTATAGGTACTGTAATAAAGTTATTTAGTGCTAACTCTGTTTTTTTTTATTGTTTTATTTTCGTTTGAGGAATTCGGTAGTATACAGGATGATTGAACAAACGAAGCGTAGCTATTATTAAAAAAAAAATTTTATACTTTCAAGGTATAGAGGCAGCTAAGGTTGAACAATCTGTTCGAGGATGACCCTCTGGTCCAACGGAGTTTTTGGCTAGAGACCGTTAATTTTGTGATTTTTTCAGGTGAAGTAAGTGGTTTGATTGAGGCAATCAACTAAAAAGTTCCCAGAGCCAATGGCACTTGAGATTGTTTTATTAATCATCTTTCGCGCGAAAATTTAATTACATTACATTGAAAATAATACTTTTGGATTGTCTTTTGTTCCAGTTATGCACAGTCACTACAGTATTTCAGTACTAGAAGGGAAGGATTCAAATTTGACAGTCTCTGACATTGTCTAAGTCTGAAAAGAAGAATTTCATATAATTATGCTAGTGATAGAGGCATTTGTTGGTGAACATTCAATAGTGACAGGAATTCCCTTGTCAATGATCTTAGACGCAAATCCTGTAGAACATACTTTGTCGATAGGGGATTCCACGATTGAAGAAGACTATCCAGCAGCCATTCGCTCAGAACTTAATTCACAAAATGGGAAATATTGTACGTTTATTATCACTATTTTTCATTAGCCTATTGTAGAGTTGCGAGGTTACCAACTCAAAGCCGGCCCTGTCTCTCGACTATAAATTTTGGCGGGTGCGCTCCTTTCGAGAACATTCTAGTAAATCGTTTTGTGTACGCATAGGACGGGCGTGGAAGTTTACAGAATTGATAAAGACTTTATATAAGCGGGTTTTTGAGTGAGTTGACAATTAGTAAAACGAAGACAAAGAGTTAGTTCACAGACAGTTTACAGAAGTTCTTAGTAATCGGACAGTGAATAAAATAGAGTAACATTCAAGTGGTGAAAATAAATAAGAACTATTATACCGAGTGTAAATAAATTAGTAGACATTTAATAAAGTGTGTATATAAATTGAGTTTAATCAATAAACCAATAGATAGTAGGGTACCGGTTGATAAATCGTACCTATAGGTTATTTAAATGAAATTGTGAATTTGGCGCCATCTTCTTTCATTCGTTGCAAAGTTTACCTCAAAATAGCTGGTCCGTAGCAATGTGAACGTGTTTCAACAGGAGGTGGAATACTTTAAAGCAATCAAGAATTCACGTCAGTGCGAGTATAGTCCCTTTGTATCTTTCCCGCAATATACTACTGCCGTAATAAAATAATTTGACATTTTAATACTATCTAAAATTTAATCTGGCAACTTATTACTGCTGCTTGGAAGGACATTTGAGAATCAAAAACATTCTATCGATTCCGGTACGTACTGCTAATTTATTCTTGACAAATCTCCATACTCGATTCAAACCCATTATAAATTACCATCGTTTCCACCGTAGTCTTGCCAAAGTCAATCGACATAAAACGACACATTTTAAAGCAAAAAAATATTCACAACTTCACTTGAAAATATCGCTTCCTAACGTCCTCTATTTTGAAACGGGTAGCAAAGTTCTAACATAATTTTGCTTGGACAATATACTCCCATCAACCAAACCGTAATTCGAAATCAATCATCGGAAGTACGTAAAATTAAGCCGTGTGCTCGAGACTTTATTAATTCGAAATGTTAATAGCTTCTAATACGATATTCAAATCCAATTAACCCTGAAGAAAATGCAAATCTGTTTCCTATCTCGTCTCAGACGTGCCGGTGACAAATTAAATTTAAATAATAAAATATCACTTCTGTTTTCTTTAGATGAACTTTTAAATGTACATCATCTGAAAAATAATTAAGTTTAACTTTAATTCGCTTTGCCGTTTCATATTCGTATTTAATTAGTAAACTGCGTCACATTTTCCATCAGTCACTCGAGAAGAGAGCAGAAACTGTAATAATGACGAACTTTTTCTCCTCCCTTCGTTCATTTGAATGGGACGTGACAACTTTTCGTAAGTTATTACTTTTTGAGAAAAAGGAATTATGTGCTGACGAAACATCTAAACAGATTAGTGCGTTGAGTTTGCGAATTTCTGGTTCTTTTGTCGTGGCGTTTGTCTTGCTCCAAACTAATTGGAATGGTTTTAAATTGCTAGGAAAGTATTCATTCATTTTATATGAGTGCTGCTTCTCAAAAAGCAGAACAAGATTGTCCGCAGTTAGGTTTAAAAAATGGAAACTATCTTGATCCAGAGTAATGGATGTGGCAAGGCGTGGAGCAGATGACGTCACATGTCGGTGGATGAAAAACATGCTTTTTAGCATGACAGCACTTCATTTGAAGATTCCAGGAAGGTCTTACTAAACAAATGAGAAACTAAAACTGCCAAGCGTACAGCTGTGTTTAAGCCAAAAGAGTACCAGGGTATACTTCTTGATGTGAAACTAACCTGCTGGATAAAACAAATGAACATAACATGTCCCTAATGGCTGCCAAACAAGATATACCTGAGGACTGAATCCACGGATCGTACACTGACTATACGCAACTCTAGAGAGACCCATGGTGTCCTATGGAGCCTTAGTCTGGTGGTCAGAAACAGGAAGGAAAGCTGAACCGAAGCTGTCAAAACTTTAGAGCCTTGTCTGCCTGTGTATAACGGGTGCGACGAGTAGCAGACCAGTCATACTTAATCTTCCGTTAAGGTGGAGGCGAGAATGGCTGCATACAGGCTGGAATGCAATGGGAATTTGCACGAAGGAACCAATTCCCATAGTCATTCCAGAATCACAGATGTTATCACAAACTCGCTTCTTGAAATGAGAATATGTTGGACATTATTAAAGATAACCAACCATACAATATCAAGCTAAACTGGAATGGGTTAGAAGCATGCAGTCAGGATGGAACGTTGGAGTGGTACACCGACGGATCTAAAACGAATAGAGGAACAGGAGCTGGAGTCCATGGTGTTAAACCCAGGTGCAATGTGCATATTTGGGGAAATTTGCATCCGTATGTCATGCGGAAATCTATGCTATCGACACGTGTTTGCAAATGAACATCAGAAGAGGGCATAGAGGCCAAAAGATCCCTATACTCTTGTCAGTCACCTGTGAAATCCTTAGCATGCCGTACGGGGTAATGCAGCCCGGGGTAAACATCATGGTGGATTCAAACAAACCATCAGACATACTGGAGCTACGTGTCAAAGCAGGATCAGACGAAACACCTAGTCGAAGAGCCCTTGGAGTTGCTAATTAACAAAATATTAAATTTGAAATTTAGCTGATTGATAATTTTAGTTTTCTTTTAAATTTCTCAATCTTCAGCCTAGCAATAAAGCTCTGTGAACTGGTTTTATAACTAAAAATTTCCCAGCAACTCATCAGAACAGCTCTAGGTAAGTTTTGTTTGAATTATTCTGAGAATTTTTTTTTATTCTTGACATGCCAAGTATTCGTTTCACTGACTCTCAACGTTCACGCTTTGTTTTAAAAAATATCGAGGGGTCAGTGTTATTTTTTGTAAACAATTTTTTTTTTCATTCATGGCTTTTTTTAAATTTTTTAGAATTTTTTGAAATTGTTCATATAATTTTTCTGTAATTTTTTGCATACGATGATCACCTACTTATTTTTCGTTAATAAGTGTCATCCCCATCTCCAAATGGCTAAACGGTTTATGTGTCGCAGATGAAGAAGACATTACATTGGATATGTTTTATGCATATTTAGGCTGGTTGGGCATAGTCTGAGACCACAATTCCCATGCATGGAAGTGAATTATTTATAATTAGCTGAAAAATTTGTTATTCTCCTTATATTCAGTAAGAGTATTCAACATATTTATATACCATTTGGTTTTTTGATTCTATTCAAATTCCTTGACATATTTTCAACATTTTCCGAAATTTTGTTTTTTTGGAATTAATTAGAATTTCTAGTTTAAAATTTTCTCCTTCATCGATTTTCACGTCTGTATCATTCAAGTATACCTGTTGCAGATTTTAAAACCTGATTTTGTGTATGTATCTGTAATAAAAAAAAACGGATATCTTATTATTTAAGTGAGAGGAGGGTGGATAATCTAATATATAAAATTCTCGTGTCACGGTGTTTGTAATTAAACTCCTCCGAAATGGCCCGACCGATACTCATGAAATTTTGTGTGCATATCGGGTAGGTCTGCGAATCGGTCAACATCTATTTTTCATCCCCCTAAATGTTAAGGGTGGTCCACCCCTTAATTTTTTAGACAAAATTTTTTGTTTTTATGTTTTTACTGTTTTATGATACAGCATTCAAAAATATATACAACCCTAAATTTTCACCCTTCTACGATCAACCCCTATTTTTTATTTGTTAATTATAAACTTTAATTTTGTCATGACTAAAAAATTTGATATCACTCTTGATTTTCACCCTTATACGATCAACCCCTATTTTTCCATCGCGATTTTTATTTTTGCAAGATGGCAATCGAATATAATAATTATTGTAGTACGATAAATTCCTATTCAGAGTTTATAATTTCAATTTTTTTCTCAATTCAATTTGATCTTCCGCCCTCGCCGGTCGATAACTGATCAACTATCAATCAGTTATCCCCGCCAGGTGTCTACCGTTGTCACCTCTCATCCAGCAAACATCACGGAGTAGGGATGAGAACACTTTTAACTCGAGAACGGCTGGACCGATTTTCATGGTTTTTGATTTGTTATTGCACGGGAAAAAATTATTTAAAAAAATTCTACTTTGGACAAAAAATAGCGGTAAATTAAAATTTAGAGTTTCTGTATAGGTATCGTTAAGTTTGAAATAAACAAAAGCTACTCTGACACTCCAGTCAACGCTTGCATAATATCTTATTGACAAGACAATGTTAGGACAGGACAACGTCTGTCGGGTCTTCTAGTAATATACAGATACATTCAAATACAAACGGAACATAGGGATTTTAAGCATTGTATCAGAACTGCTTTTGAACTAGTCGACCAACAACCATCTTCAACAGATTAAAAACACGATTATTACAATCGTTTATTTGGACACCTATAACATATCGTACAATTCCCACCACTCCGTATTCTAAACTGTGGGCGGTCCTTAATTAGCAGTCAGTAAACAGCAGTCGGTAGGTAGAGTACAATTCAAAGAATCTTATTTTGTTTTATTCACGAATGTATTTTCATTTTGAAAGCCGTTATGGCCAAAAGAAATCAAAACATATTTTCCTCACTCGAAACATTAATTGTTAAAGAGAATTTAACAATTAATTTTCGATTTTAACAACATAAAACGTAAGCATATTGTTTCAATATGTAGCGATGTTTACTACCTCCATCAAATAATTATTCAATACTAAATCGCAGTTCGCACATAACTAACAAATTTTGGAAGGAGAATGGGCGGGGTTTCTTACATTGGTTCTAAATCCAGCTGTCCAGATCAATACTTGATATTCATTGAAGTGAACTTATAGAAATGGTGGACTATTTAGATCGGACAATACATTAAATCCCTATGTTCCGTTTGTGTTTGAATGTATCTGTATAAAAATCTACAAACACTGGTTCTACTCACCATCAATACTCGGTTGTGGAAATTTCTTATGAAGCTATAATTTTCGTAAATAGTAGAAAGATCAATTTCTACGCCTCTAGTCGAAATGTCCTTTTTTTTCAAGTCCAGTTCTGGATTGTTGACAAGCACATAAAGGTCCTTGATTCTGCCAAGTAGTTGATCTCCGAACTTGTCTTCTCCAGGTGATTTATTGTTCTATTCTTTTTCAAGGATTATTTTTTGATACTTTCCTAATGTTGAATTCGCTAAGAATTCAGATCTCTGATTAACTATTTTATTTTTTGCATATTAACTTTTCTGTTTGACTTTTTCACTTATGATAAGGTGATAAATGGCATCGAATGAATAAAAGAAGTACTGAGTTATAACCTAAAAATAGACAGTGAAATACAAGGTGTCTCACTATAAAGTAACTTATTTTGACGGCTTATTACTCTGAACTTCTTATATTATTTCCTTCAAGTTTTTGGTGACATAGTTGCCAAATGTATATTTTTTCCCGAAAGCGCCGAAAACAAATGACCTTTTTCGAAGCGAAATTATCGGTTTATTTTGTAATCCTATCTGAAAGTCCCTTTCTTCCCCTTTCCAAAAATGTATACATTATCGGCGTATACTCAAGTTTTTAGGGAAGGATTTAATATTTTATGAAACCATGTCAAAAATTTCCAAACGTAAATTATCAAATTTTAACAGCTTGGAAACATTATAACTCGGAAAAGAGACGAGGGATTAATGAGCGGCTTTTACTGAAATTCTTAGAAATGTTTGAATTTTTTTTTCTAACACCGTTGCCAAGTCTTAATAGTTGTCTAAAATTTTCATAAGAAAGTTACTTTTGTTAATTTTGTACGGAAAGGTGGCTTTGGAACAAATATAACTGAAATTAACAAACGTCAAAAAGTTATTTATGTGAAGTATAATAGCAAACAGTCAAATTTATAAATCGAAAATGTATACTTTGATAGAAAAAGCGCGATGCGTCGTATTATATGCTGAGACAAAATCAATAACAGTGACCGCCCACACGAACACATGGAAACGCTCAGGACAATATGCTCATTGATATTCTAGAAGTAAGGGAAATTCTAGCACTTAACAAAAATAGAACATCTGTGAGAAAAATATCCCAAATCACACAATTTTCAAAAAGTTAGGTTCACTGGCTCCTGAAAATGTTTAAATTTAAAACATATAAAATACAACTTTCCAAAAACACAGAGAATCATTCATTCGAACAAAGATTTTTCATGTCAGAGACATTGTTGGATCTGGTAACACTTCAGCCTAATTTGAACCTGATAATGTCAGACGACATTCCATATTAATGGAAGAGTTAATAAGCATAATTGCAGGATTTGGAGAGATGAAAATCCAAGAGCGTTCAACAAATTTGAAAGGGATTCTCCTAAAGCAAATGTCTTGGAAGAAGAAGAAGAATAAGAAGAATGTAGATTTTTCAGGTCTCGGTGAATGTCATCCCAATATACATACATACATACAAAGTAAATGTCTAGTGTGCTGTATCTAAAACTGAAATCTACGACCCCTTTTCTTTTCATGGAGCAACAGTTAACGGAAACACTTACACCGACATGTTGGAGGAGCTTTTGTATCCCCAATTATAACAAGACGAAATTATAAACACTGTATATTTTCAACAAGACGGCGCGCCTCCACATTACTTTTTAGTTGCTCGAAATTCATTATCAGAGCATAGGTCGAGCTGGTCACAACAAGTGGGCCTCGTATTCCCCGGACTTAACCATACCAGACTTCTTCATATGGGGCTATGTAAAGGAGAGATGCTATAACCCAATCCCTACAAATCTTCAGAAGTTAAGAAATAACATAGTAAATGTTTTTATTACCATAACACCAGAAATGCTGCAAAATGCGTTCAGTAATTTTTGGCTGAGATTAAGATTATGTAGCGATGCAGATGGAGGTCACATACAACAACTTATTTATTAAATATAATATTTTATCATTGTTTTGATGTGTTTTATGAAGTTATGTTTGGTTCCTTGTTCTTATATCTTAATAAAATTGATTCTGTTCTAAATGTTTTCTTCCTTTCTAGTTTTCCCTATTCTGTAAATTGTTGTACCCAAGTTAATATATTGATATGGTTTTGAATTGAATTGTAGAGCTATATCAATTTCATACCTTATTATAAATCAAATTCTATTTATTTTATTATTTTGTTTTTAATACTTATCTTTACTTATATCAATCTAGCTCAGTCGGAAATTATCAAAATGTTTATTTTATTATTATTGTTATGAGACTCTATTATTTGAATATTATTTTGAAAATTTATTTAAACTATCTCAGGGAATTATATTTTTATTTGTGAGTTCAAATTTTTGTGAAGCCAACTCTGTCCTTTGACCTTCAACAAGTTCCAACGTTGACAACCTGTGTTTGATTGTAAAATATATCATAGATACAAAAACAAACACATTCAATTTTAAATAAATGTTCAAAAAATGAAACGTTCAGTTTATTGTTTAATTCTGCTTAACGGCCTTATTAACTTCAAAAATATTCAAAAATCATTAACACTATTTATTTCTCATCTAAAATTCATTCACTTTTTCATTCACAACAAAATTAAGATTATACTTATCAGAGTCTATGGTTTTATATTTTTATGGTTTCAAAAAACTACAGAAAAGATGATTAATTTTATATATGAAGAAATGACATTCGACAACGTTCTAGAATAATATGGAGTCAATGATGGTTAATACTTTTTTGATTCTTTTGAAAAATTTTATCATAATACTTTTTAAATTTGAACAATTTAAATTTTATACATCAAGAAATTCAAAAATAAGTTATATAGATAAATGATACCTGATTGTCTTTCGTAATTAAAGTATTCATTTCCTTTCTTCTCTTGAAGGTCACACTGAATTCAATGTTCGTGGCCCTGGATCAATATTCTGGGTCACTTGGAAAGTTTTTTTCTGTGTTGGATAAACGATTTTATTATTTTTCTGCTTTTCACTTGTAATTTATTGATAATATGCTTTGGATATAGGTATATTATATGTCTTATACCAGTGTTCACCTAGCAACAAATATTTTTTGGTAAGTATTACCTTTCACTTACTTATTTATTGTTATAATCACTTTATATTAATTTAGTTAACTTTATATTTACAAATTTTTCTTTCTTTTTGAATATTTCTGCATAAATTTCAATTTTAGTTCTGTTTGTTACTTTTTTACCAGAATTTCACTTTTGAGACTTTCCCTAAAAACTTGAGTATATGCTGATAATGTATACATTTTTGGATAGGAGAAGAAAGGGACTTTCAGATGGTATTAAAAAATAAACCGATAATTTCGCTTCAAAAAATGTAATTTTTTTTTTCGGCGCTTTCGAGAAAAAATATACATTTGGCAACTATGTCAACAAAAATTTGAAATAAATATAAGAACTTAAGCGAAAACTGCAAGTCGATATCTTTTTCCATTCTCGAGTGATAAGCCGTCAAAATGTGTTACTTTATAGTGGGACACCCTTTATTTCAAGTAGTCAAAGTTTTGAGAGGAGTTTTCAAATTTACAAACATTTTTAATAAAAAAAAAAGTTATTATCGCGGAAATCTCTGCGTTAATATTTATCACATTCAGAAAAAAATTAAGAAACTTTTCTCCCCTAACGAAGCTTTTCGGTTAGATTGCACGGTTAATGAAGCATCTTCTACGGCAATAGTCATGCCATTTCACAGATGCGTTCAAATTATGGGAATAATTACTACTTCAGAACCATTTAATGTTAACTCATTATAGACCGGTAGTCCATAACTCATATTGTAGGCTTCATTATTTCGAATGGAAGAATCAAGTTTCATGTGAAAAACAAGTAAGTAGAATTAAACCAGGGCTGAAGCCTTTCAAAATGGTAAAGAGTGGAGAAATTATAGTAGGATGAAACCCATTGGAAAAGGAAGAGAATACAATAAAAATGAAAGGAGGCATGCATTTTCCGAGAAGATTTACCAAAGTAATGTATATTTTTTTTACCATCAGAAATTAGAGATTTCAACGAACAAAAAGCTTATCGACTTTTTTGAAAAAGCTGATATTTTCACTTGAGAATTTTCGATTGAAAATTAGCGTAGCGTCGATTATCCAGTTTGGGTCTTGGTGGAATAGCCTTATTCCACTTGTTTTTCACATCAAACTCAATGGTGAAAACGGCTTTCATTCGAAATAATGAAGCTTACACGTCTATTTGTCTTTAAAAAAAATAAATTCATAGGTTTTACATTAAAACATAATATATTTTTCAGAACACTAGTCAAATCGAACAAGAGGTAAATGTGAGTATTATTGGTCAAGGGGCAGCATAAATTGAAGAGGTAAATCCTTCCGAACTCAATATTTCACTTCAAGAAATAAAATGATCAATCACAGGTTATATAACTACGTACTGAAAGATCTCCAAACAATTTGTCAAAAAGGCTTTATGTCGTTTTAAATTAGGTAGATTATCCCAAATTATAATTTTAGTTGAAAATGTCACTCTAGAACTCTAGATATTGAAGATATAGATGAGGTTATGCTATTTTACATAAGAGAGTTCAGAAGTTCAATTGGGATATCTGCCAAAATATCGATTTCAGGATATTTCTTGTATAGCATGATACACCGAGATTGCAGTCATTTTACGAGTTACGTGACTTAAAGGAAATATTCTGTGTGAAAATCACAATTCTACAACCATAGATACATAGATTTTTATAAACCAGATTTGCTTGCAAACGGAAATTGTTAAAGTTTATATGTATACAGAGATAGTTTCAAGTACGGAACTTCTCAATTATCGTGGAAACGACGACTTTTTAAAACTTTGGTTTGTGAGGCTTTTCTAATACGGCCAATCTTATGTTAGTATTTACATTGTATGTTGTCAGATCTTCAATTTTCTTGAATATTTTCCTTGTAATATTCTCAATACCTTAAAGCCATAATTTCGGAGTTATAGCTAAATTCGCCAAGTTGAAATAATTCAAAAATTTGGCTGTGATTGAATAAACTCGTTAACTTAATTACAGTTACCTGTAAATAATTGTCATATTAGTAAAACGTGATCTATAGCCATCAAAAAATAATATTTCAATACCATTAAACGCTTTACAAAATTAGAAAAATAAATTTCCAAAGAGCAGACCTTCCACTAAGAAGCAACAACTACTTCTCGGGCTATATGCCCCGACAGACATTGAATTACACTTTTAAAGTGAACGGGGTTGGTATATCTGTTAAGATAGAACCAACCATTCTGGTTTGCGATTAGAAGGAATAAAATCACTTGTAGACCGGTTTCGGCGTTTTTGCGCCTCATCAGCGCAAGGTAGATGCTATTCGTTTAATTCCAGTAATCTTTGGCACTCAATATCCTCACTGAAATCCCATAACAAGATCTACTGTCAGTATATTAGTGAAAAAGTTTAACAAAACTGGTAACGTAAAAGATTATCCAAATAAAATTAGTCAAACAATTGAAAACAAATCTTCAGATACTTATGTTCTGTTGAGAAAAGGTCAAAATTTAAGTGGTAAGCAAATGGGGAAATTTAAAAACCAACCAAATAAAGGCGTTTACAGCAGATGCTCAAAATGTTGTCCATTTAGATCAATACAACAAGCCATGCAATGTTTAAATATTTGCAATACATTTTGCAACATGCGTAACTGCTCAACTCTTTTTATCTCTATGGTAAACCTCCTTTTCAATTCCTGAATATTGATTTTAAATGTTTTCACGGTCGAGGTAAGGACATCTGTGGATGTTCACCTTCAAGATGGCCATCTGGTTAATTGGCACGATGTTTCGTTGTTCTGATCATTGTTCCAACGAAGATGCATCAAACCACAGAAAACCTGCATCCATCATCCTGGATAGGAGTGGGTAATGGTGTTGTGTATTGTTTTTATAAGTGTGTGAGGTACTGAAAAGTTCCTGGAGTGTGTATTGCACTGATAAGTGCTTTCAGTTGTCGTCTCGTGCTTCGGAACGCATACTACTCTGTGTTTTGTGACGGCTCGTTGGTCGCTTCATCCGTACACTTTTCGTCTTTTTTTCGTATGCGATCCTTTTTGTTTCGTCGCGTTGACAAGTGATAGGAGGTAGGAGGTGAAGGTTTGTCGAAGAATGTTTACGGAATTAGCATTTTTTCATTCATTCATTCATATATTAGGGTTGTGCTCATCAGCCCAGGCACTAGAACTGAATCTTTGTACCATTTCCCATGTTATCTACTTCCATTCCAGAAGCTTCGTGTCTTCTATAAAGGCCACTAGTTTGACTGGCGGGATTTTCAATAGTTGTGATGATTGTATTAATTCCTCTCCAAAGTGCTTCCGTATAAGTTCTTGTAAGTTTTCGCAGAAGCAGAGTATGTGAGTAGGTGTTTCATCATCAAGTTCACATTTTCTGCACATAGGTTCACTAACTTTGCCCATTTTGTACAGATGTTTCCTCAAGGTGCAGTGTCCAGTCACCAGGTAGGTAACTGTCTTCAAATGTCTCTTTTCCAGTTTCAGTAGCCTGGTTGAGAGTTCCTTGTCTACCTTGTTCAGTAAACACTTTGTATGAAGCTGCCCTTGTGTCACCCTCCATTTGAATTGATGTTCCCTATCTAGCCAGTTTCCGATTTCCCCTTTTATCCAATCTTTTGTGATTCCACAAAACGGTTCCGGACCTATTTAGAGCTTTCTTTAGCTAACTGGTCCGCCATTTCATTTCCTGCAATCCCCTCATGTGCCGGCACCCATATCAGAGACACTTTGTTGTCTCTTGCCAGCCTGTCGAGGGATTATTTGCAGTTTTTCATCAGTCTAGACCTAGTTGTTGGATTACTGATAGCCTTTAGCAGATCCTGGCTGTCAGTGAATATTTCAATCTTTTGTCCGGTATATCGTCTTCTGATGTTTTCATCAATACAGGCTATAGCGGCAATCGTCTCTGCTTGAAACACAGTCCTATGTCGACCAAGGCTGAAGAACATTCTGTTTCTAGGTCCTTTTATACCAGCCCCAATGCCATGGTTTGTTTTGGAGCCATCGGTGAACCAAATAATTTCTCCAGAATTACCTGGGTTCATCAACTGTTCCCTAGATTTTTTTTTTTTTTGGGCCGAGATGGGAAACTCATGTTCGAATGGGTCCAGGACCCAAACAGTGTTGGACTCATCCCCAAGGAGATGCCTACCAACCAAACCCACCTCAAACTCGCCGTTACCCCCGCCTCGGAATCACTACCCTAGCATACTTCGAGACAGGCGGCGGTCCCTCGCACACTCTCCGCTCACACTGTCATCTTCTCCCTCCTATCACTCCTGCCTCTCATGCCATATCGAGTCCTTCTCTCCCCCTTACCATGCTCTCTACTACTCCACTCACCTCCATCCATTCCTCCTCCCCCCTCAACATTATCTCCACCATGTTTTCCCAGTACACCGCCTCCCCTAGTTTCCTCTCCAACTTCTTCAGCACTTCCTCGTTCCTCCAGCATCTAAACACATGCCCCACATCATCCTCCACTTCACACCTCTCGCACACACCAGTCTCTCGTTTCCCAATCTTGTGGAGGTACCCTACTCTCGACCCATGTCCAGTGAGCACTTGTGTCAAGAAGTAGTTCACCTCCCCGAATTTCCGGTCCATCCAATCTCTCCTATTTCCAATCGCTCCTTTTAGCGCGCCCTCATACTCCTCCCACCTTCTCTCCATTTCCTCCTCCATCCATTCCCGTACCTCTTCTTTGGTCGCACCCCTCCAGCGTTTGCTCCTAGCTCTAGCCAACACGTCCAATGGGTAGGACCTTGCCAGCACCGCTGCTGCCAGTCCACCCACCGTCCTGTACCCCTGCACCACCCTCAGCAGTATCCCTCTCTGCACCCGCAGAAATGGCCTAACCCTCGCATTCACCCCCGCTCTTTCACCCCACACCTCCGCACCGTACAGCATACTCTGCTCTACCGTCCTACCAATTACCCTCCCCTTCCACTCTCCCGGTCCTTTCACATTACACATCAATCTCCCCAGCCATGCTGCCCTCACTTTACCCTTCTCTGTCGCCTTTACCATATGGGTTTTGAAGGATAATTGGCTATCCAACCACACCCCTAGGTATTTCACAGACTCCTCCATGCGAATTATCCTTCCCTTAACCATCACCCCCACTTCCCTTGCCCTGCTCCGTCCCTTCACTAGCAACCCCACCGTCTTCTCTTCCGCCACTTCCAGTCCGAACCGCTCTATCTTCTCTACAATCTTCCTGCACATTCTCTCCGCCTTTCTTTCTATCTCCGCCTCTCCCTTTGCCGTACATACCAGACACACATCATCCGCATACACCGTAATCTCACATCCCTCTTCACATACTATCCCACAAACCTCATCAAACACACACTTCCAGAGCGTCGGTCCAAGAACCGAGCCCTGAGGCACTCCAGCCTCCATCTCATATCTCCTCCCTCTGGAGTCTACAATCACACGCCCCGTCAGGTAGTCCTCCACCAGGTTAACCAACCCCTGCTCCACTCCAAGCCTCAGCAACGCGCTCAACACTGCCCGTTTGCTGACACTGTTGAACGCGTTCCCGACGTCGAAGAACACGAGTAGGGCCAATTTCTTCTTCCTCCAGCTGCCCTCCCTAGCTCTTTCCACCAAACCCATCACCTTGCTCAGTGCCGAGATGCAAGATTTCCCCTTCGTGAACCCATGCTGGTTTACCCTAAAACCCCCATTCCTACCAACTTCCTCCTCAATCCTATCCCTTATTATCCCCTCCATCAATTCACCCATACCACACAGCAGGCTGATAGGCCTATAGTCCCCCGCCCGCTTCCCCTTTCTACCCGCCTTCTTCATCAGTATCACCCTGGCTACCTTCCATCCTTCCGGGAACTCCTCCTCCCTCAGCACCCTGTTGAATAGTTCCCAGAAGTACTCCCTATTGTCATCCAACAGCCTCTTCACCATATCACCCCTCAGGCCATCTATCCCTGGGGCTTTTCTCACTTTAATATTTCTCCCCCAATCTTCTACCTCCCACTTCTCTACCGGCCTTATCCCCCTCATTTTCACTACCCCCCTTGTATCTTGGATTTCCTGAATTCTGCCACCCACTCCTCCTTCTCCCCCTTTGAACAATTTCTCTATGATCTCCTTCTCCCAATCCTCCTCTAGAACCTCGTTTCTATTTCCACCCATCCTCTTCACCGCTATCTCATACGCCTTTCCCCATGGATTGTTTTCCAATTCCCCCAGTAACTCTTCCCACTTCCCTCTTTTTTCCCTCTCCACTCTACGCTCCAGTTCCTTCTTCTTCTCTTTATATCTCCCTCTTCCCTCTATCCTTCCTCTTCCCCTCAGCATCCGTCTTCGTTCTTTCTTACACTCCCTCCACAGCTCCTCTATTTCCTCATTCCACCAGTAATTGGCCCTCCGCTCACGCCTATTGCCCCTCTTTCCCTCTCTTTTGCAGCCCTGTATCACATTGTACAATTCATCTGCATCATGTCCAAGTCCCCTTCCTATCTCTTCTCTTACTTTCTTCCTCATTCTCTCTGCCTCGGCTTTCGTCCACTTCCATTCCCACTCTTCCACTAAATTATTTCTCTCTTTCCTTATATCCGTCTCCACATACCTATGTAAGCTCAAGCTTTCCTCATCCTCCAGCACCCCCCAACTAAACACTCTTTCCCACAGCCATTCATCACATGCTGTTATATCAATGAATGATGAACCCCCGTCACCCCTCACGAAGGTGGGCAGTAGTCCATCATTCAGCACCACCAACCCGTTGGATGTTAACACTTCCTCAAGGATCTCCCCTCTCCTGTCCGTTTTCTTCCCCCCCCCCCATATAGTATTCTTCGCATTGAAGTCCCCTGCCACCATTCTCCTTATGATCCTCCTTTTTCCTTTTGACACCCTCAGATCGTCCTCTAATCCTGTCATGCTCCTCTCATATTCTTCCAGGCTGACATTTGGGCTTATATACACACTATACACCACTATGTCTCCCATTCGCACTACCACCCATCCATTTCCCTTCCTCACTTCATCCGCCCTCAATCCATCCCCCACCACTCTTATTCCTGCTTCTCCTGTATCGTCCATAATCCATCCCTGCTTCCCCACATATCTAGCATTCACCTCGGATCCACACACTACATCCACTTCCCTCCTAAAAATCACTTCATCCAATATATCATGCGCTATCCTACATTTCCCTAAATTTATCTGTAACACTCTCCATACATCCCCTACATTCCTCCTTCCCGCGCAATGCTGTCCCCTGTTCCCTAGATGGGATGATGATATTCACTCGCTCAGTGAATATATATTCTGGTGTCATGCTATCAAAACCCATGTGAAATATGGGTTCGTCTAGTAATGTCCCAGTTGTATCAGTGTGTCCTTCTCGAACATTGTTCGGGGACCGTAAGTCTCCCGATTTCAGCTTAATAATTGCCATCATTGCCTCCGCCCTTATAAAAAGTTCTAGAGGAGGAAGTCCAATTGATGTCGTCCCCGTGCGCTTCATTTCCCCGGTAATACCAAAAAGGGCTTGTCTTTGGATTGCAGTTAATATATTAACTGCAGAGGACTCTTCTGTCCTCCTCCACCAGACTATTGTTCCATAGGTGATCGTTGGCCTTATCACAGTTATGTAGAGCCAGTGAACCATCTCAGATCGCATTCCCCAGGTTTTGCCAATAACTCTTCTACATTGCCAGAAAATCCTAGTCGCCGTGGAAGTAATTTTTTCAAGGTGTGCCTTCCTATTCAGTTTGGAATCAAGGGTCACTCCCAGATATTTAACTTCTTCGGATATTTCTATTTCTTCTCCGAACAACAGTACACTACCCTGCGGGAGAACTTCTTCTATTCGTAAAAGCAACTAGTTTGGTTTTTTTGGATCAACTTAATGGTCCTCTTCAAGGCATCATTCCTCCACAATTCGCAGTGCTTCCTGTAGGACATTCATAACCACCTCTGGGAATTTCCCATTGGTGACAATCACTATGTCGTCCGCAAAGCGTCCATCATTCAACCTACATATCAAGTCATCCACAACTAGGTTCCACTAAAGTGGCGAAAGTACTCCATCTTGAGGACATCCTTTAGTTGTCTTAACGGTGTATGTTTTATTATGCATATGTGCTGATATTCTCCTATGCTCCAGCATGGATCATATCCATTTGCATGTGGTACTGTTAATCCCTCTGAATTAGCATGAAACGGTATGAAATGCTTGAGCTTCTCGGTAACCATCCCACTGAAGTATGGGATTGCATTTATTATGATAACGCATGTTATCTCTAGAATTTTTTCGACCTCAGCAGGGAAGCCGGAAGGTATTGGGGGTTTTTGTGAAGTTATTGGAGTTTTGAGGCATTTCGGATCGTTAGTTGCATGGTCACCGTCTGCAAGAAGGCTTTTTTGTATTGTCGCATTTGTTGGAGCAATCAGGGCAGGTGTGAAGCTTGCTTTGGCTGGTCTCAATTCATTCATTCCGTTCAACACCCGATTCACAGGGCGATCTATTTTAAATAAGAAAGTTTCTTATATTCCAGAAAAATTGAAGATATGATATACTATCATAAGATTGGGAGTATTACAAAACCCTCTCGAATGAAAATTTTTCAAAACCACCTAAGCCGTTTCACTCTGTATACCTGAGATTTCCTTAGCGTTTATTTATTTTTAATTGAAAGAGGCTGGTAGTTTATTAATTTGCACTTGGTTTAAATGCAGTGAGAATAATTCCTGAAGTTTACTAAATTCCAGAATGTATTGGTTTTTTCGAAGAGATTCAAGTATAAATTTAGAAGTGCTTAAATATAACCAGCGCTTTACATGCTAATAACTAACATGTGGAAACCTCCCCGGAAGGGTGTTGAACCATCACTCATCCATATCACTCAATTATTTACATTAAGACGTATCAAAGTTTCAACTCCATTTCGTACCAAGTCGTAGCACATCATCATTGGAGACTGCTGCAATATGTATTTGCACATGATCTTATACCCTTATTTTTAACGGAAATATTTTTAAATATTTCAAAATGGAAATTATCTTCCTTCATGTGAAGTTAACGTTCATAAATTTGACAAAATAATATATGAAACGATAAAAATTTATTATGGAAAATTAGTCTGATGGTCACTGAGAATCACTGAATTCATTTTTTAAAATGTTTATATAGGATACAAAGATTCTAAGGAAATCACTTATTTCCACATCACATTTTAGTAAAAATATAAATACAAAAAAAACATTTTAGCCCAAACACCGATTTTAAACGCATGACGTCACGCTTTCGTAAACATCATTTAAAATTCCATATATCGTTCGAACTTTGTATTCGCTGGTTTTGTGATATTCAATCGTTATAAATTATTAGGAATGCCAGCTTTGTATTACCAATAGTACCAACGACAGAGTAAAATAAGAAATAAATTCACTTGAGACTATTTTCAATAAATCATTGAACGTTACAGAATGCATGAATAAAACCTGCGAGGCCGACAGGTATCGAAAGTCAAGTTCATCACGTAAATAAACATATAACAGTAAATAGTAAATATCAGCCTGAACTTGAACTAGGCACAATATAAATAACATATTATTATGCAGATGCAATTCATATTCTGAATTATTCTAATTTAGTGGTAGTCATTCTGATTCAGTTATATTTAGTTTATAATATAATGTGTAGTATTAAAGTATGGTAATAAACAGAACTTATCCCAGTGCCAGAATTCGTAGTTTTATTAAAGTCAGATGACCATCCGAGTGACCTGGAGGACCACCAATTAAAGAGGCCTTTCCATAACAACATCCCAACACCACAAGGTCAAATTTACCAAGAATCAACTTGTTAATGTTGGATTTATTGTTTTCGTTTAGCAGTGACTTCTGTTGGCTGATTTTCGAAGTGTTATATTTATAAAATGAATTTTTAACTTGCAAGCTTGAATTGTTAACAAAGGCGAGATATCATAGATAGACCACACTAATATTAGTGTTTTTTTTTATTAGTGTTTTGGCGTGAAATATGTCCCCCAATACCTTCATTTATTGCAGAAATAAGATTTATGTTGAATACAGTATAAGATTTTTTTCAAAATCAATCATTATGTCTATTGATTTGAAAAAGATAGATCAGAAAAAATCTTAAGAAGTATTGTAGGGTTTGAAACGTTAGTCCAGTCAAATAGGGATTTAACCTCTTAATAAAAAATAAAACGCAACAAATTTGCATTAGGTGATATGTTATTTTATTATTAAAAATGTAATATTTTTTTGGTTTATCTTGCCTTAATCGATACAAAAAAATAAGAATCGAAACAATTTCATGAAATGAGATTCCGCCAGTGGCGTCGAATTTAGGAAGGAAAAAAGTCCCTGTTAGGTACATAAGGTAGGATCGAGGGATATGACGCGGTGGGGAATATGACGCGACTCATCTCCGTTGTGTAGTTATCTATGGACTTTATGATCTGATCATCCTTTATTTCCATTGCCGGTAACCACTTAGACAGCAAGGAGTTCAGTGTTAAGTCAACCGTCAACAAGACAGTACGCATTTTCGTCGTCTGAATCAGGTGAGCAACGTAAAAGTTTTTAGCGCCATTTTGAAAGCTCTGTTTTATGTTTCCTTCTAGATTTTTGATTAGTTTTATGAATTCGATCTAAAATTCTAAAATTAATAATATATAGTTAATTTAGTCATGTGGGTCTTTGTTATAATTTAATTATTTTATAAATAAAATGGTGGCTAGCTAGTGATAAGACGCACATTGTGATCCAGTGATATGACGCGCGTCATATCCCCGTCTCTTAGTAACTTAAGTATCTATTTTTCTCACTTTTCCAGAAATGCCAAACTACAAAGCGAAGGGGCTGAGAGGGACTTGGCCGGAGGAAAATCTTCTTGCTGCTGCCCAAGCGGTTGCTGATGGATCATCCATTAGAGGAGCAGCAAAAGCGAATAGAATACCTGGAAAAAGCTCTACGCCATCTTTTAAAATCGAATAATCTCGTCAAGGGAAAGCTAGGACAACCACCAGTCCTTGGCGGGGATGCAGAGAAAAAAATCTTTGTACACGTGAAGAGACTGCCCCAACAGAAACCGCCCTGTGCAAGGTGGAGTATAATTTGGCAGAGAGAATCGGCAAACTCCCATTCACACATTTCTGTGAAAAAAAAAGTGAGCCGTCGTCGGACCGCCGACAGAAGCTTGCTTCTCATGCACAATAGAATGACCATTTTTCGTGAATTTTTCATCATTTTCCAAAAAATTTGACAATTTTTGACCATTTTTGACAGTTTTGGACGAATTTTGACAATTATTGACCGTCTTTGACAATTATTGACCATTTTTGACACTTTTCCAAAAATTTTAACATATTTGGCAATTATTGATCATTTTTTCAAAATTTTGACAATTTTTGACAATTTTTTCAAATTGTAATAATTATTGACCATTTTTAACAATTATTGACCAATTTTGACAGTTTTGACAATTATTGATAATTTTTGACAATTTTTCAAAAATTTTGACCATTTTAGACCATTTTTCTATAATTATTGACCATTGTCTCAAAATTTGGACAATTTTAGACCATTTTTCGAAAAATTTGACCATTTTTCAAAAATTTTGATGATTTTTGAAAATTATTGACCATTTTTCCAAATTTTCTAAAATATTTGGCAATTATTAACCATTTTTTCCAAATTTTCACAATTTTTGACCATTTTTCAAAATTTTAACAATTATTGATCCTTTTGGACCAAAATTTTGACAGTTTTTAACAATTTTTGACGATTTTTCCAAATTCTTGACAATTTTTGACCATAATTAAAAAAAATTTGACAATTTTTCAAAAATTTTGACAATTATTGGCCGTCTTTAACAATTTTTGACAATTTTTCAAAAATTTTAACATATTTGCCAATTATTGACCATTTTTTCAAAATTTTGACAATTTTTGACCATTTTTCAAAATTTTAACAATTATTGATCCTTTTGGACCATTTTTGACAATTTTTGACGAATTTTGTTTGGTTTTGACAATTATTGACCGTCTTTGACAATTATTGACCATTTTTGACAATTTTTCGAAAATTTTAAACATTTTTCAAAAATATTGACTATTAACCATTTTTTCAAAATTTTGACAATTTTTCACACCTATAGGTGTGCGAGCTCAGTGCGGCAAGAGAGATTGCGCACAGTCGCTTGAATGAGTTATCGCGTGACGAACGCTTTTTCGTAACATCACACGTTTCACGAGTTCACTAGCCTTCCCAAAAGTCCTATGTCGTGCAATAAGAAGCAAGCTTCAAAAATCGTATTGCAGGCGAGTGGTGGCTTCAAGCTTTTCTTAATCGGAACCCTACTCTTTGAATAAGGAAAAACCAAGGGGTGTGCAAGGCCCGAGCAGACGGAATGAACAAACAGGAGGTCGCAGATTATTTTGCCCTTTTAGAAAGTACTCTCGCAGAATACAACTTATTTAATAAACCTGCTAATATTTACAACGTAGACGAATCGGGTCAAGTAAACAACCCACCACAACACGTTATAGCTGCGAAAGGAAGCAAATCTGTTCAATCTCGACATTCAGCAGAGCAATGAGAAACCATAACAGTAGTAGCTTGTTGCAATGCCGAAGGAACTTTTCTACCTCCCTACATTATTTTCAAGGGTGTGAACAAGCAACAAGCGTGGCTAGATAACCTACCTAATGGAGAAGAGCTGGTAATCCGCGTACATAAACGAACAACTTTTCTTAAATTGGCTGGAAAATCACTTTATCGTGCATTTCCTTTGCCTCCCTAGCCACTCTTCCCATTACTTGCAACCCATCGACCGTTCCTTTCTCAAACCACTAAAAACGTACTACCGAATCGCAGCTATTGAGTGGGGAGTTGTAAATCCTGGAAAAAAATTAGAGCGGAGACATTTTGGTCAACACTAAGAAAAAGCCTGGTCTCAAGCGTCAACAATATCGATGGGATCAGCAGGCTTTCCAGCATGTGGGGTATTTACATTTTCTCCATCAACAATTCCAGAGCATGCCTATCTTACAGGTACTTCTAAGGTCAGGTACTTCTAATGCAATAACTCCATCAAAAGTACTTGATGTCGTATCCACAATACCAATAACATATCCCTCAGAAGTGAAAAGGAAGCAGCATGCTCAAGTTCTGACCACTGCTGAGAATATCGCCAACAAAAAAGCCAAGAGTGAAGCAAAAGCAGAGAAAGAGAATAAGTCGATGTTGAAGTTGGTTCGCAAGCTTTCGAAGATGAACTGCCTTTGTCATCCGGAGGTGAATGGGATGAAGAGTTATCTCACGATGAAAGTGAAATCGATGAAAGCGAATTTTTCGAAATGGTTGAAAGCGTTAATGTTGACGATTACGTTCTCGTAGAGTTTGTGGGAAAGGTGAAGCCGCTGTACTATGTTGGTGTTATTACGAAATGCGAAGGTTAAGACGTCACTGTTAATTTTATGAAGAGGGGAAAATTACAGTTTATTTTCCCCCAAGCAAAAGACGAATCAATAATACAAATACACATTCCAAGTAATTTTCCCTAAAACCATTACAGTGGTTTAATTGTTTGTTATTCTATAAGTTTTTCGTCAGGGTTATTACACAAAAAAAATATATTTTTTGTTACCGACCATTATGTAAACTGCCATAAGCAATATCCCCAACCCCTCAAGCGTCATATTCCCGACGCAAAATTCAAATTTCATAACCAATTTAATTAATACTAGTTAGCACAATCAGAATCACCTATACTTCCTGCTTATGATACAATAAGGTTGTAGGTAGATTAAAATTCAATGAGCATGAAAAACTAGTTAGTAATAACTGAGAAATTGATAAATTTCAAAACGTGCGTCATATTCCTCGATACTACCTTACTCCAAAATCAATGTAGGTAATGTAACCTATGTTGAAGAGCATACAAAATAAAATCGGTTTTGGTTCTGCCCCTATCGTACTCCTTTGGTAGGTGCCAGATACTATATATTAATTAATTTTAATGTATTTTCATATGCTTCAATCCATTACCAAGTATGCTAGAAAATGGTCCAGGAGTCTTGGAGAGACAGGCAACCAAAATTTTCAGATTTTCACATAAAACACTTTGTATCTCAGAATAGAGCCTTATTTTATTAAAGTGTTTGTATTGAAACTTCATATTTTAGATTCAGGACTTTCCATGTGAAATATTTACACTTATTAATGAACCAAAATACAAGTAGATGTAGGTTTTGTATACTCACTTTTAACAGAGAACGTAAAATAAATGGTCCATCTAATTCTTACCTGGAACAAAAAGAAAATTTATTATGGTTGGAAGCATAAGGTCTAAGGAATATTGTACTACTTCTTGAGGAAATTATTATATACATGGAGAGACTAAAAATTCGAGGATTGAATATGTAGAATTTTAATTTACTTTATTTTTCATTTTGATTGGATGCAATCTAACAAAATACTGTATAGAACATTTTTTAATCCATATAAAAAAATTGTTTAGTGATAGGTATTTTCGGCGTAGTTTTAAGGGTGGTTCTCCAGTGATAGCCCGCAAGCTAGTTGTGATGCCTTTTGGTCCAATATAATAATATAATAATAAATATTTAAAATAAGAATTAAATTCCCTTGATCTTATTACAACAAAACGTTCGAACATTTCATTTTTATATAAACATAAATTAAGAAGGTTATTGTCAAGTTCAAGCGTGAAGCAAAGCAAAACAATAATATGTTTATTTGTTTTACTCGAACTTGACTGGTTATATAAATATACATTCAATATTTATCAGAAGAGAAGTTGATTTAGAATAAGTCATGAAGAACATTCTATATAGTCGAATGATCAGGGATAAGTAATCCTTAACCAATAAGTATAAGTACGCTATACGGCTAGGTACTTATGCTTAGCCTTAGTAATAGTAATTAGTGTAATGTATTATAGTAAATAAATCCAACATATCCCAGTGCCAGAAGTAGTTGTTTCATTCTCTTGAGATGATCCTCCATGTGACCTGCAACACCACCTATTCAGAGGCCCTACACATTTAGTCTACCAACGTATCCATTGACGTTTTTTATCCATTACATGGTTATGGGACTGGATCTAAACACTCCTACTATCAATTTTAAAGAGGATGATTGAATAGTGTCGAGTGACTTTAATAGTGTGTTGTTTGCTCTGTCATAGCACATGCAGCCGTAATCCAATTGGCTTCTTATTAGGGACTTTTCAACTTATAAAAAGGGCGTCGGCCCAGCTTTGTAGTGGAATGCTTCGGATGTGATAATTATAACCAAGCAAGGTCGAGCGCGGTTAGTTCTTGGATGGGTGACCACTGGGGAGACACCGTCGTAGAGCCCGTACAGCCTGCAGCGAAACTCCTTAAATTACTAGGGTCAGTAGCATATCACAGCTCGCAGGTATTATACCAGTGAGCACGAGGTATATTGTAGATAATGCCGTCTTTCGGATGAGACGTAAAACCGAGATCCCGAGTCCATGGATGCTGGGCTCGATAAAGATCCCTACCACTGGTTGGAACACTAGTGGATTCGGCAAAATTTCCAGTTAGGGGTAGAGTGCTCCCGGCGTCAGTGGTTAGCCTGAGTTGCAGAAATAGACCGACGTTAAATAACCGAATAAAAAAAATTATAAAAATACACCTAGAACATTATTCCAGCGAATATTGAACACCAGAATATCCTCAAACCGTAAAAATCCAGTTTTTCCTGCGATATTTACTGACGCCATACCTAAAGAGATTTTCTATATCAAACCCAAAAAAGCACTTCCTTTTAGGGAGAGACTGTTACGCAGTGGCCTAAATATCGAACAGTTCAATTTATCACTTTCCACTGGTATGAACTTGTTGTTATGTTAATATACCCCCTATTGATACATCCCTTACCCAATATCCCAAATCATTTACCAATCACCATATATTCCTCAACAAATATAGAGAAATTATCGATAACTACCATCGTCACAATATTATTTTTACTGATGCCTCGAAAACTGATGTAGGACATGCTGCAGCATATGTGTTTAAGAATAATAATTTTGCAATACGTATCCCTGAACATTGCTCCATATTTATGGAAGCTTTAAAAATGTGCAACCCACATCCAGAAAACACATTTATAATTATTACAGACTCACTAAGTGCTTTACAAGGTATTGAATAATTATATCCACTACATACCATTCGACAAAAAATAAAAGAAGATATTCCAAATAGACTGTTAGATTTATGTGGGTACCTTCACACGTGGGAATCAAGGGAAATGAATTCGCAGATTCAATAGCACTATCAGCTACCACCGATAATACAATTCAAATGATCCACAAATATCCGAATAGTGATCACAAAATTACAATAAGAAACTATATAAAGAAGAATGGCAAACACTGTGGAATTAAAACTCTAGCAAACTTGAAGAAACTTTTCAGATACCGAATAGAAGGAAAGACCAAACAGTTATCAACCGAATACAAATTGGACACACAAATATAACTCATAAATACTTAATGAATAAAGACCCACCACCAAAATGTTCAAACTGCAGAACTACCTTAACTGTGAAGCACATGATCCTAGAATGCGCACTATATTCATCAGAAAGGATCAGGAACAGAATTAAGTATATGATGGACTGCAAAAACAAATCACCGGAACTACTCCAATTTCTTAGACATTAATATGTATCACGAAATTTGAATCACCTATTGTATTGTGTATGTCATCCTGCTAATAACCCCAGATGTTGATGCAGGAATTTATGTTTCTAAATAAAAAAATTGTTATCAATTTATACAACTGTATCATATAACAGATGTGTTAGTTTGGTCCAATACGGAAACTTTTCCAGCAACCCCTTTATCAATCTTATCCCTCTGCTTGTACTAATAATAACTTATGTAATTATTGAGGATACGAAACCCATTTGCCATTGTAGTTAAACAGTTTATCCTTCAAAATCCGACTATTCGCTGAATAGCACTGAACATTTGTCGAAAGCCTGTTTGATCCTCCCGTAGGACTCCTAACGTCCGTCCCGAAGGATTCACTCCATATCGACCCTTGCTTTATCTAACCAGTCCGCACATTTTCAATGGCAAAATATCTGTATAATTTTGAATTTTAGGATTTATCTTCAAATTATAGTTTATTTTTGTTGTACTGTACACTCGTATCAGAAGATAACAACAAATAATGCGTCTACGGGGTGAGTTACAAGCTGCTTTTATACCCCCCACAGGGAATTCAGGTCGCTCCCGTATATTGAGATGGAGTAACCAATTAATTTTAACTTGTGCACCAGGAGATGTTAGACTCAACGTAAGCTATTTTGTTTTATGTTAAAAAAAGGAAACAACCACAGGATGGGAAGATTGTGGAAATTTATCGTTGGGTTATAATTGAATGAAACAAAAATAAAAGGCTGGAACAACTGCATGTTATTGAAATGTAATGTGGGACTACGCTTCAAGCTTATTTTTAGTTTTTTGTCAAGTTTTTCTACATGTTTTAGCATTTTTCAACATTTCCTATCATTTTTGGAATTTTTTATCATTCTCTGCTAGTTTTCGACATTTGTTAACAGACTTCGAAATACGAGTAAAACTTTTTTTTAAAATCGATTTTAATAATACCCCATTCAAATATACACCACCCAGATTCACCTCCGAAAAATAAAAAAATAAAACAATCAGCGCATGCGTTGGCCAGCTGAATAGGTAACGCAATGAGGACAATAAAACAAATGTTGATAAAAATTAAACTTGCCTTCTCTACCCCTCGCCCAAAGCAATAAAATATCAAGCAATCAGCGCCGGCGTTGATTGGTAGCACATATACTTAAAAATCCAAATTACCCCACGTCCCCTTGGGTAAATCACAATAAAAATACGCATGCGCCGGCTCGTTGGATAGGTGACACCAAAATGTTATGAAAATGTGAACCACTTTACACCCATCATCCCCAAAAAATAAAAAATCAAGCAATCAGCGCAGACGCTATGAGGACAATGAGAATAATACATTATATCTACGACAGAAAAAACTTCGTTCCTACCGGGTGTCCCGCTACGCCTCTTGCCTTTTTGCTGAAGTACATGATATACCAAAAAATGCTGGTTTAGGGCTAGTGAATGCAGTTTCAGACCCTTTTTTGCTAAGATATCCGCCATTTCATTGCATACACTACACTTTTGTCCTGGACTCAAGTATTACACTAGTGTGGTTTGTCAGGATTAGGAGTTTTTGAAGGCAATCCCAGACTAGTCTAGATCTGATCAGGAGGTAGGCTAAATATTCCAGTGCTACATGATTATTGGGGAGCCTAATGATCTTCTGGCTTGTATTCCCCACTTTTAACACGTGTCGGTAGCGTGGATTTCCGTCTGAAATACAGATACCAGCCTGGAGTTGTGGAGTTCCCGTGGAGTTCCCGTTCATGGAATCCACATCCTGTTCTTCCATCCTGACTACATGTTCCCAATCCATTCTAGATCAACTGGAAGTTGTAGGGTTGTTTGTGATTAAGCATTCTATCACTTCTCATTTCGAGAAGCCAGTTTGTGATAACTTCTGCTATTCTGGAGTGACTGTGGATGATGGTTCCTCCGTGTCAGTTTCCGATGCCTTCTATCCTATATGCAGTCTGCTTCCATTTCGACGTGCAAAGCAAAAGGCGAAAGATTGAGAATGTTTTCCATTGTCGCGGTTGGGCTGCTACTCATCGTATCCGTTATGCACAGACAGGCAAGCCTCAGAAGTTTTGATAGCTCCTCTTTGTCTTTCCTTTGATCAGTTGTATACAGGGTGTCCCAGACTAATTTATCCAGGCTATATCTCTTAAGCGAATAGAGATTTTCGAATGGGACAAACACTGATCTATTCCATTTCTAATACACTTTAATATGGCGTAGAAAAAATCATCCCCTAAATAATCATCCCTTAGTTACAACCCCTAACTTTAAATTTTTTAATAGCACCCTGTACATTTTTTTATAATTTTGGATGTGGTCTTCCATCCTCTATTCAAGAATTTTTTCAAAAATAAAATGGGCTCGTAAGTAATCAAGAAACAAGCAACAAGACGGAGCTCCTCCAAACAATGCGAGAATCGTTAGCGACCACCTACAAAACCGTTTCGATAACCACTGGATAGTAAACAACTCTTCAGAAATTATGTGGGCGGCACGTTCACCTGATTTGTCAACTCTTGACTCTTTATTTTGGGCAGGGGGTTCACGTTCCTAGGGGGGTATTGTGGTACTATCTATTGCTCAAATTTATTTGAATAATCCATAATACAGACTTTATTATTTCTGTCCATTGTTTACAAAGTGGAATTATTTGTTGGATGACATTGACAATTGGCCGTGACAGTCGTGCCTTGGATGAAAGCATTCGTTTGTCATGCCGTGGCTTACATAGAGGCAAGTGTAGCACTTTATGACTTGATCTGTGCGGAACACGCTCGGTATAGTGAGCAGTGTAGTTCGGATGTATGTTTCGGGTAGGTTTCTCTATGGTAGTATTCTGTACTGAAGTTGAGGAAGTGTCAGTCACTTTTTTTCCGCTGTGTGCTTTCTACTAGATGGCTTGGTTTCCAAAAGTACAGTGAACGAGAATCTGAATTTTGTTAATGACTGGGAAGTCATCCCCTGCTGGGTTTTATAGGATCTCGTTCTGAATTAGTTGAGGAATATACGGTTTAGGATTTTGTTCCACAGGAGTTTGTATTGTTGGAGAATTCCGTTCTGTTCTGGAAGCCGTTTTCACAAACCCTTATAGGGGATATATTGAACCCAAACGATTTAAACCGCCAACGTTGAAGTTTTGGCATTGGAGGTGTGCCACATGTTGTTGAAATTGGTTCATTATTTGTTGGTTGCCATCCAGTAAGAGGAAGATTTTGAGTACTGGACCCTTTTTGGAAAAGGGTTCACCTGTGGGACCAGGACCAGTGATAAAAGATATTGTTTATCAATCAAAACCGCAAAATGTAGACGAATTAAAAGAAAACATAAGACAAGCATGTCGCCAAATTACTCCTGCAATGATTCTAGCCATGTAATCTTTATTACATTTATTTTTATTGTTCCTTTAAGTTTTAAGGTTTTCTTGATTAATTTAACAAACAAACTGATATTTTCTTGATTACTTATGAACCCATTTTATTTTTGAAAAATTTCTTGAATAGACGATGGAAGACCACATCCAAAATTAGAAAAAAATCTACATGGTGCTATTGAAAAATTTAAAGTTACGGGTTATAACTAAGGGATGAATATTTAGTGGATAATCTTTTCTACGCCATATTAAAGTGTATTAGAAATGGAATAGATCAGTTTTTATCCCATTCGAAAATCTCTATTCGTTTAAGAGATATAGCCTGGATAAATTAGTCTGGGACACCCTGTATAGTCAGTGTATGATCCTTGGATTTATACTCCTTGTATTTCCTATCGCCCTTTTGGCAGACATTAGGAACATTTACCCTTTGTTGGTTCTATCCATTAGATGTGAATTCCAGGTTAGTTAAGCATCCAGAATTATACCCAAATACCGTAACCTCCTGACTCGTGTCCAGGTAGTTTCAATTTTTTTTTTGGTGGAAGGAATTGGTTCCGTTTTTTCAGGATTTATTTTTAGGCATTCCTTTCTACACAATTTCCTTACCTTGACCGAGCTTGTTGTATTATCTTCTTTATAACGTTAAAGTGTTTCCTCATTACATGTATTGTCCGATCATCTACATACCCCTGAGTGTAGAGTCCCTTACTGTTTAATTCTTCCAGGAGTTCGCCGATGACCAGTTTACGCAACAGCGGTGATAATACTTCTCCCTGTGGGCATCCCTTCATTATCGTAACTCTATGGAATCTCCAAACAAACTACTTTTGAAAACGTTCATATACCGCTAATCGAAAAATAAATTCTTTTAACGCTCAGAAATATTAAATTACTAGTTTAATTAAAACTTCAATTTAAATAGCACGTTTATATAAGTAGAACGTTCTGAAAACAAAAAAAACATTTCAGGGGTTAACGAAGATATTTCCTATTTGTTGTTTTCCATTTTTCACTAATCCTGCTTATGTGAATTAATTGCAGGCTGAAAATAACGAATTTTCATATAAAATTTCGTTTTATTTATCATAGACGCATTTCACTGAATAAATACCATCTAAAAGTGTCTGTTGTGCAGATTTGTTTGTAGTTTCTTCAGCATTATTCTCGGTTTTAGCAAATTTATATATTTCGTCGACCATTCGCTTTATATACAAGACAGGCAAAATATATCAGTTCGATCTTCTGCTCTATGCTATGAATGCCAATCCGCTTCAAGCTCACGGGAATAAGTGGCGTAATTCCGGGATTATTAGCTTTATCAACGTACGGAACTTTTTGTCCGATTGTATACGAAAGGTGTTTAACGTTATCAGTTAAAACAGTTTCTCTACCGTACAAAATGAACGTGCATAGAGAAACATTTCATGTTATGTCAAGTGAAAGCTTTAAAAATGAATACTGGAAAATAATTAATGCAGTTTCTGAGCTTTTTGGTTAACTCATGCTAAAGAAAATAATTAAACGGATTCAGTTGATAGTACCCTTCGAAACACTCAAAGTTATTCGTTTCTGAATAATTCCTTAAAATATTATTTTTGAGCACTCGGTTGATAGCGTTCGTTATGGAGCGAGCGCTTTTTGTACTCGATAAGTGACAGCGTATCGATTAATACTATTATTACCCAAACGTTTTGCAATGACGGAATGACGTCTAGAAAAATGTATTAGGACATTAAAAATTGCGATTGTTATTAACAAATCAAGATGAAAAAAAGATAGCATTCAGTTTTTTGTTAATAAAAGTTCCTCAAAGATGAGGAAGTTTCCAATAAAAAAATGTGTGAGCCGTCACGGGACGCCTGGCAGATGTGAAACATCGAAATTGTTTTGTATAAGTTATATGCATAAAAGAACAGATTAAAAAAGTGAGATGTGGAAGAGAGAGGGAAATGGGAGAGAGAGAAAGAAAGTGTATTGCGTGTGATTACAATCATTATTTTAAATTGTCAGAATCTAAGACGGATTCGGTAAGTTTCGCGACCCTCGGAATATTGTAAGACTTTTTTTCTCCTATTCGACCATTTTTGACAATTTTTCAAAAATCTGGACCATTTTTTCAAAATTTTAACAATTATTGACCATTTTTTAAAATATTTAACAACTTTTGACCATTTTTGACAGGTTCTGACAATGATTGACCATTTTTGACCATTTTTCAAAAATTTTGACAATTTTCCAAATTTTTTAACATTATTGACCATTTTTCCAAAATTTTGACTTTTAATTGACCATTTTTTCAAAATTTTTGACAATTTTCGACCATTTTTGACAGGTTCTGACAATTATTCACCATTTTTCAAAAATGTTGACAATTTTTCACCATTTTTCAAAAATGTTACCATTATTGGCCATTTTTCAAAAAATTTTACAATTATTGACCAATTTTGACAGTTTTGACAATTATTGATCATTTTTGACAATTTTTCAAAAATTTTGACCATTTTAGACCATTTTTCCGAATTTCAACAATTATTGACCATTTTTAGACCATTTTTGACCATTTTTGACCATTTTTGACCATTTTTGACCATTTTTGACCATTTTTGACCATTTTTGACCATTTTTGACCAGTTTTGACCATTTTTGACAATTTTTGACCATTTTTGACAAGTTCTGACAATTATTGACCATTTTTGACAAGTTCTGACAATTATTGACCATTTTTGACAATTTTTAACAGTTATTTATAATTATTCACCAATTTTTCAAAATTTGGACAATTTTTGACCATTTTTCAAAAATTTTGACAATTTTCAACAATTATAACTCATATGCCGACGATACAGTAGGTACTTTTTTTGGATGGAAACTCATGGGAAGAAGTAGAAACCAAACTAAAAATGGATTTACAAAGAATAATAAAATGGTTTGATGACAAGCTTCTCACCATTAATATGGATAAAGCAGTACATCTACCTCTTTCAAATTATAAAAATGGTCTCCCTAACACTGAAAAATTAGACATAC
This sequence comes from Lochmaea crataegi, assembly GCA_947563755.1. NCBI lineage: Eukaryota > Metazoa > Arthropoda > Insecta > Coleoptera > Chrysomelidae > Lochmaea > Lochmaea crataegi. The sequence continues at coordinate 20,320,607 of OX387429.1, forward strand.
ATCTACCTTTCAGAAATAATACGTATAATATTCAGACTACAACCAGCAAAAAATACCTAGGTATAACTATTGATAATAACCTAAAATGGAATCTTCAAATTCAAAATTTAAGTAAAAAACCTAGATCATTGATGTATTTATTCAAACAAATGACTTTCATACTAGACGAAAAAAATATGAAAACCATGTACTTCAGTTTGGTTCAATCACCCCTAAATTATAGCATAATCGGATAGGGTGGTGCATACTCTAATAATATTAAACCTTTAGAAATAGCACAGAAGAGAATAATCAAAATAATGTACAAATTAAATTGACAGTTTTCATCGAATTTGCTTTTCCAAAATATCAACCTATTGAATATTAGAAATATATTCTACAAAACTTCATTTCTATATTTAGTGAAAAATAACTCTATAGATATAAACAAAACATACATTTATCCAACAAGATTTCGAGCGTAGTTTCCTACATGTGGGACAGAAACTACAATTTTTTTGCCAATAAATTTGAAACTGGAAATTCGCCTAAGAACTTTCAAAAATAAATTAACACATTGGCTAATTACATCAATGGTCAAAATTCTATTGTAGATATGCCGGGCTAGCAGACACATGCACACTTTCAATCCAAATTTTTATTGATTAATCATCACTGCTACGAATGTCAATACTAATATTATACTTTTATAAGTCAACTTATTACATTCGTTTTATTATCAAACAAATATTTTATAATCGCATAATCGACCAAAGTTCCCATTGTGTCCAGGAACACAGTCTAGCTCTGGCTAAAGTGAACCGGGACATAATCGTTGTATCTAAAAAAAAATAAAAAAAACATCTATTGCTTATTTGAGATATCTGATATTTATCCACGATTTGTGTTTATATTGATGATTGTGTGTGTGTTTAGTTTTCTGCGTATCATAATTTGGATCTATTCTAATGATTAGATTTATTCTATTCATTAATCATCTTTTTATTTCAATTGTTTCGTATATCATTTCACACATTAATTTTGATTTTTATTCAAAAAAATGTTGGTGTTTCCCTCATTTCAAATCTTAAAATACTCTCATGTAATCAGTTTTCAAATTTTGTCATAACGTTGTAGTATATTATAAAATAAACCAATCTCTATTGAGTCAGTATACTATAGGAGCTTCCATTTTTGCTGAAAAATCCCATAAAATAACTTATAGTTTATCCTTTATCCTATATAGAATGGAAAGTAAGATAGATGCTATTATTTTCGGAGAGGCGTAAAAGCAATCGGAATATCTTTCTCCTTGATTACCGCAGGTATCGCCAAAGCTTCGTCTCTGTTTATGGAATTGCAGCTAGATGTCGCGTCTAACGTCGGGAAGACATAAATTCACCAAGCACGAGTAACAACAGTCACGTAAATACCTTATAAATTACTGTTTTAGTTTTGTCCTATTTCAAAGAATAAAAAGGATGTCGGTGACATTCATTAGAGTGCTCAAGACTTTTTGTGACATTTTTATGGTGATTTAATGTTTATTTACTAATTATTCAGGATAAAGCGCTGATCAATATTTAAAGTTTCCATAAATATGTGGAGATTTATATATGTGTTAGGTATTTTAGTTTGGCATATTTAAATTGATGACATGACAAGTGATGGATGATTGAACGTATGAGGTATGCTATTGCGCTTCTCTAGCGGTCTATATTGGAATGTTTGATCCTGTTGATGTTACCGCTTTTCAATTATTTTCGTCTTCCTGAAATGCTCTTTCATTATAATATTTCAAACTAAAGAAAACTAAAAGAATGTTCGAGCTCTATTTAATACTGTAATCGATTATAGGGAGATGTAATTACGAATATTATGAAACGGCGATTTCGACATCCGAAGCAATTTCTTGGATGTCAAACTGAGGAATGTTCACGAATCATTAAACTACCTGAATTAATTTTAAACTTTTCGTTTTCGTTATTCGGGGCGGGAGAGACATTTCTCATCAAAGGTTCCGATTCGTTCGACGATTTTAACGAGATATTGAGAATAAGTTGAATTTGCATCTGGAGTTTTGACTTTTATTCTGGTTATAATAACTTTCACGAACAAAAAAGGTCCTCAAACCTATAGGTGTCTAAGACTTTGATGCCTTTTTGAGAAAAAAAATTAACTACTGATAATTTTCATTGAATTTACTGAATATTTTGTTATTGTGGTTATTTCATAAATTATTAAAATAATTTCCAGAAACGTGAATTTAAGACATGGGAGGAAACAGAGACACATAATTATACTAAACATACTAAGATCAAATTCTACAGAAGTATGAACCTCAAAAAAATAATTGGGACAAACAGAACTTAGATTTATAATTTTTAATTTCGATGGCTTCTGCAAATAATGCGAAGAAAACTAAACACCAACAATGTCACTGTCAGGCACTGGAAAAAGTCTGTTCCAAAATGTTCATGAAGATATTTGGAGGGGTGGCACAATTAGATTAGATTTGATGACGTGGCTAGTTGGCATATTCCACTGCGGACATTTTAGATCTCTGAATCTAGATACCATTTCCCATTCCAATGTAGTTCCTTTCCGGTGGTTTTTCATCGCCTAGTATAATAGACGGCACAATCGTCAGGTATGTGCACTGGCATTGGATATTCTCTTCAGTCTTCTCCTCAAGATGATAAAAGCTGCACATGGCTTCGTCTGACACCACTCTCAGCTTTGCGTGCAGCATACAGTGTCCTCTTAGAAAACCTCCTACAACTTTGACAGTTTTCCCATCTTTGCTTAATAGGTCTGCCGTGAATTTTGGCAAATGTCCTCTAATGAACTGTTTCGCCTGGTCTATTCTGGTGACTTTTTTGTGACCATATTTACAGTCGATTTTGCGACGCCGCAGAAGGGTTCCGGTTCAATGAATGGCATGCAACGGTCTACGAGCGTGAGTTTATGTCCTGTTCGCAATCTCAAACTAGCTTAGAACTGACCTCTATAAAAACGAGTGCCTTCCATGCAGCTTGGTTGTCTGTGAAAATGGCAACTGAACGGTATGTTCTTTTCTGCCTTTCAATGTTTCTAACGAAGTGGCGAATCACCATCAATTTCGCTTGAAAAATTGTAACGCATTCCTACATAGGCTCATTGTAATTGCTATCTTCTGTTTTATCCCTACAATTCCAGTTCCTACATCTACCTCTGCCTTAGAGCCATCCTTATTTCAGGTTGCCCTAGCCTGTATGGGTACTCTCTTTTTTCGGTCTTCCCTACCTGGTATAGTTATTTGGGAATTATTATTAAGGCTATATATTGTGGCCGTTGCGTTAAAGGGTTGCCCCATCAAGTCATCCAGTATCAGCTCCTCGATGAGCTTTCAATAGTTTGCGTCTGGCTTATGTCTTATTGATTTTGTAGAAGTCTGTGCGTAACAGATCTGGTTTCACTTTGTATTAAAATGTGTAAGCAGGCCTTTATATGCTAGTTAACAACCTAAGAGTTCAGAGGCACACTTAGGGATAAAAACTATAACAAGCTTCTCAAGATAAGACGATGAAGAGAGGTTTATCGGTTCAGAGCAAATGCAAACGGAATATAACAATGGGCCTCAGGCCTCCGAGTGAACGGATACAATTGCTTCCTCGTCCTCATAAGCATAAACTTTACCGTGCTAGGCCTTCCTCTTTTATCCAGTATCTTCACAGGTGTTGTACAGTGACATTTTACCGTATAGTTACCAAATGTCCAGTTATCCCGAAGGAGCGGACGGCTGTTTCCATCGTGCTCGAACAACTTTTAACGAATTTTGGAGGACCCTTACTGTGGTTTTTTTTTATAAGTATATATGGAGTCTACTAAAATTCACTAAAAATCACAAAACAAATTTAATAAGAATTTATTTTCTATGGAAAGACAAAACATTTTTTACTATGCAAACGTAGACATCACAAATTTAACAAAAAATATTACTATGCTGTTTGCAGCCCAAAATTTTGCATAATATGCACCTTGAAAATATCCTCTCGCATCCAAACAATTGTTGACTTTGTTTTTGTCTTCTTAGTCGCTGCTTGAGTTGATGAATTATTCATTGATCCTTTAAGTTCTGGTTGATTTTCTTCAGTTTCGGAATCGCTAGACGATTCTGATCATAGCTTTTATCGTTAAGTTTGTATCCAATTCTGTTGGTTGGTTGTGATACAAGGACAAGTGTCATCTTGAAGAAATAATATTGAATCTTGTATATTTGCATCACTATCCAGTATATACCACGGTCTTTCCGGGGTGAGAGTCCTTGATGGACCTTGAATATATAAAATTTGAGTGGCAACATAACGTTCATTCCAGACCTAACGTACATTATAGTTACAATCATGTGAGAGTACATTTTCATTAATTAGTAACTTATTGTGTAAGAATTCAGATGAAATCACAAGTTTCATCAAATAACTAGGTAAAATAAATTATCACTTACCAGGCAATTCCAGTCTCTTGTCGGCCATGTTCAACAAGTTCAACTACTAGATGGCAGACTTTGACGGTACCTTCTTTGCCCTTTCCGCAAATTTGTTGAAGTTGGCTCTGATTGTGGCTCTTTTAGCCTGAAAGAAATCCTGGCTTTGCTTCACCAATTTGTTTACTCTGGCTTTGGAGACTCCGGATAGCTTTGCAGCCCTAATCTCTTCGTCTGCCATAAGATCTACGTCTTCCGACGCATTCACCCTGACAAACTCCCCTTGTTTGGCTCCCTGCCTTTAAGCTTGGGATGTAACTTTCGATTTCTCGGGCCTTGCAGCCTCTAGGTTTTTTTCAGATGTTCCCTGCCCCATGGCTTTAGGACCCTTATATTTAGCCTTTGTGTAACCTGGCCTTTTTGCCTTGGGCACACTTTGGCCTGTTTTTTTTGCTACTGTGTTCTATATAGATCCCACAACTAGCTAGGGAATAAACTTTCAACCCACGCAGAGCCCCGCACGCGGAGGTGAGATCTAAATACGATGGAGTGCGATCTGGTTCCCCAAAGGAACCGTTCACGACAATGTAACCTCGTGCCATTCCCCCCTCGTCACGCTTTCTCACGACTTGACTTAGGGGATGTTTATCTGAGCTGAACTTTTTTTTCGGGTCGAGGGGATGCCTACCAACTAAACCCACCTCAAACTCGACGTTACCCCCGCCTCTGCACACCATTAGAGCCATTTTTGCTTTGTAAATAATCTCCTTTTCGTATTTGTTCCACACGAGTTTACTGTCTAGAGTCAAACCTAGATACTTGACTTCTTGTCTCCATCCAACCTCGCTCCCACCAAGTTTAATGGTTTTGAGGTTGAGCTTTCTTTTCTTAGTGAAGGCTTTTAAGATGGTTTTGGTGGGGTTGATGTTAAGTCCCACTTGCCTAGACCAGCTATTTGTATAGTTCAGACCCTTTTGTCACAAAGGGTATTTTCGAATTTTCCCCTGGCTGTTATAACAATATCATCGGCATATCCTTGGCAGGATATTTCGAGGTCAGTCAAACCACACAGGAGTTTATCAACCGTCAGGCTCCAAAATAATGGGGATGTTACTCCTCCCTGTAGACATTCTCTGGTTGTACAGATGAAGACAATGTCTTTGCTCGTCCTTGTATCTGCTACTCTAATGCTGAGCAGTTCCGACTTCCATTTGGATGTTGTGCTGTATACACCTCTTCTATTTAATGCTATTTTGACAGCCTCATGAGGAGTATTGTCAAAAGCTCCTTCTATATCCAAAAAGCGCATACTACGGCTTCTTGGTTGTCTAGAGCACCTCGGATATCCTCCGTCAGTTGAACCAGTGCAGTCTCCGTAGATCCGCCCGCCCGGTAAGCATGCTGATGCGGGTGGAGAGGTAGTCTCTCTAGGATTTCCGCTCTAATATAATTGTCAATAGCTTTTTCCATCGTTTTGAGCGCGAACGATGTTAGGCTAATTGGTCTAAGGGATTTGGGGTTTGTTGTGTCTCTTCTTCCAGCTTCTGGAATGGAGGTTACTTTACTATTGCCCTTCTCCAGGCTTCTGGTATATAACCCAGTTCTAAGCTTCTTCGACTGATCCTAACCAAATGTGGTAGAATTTCGTCTTGTCCTTGCTGGAACAATGCTGGGAAAATTCCATCGGCTCCCGGTGCCTTGAAAGGTGTAAAGGTGTTCATAGCCCATTTCAACCTTTCGTTACTACAAATGTGCTTATCCATTGTAGTACTTTCTCTCGAAGGTCTGTTATGACTTTCGCCTCCCCTAGTTTTCTCTCCAACTTCTTCAGCACTTCCTCGTTCCCTTACATAATCCTCCACTTCACACCTCTCGCACACTCCAGTCTCTCTTTTCCCAATCTTGTGGAGGTACCCTACTCTCGTCCCATGTCCAGTGAACACCTGTGAGCTGTCCTTAGTTTCACGTATCTCATATAACAGCTACTTGCCCCCCCCCCCCCCCCACAGCGAGGACCAGCAGTTCCTTGAGGGAAAAGGATGAAAAAGTGTATCTAATTCTCCCGGTATTTTCCAGTGGCGTTTATAGATAACCTAACTTCTTTAACTCAATACTCTAACCCAGTTTTCGATGCATCTCTTAATAAAAAAATGCCACGCAATGCGCCAAATAGGATGTTAATGCTCACTCTGCAGTCTATACTATAAAGTAATTAGAAGTCGTTAAAATAGATACTACCAAGTTAATTCGAATTTAACCTACTTGTTTCCACAAATTCCATTATCGACATCGATTTGTGAGTTTCACCAATTCGTCACTTGGACGCGAAATGAAAAATAGCGAAATAATTGCTGAGTGTACCATTACGTTGTACGAAGCTGGTTGATTAAAAAATGATTGAACGTTCAAATTAAACATAGATTAATCGAAATTGAAAGTTACTTCGATATTGATCAGTTCAATTAGTCGATGAGTTGGAAGCGCTGCGAGAATTTACGACTAAAAGATTGGAACATTGAAGTGTAATATATTGGGTTTACTGTGCTATTAAAAATTCTTCTATAATACTTGATTGGTTTATTTTCAACAATTTAGATGTTTACTAAATCAATATCAGTTTTATAGTAGTCGTAGCTCCAATATTAGTTTTCTTAAGTATAAGCTCTATTTTGCTTAGGAGTCACTTCCAATTATATGTTTATTTAATATTGTTAAAGTCATTCCCAACTATTGCTGACTCTATTAAGTAGCCTACATTTAATGTTTGAATAACTGACGAACTACTTTGATATAGGGAATGTAATAACCTCCTTAAGGATATTGATTCACGGTTGGCCGGCCGTAAGATATGCATCTAAGAGTATTTCCTTGCACGGATTAATTTTGGTTAAGATAAATAATTCTCAGTGCCACATAAATGAGAATTAATTAATATATAATCAAGTCAAGTCAATAAATAAGAAGATTGAATAAATAATATAAACTTGATAAGAATATCAAAGAATATTTTGGTCTGCACTACAGTTTACTTCAAATCATCATTTTCTATATTCCATGTATTTCAGCCAATGTTTTAAATAATTTTGTACCCGATTGCAAGTCATGCAGATTTTTTAAGCAAGATATTTTTTTCGATATATTAACCTTCTGGAACTCAATGAGTATATTCTTAACCCTCCTTTACAGGGTGGAGTAGAATTACATATTGCCACGGGTGAGGCCTACCAGGACCAAAAATTAAAAATCTAGTATTTTGACTAACATTTGAGGTTTACAAAAATATTAACATAACAATATTTTTTATACTTGCCTTTGATGTTTTAGTGCATTTAAACATTTTTTACATTAATAATTTTTCCCAAAATTTAATTTCAAAATAAAAATCATTTTTGTTACATACATAAAAAACAAGAAAAGAAAAATATATATAATATATAAGGAAAGCACCAAAATGGTAACATAATAAACTAATATAAAAAAAATAAAAAAAAACTAATAAAAAATGTCTTACAGAAAATACAATGTTTTAATTTTTACAAAAATAAAAATTATGTATTTTGAATAGGACACTCCCTACAACAAGCCGTTATGTGCTCCATACAGAGCCAACTCTTACAAAATTTACATCTTACAACAGTGCTCTGAGGCTATATTCTACAAATATTTCAATTCGGTGATACAAACACGTGTTGCTCAACACAGTTGCCGTTTTTTCGACCAGTCCAATTGCTTAGGTAATACCGTGAAAAATAGCTGAAATGGCAACACTCCCAGAAGGCTTGCTTCTAGTGGTCGCGGTAATACACCAACTGCGGAATACGAGTAATACGCGGCTGTTGGTTTAAAATCTTATTTAGAAAATGAAGAATTTTTGTTTTTTCCTGATACTTTTAAATTAATATTTGAACAAACTGATCTTATTTTTCAAATTTTACAATATGAATTCACTGATATAATTTATTTAAGAGATCGTTTGAAACATCTCTTTGATAAAATTTCAACTTTCCGTAATACAGAATTTCATTTTAAATTTTATTTGGAAATTTTTCAACTGATGAGGCTCCTCCCGCGAAAAGGAAGAAAACAACAAAACAACAAAATGATACATTTATCATAATATTATTGATTATTTTCCGCAAACCAAAGACTGTAGAATTCCGTTAATATATAAAAAAAATTTCATAAAATTAATAAAAAGAAAAACAAAATATGAAGAATTAAAAAAAAAGAAAAAATATTAAAAATCGAAAAAAAATAAAAAACAAAAAACGAACAAAAAAATTTTTTGGCAATAGAAACTCTATAACTCCACGTTGGTTCTTGCTGTTCAACAATTAATTTTGTCCCTGAAGTAGCTGGTATGGTCGCTGCGCAAAGGTTGAATTAATTGGCTGAATAGAGTATATTTTTACGAAAACGTTTTATGTCCAGCCTCCTCTCTTAAAAAGTTTACGAGCCGCCACTGGTATGGACTTAGAGGCCTCACCCGTGTAAAGGAGGGTTAAAAATCTTTTTCGATACTTTTACATTTATAAAACCCTTCAGAAATCAATTTGTCTCCGTTTATGATCTGGATGATACTTTACGTAAACTCTGGTTCCATTTAATGGCTTCTTCTTTTTGTCAAAGATAATGATACATGGTAGAACGTTATTATTGATGTTTATGTATTCATACACGTTCATTAAATACATATTAAGCGGTTTTTGAAACTTACCATGACGCAAACGCTCAAGCCAATGTTAGAATTAGGCCAAGCAATAAAGCATCAAAATAGTGAGTTTTTGACAAAAATCCTAGTATAAAACGGACAGTGCCATCATGTTAAAGACATTTCGAAATTGTTATAAACATTTGAAACGCAAAAAAGTCATTTTTGTCTAGTTTTTTGTTATTAACAAGAAAGCTTATTAAGTAATCGTAATGGTGTCAAAAGATGAACTGAGAATAATAAAAATACGAATACAATGTATATTTCTGCGAAGTGATTGGATAATTAGGAGCGAAGAACATTGGGAAAACTGGAAAATTCATAATTTTTTCATGAATTCATATCTTCGTCGTTTTTCAAGTTATAGCATTAAAACTTCGTGGAAGGCAAGTCCTTTGTATGCACCTTATGTGCGCGAAGAGTAGGTATCATGGGACAATTAGATACTTTTGTTGCAATTGCAATTTTTTGAATGCAATATTTTCCAGTACGTCTGGATGCGTTATAGATAGCCCGATTTCAAATTTTGAAACATTATTGAAAAGCATAGATGTAGAGCAACATGACGTATATTTTCTATTTGTAACAAAATGATGCAAAATTGGTCAAAAATGCCCAAGAACACCGCCGAAAATGACTGGTTATGCCGCGCGCCAACACGATCGTTATCTATATTATTGCCACATCCCCACAAAAATTCCTAATATACAAACAGATACGTGCAAAGAAAAACGGATCATAGCAGTTTAATGTATTCGATGTAAATATCCGATCTAAATAGTGCACCAACAAAACATTTCTATAAATTCACTCCAATTAATATCAAATATTTAGCTAGACAGCTGGATTTAGAACCGCTGTAAGAAACCCCGCCCCTTCTCCTTCCAAAATTTGTTAGTTATGTGCGACGTGTTGTGCGAACTGCGATTTAGTATTGAATAATTGTTTGATAGGGGTAGTAAACGTCGCTACATATTGAAACAATATGCTTAGGTACGTTTTATGTTGTTAAAATCGAAAATTAATTGTTAAATTCTCTTTAACAATTAATTTTTCGAGTTAAGATAATATGCTTCGATTTCTTTTGGCAATAACGGCTTTCAAAATAAAAATAAATTCGTAAATAAAACAAAATAGGATTCTTTAAATTGAAACAAAGTTATGGGCTTGAACACTCTCACCCATCGACTGCTGTTTACTGACGCTAATTAATGACCGCCTACAGTTGAGAATACGGAGTAGTGGGAATTGTACGATATGTTATAGGAGTCCAAATAAACGATTGCAATAATCGTGTTTTTAATCTGTTGAAGCTGGATGTTGGTCGACTAGTTCAAAAGCAGTTCTGATACAATGCATAAAATCCCTGTTCCGTTTGTGTTTGAATATATACTGCTTCTCCTCTATCCCTTCTGCCGATCTACTTCGTTACTTTCAGGCGCTCGCTCATTTTCGGCCGTATTCCCGAGCGTTTTAGACCTACTTCGCAGCATTTGATCACAAATATACGTTTTGTCGCTCTACATCTGTATTTTTCTGAACCATTTTCAAATTCTATAACTTGAAAAACGACAAAGATATGTATTTATGAAAAAATGACGAATTTTCCAGTTTTCCGAGTTTTTTTCGTTCCTAATTATCCAATCACTTCGCTGGAAAATGCGTTGTATTCGTATTTTTATTATCTACAATTCAACTTTTGACGTTTTTTTCGTTTTAAATGTTTATAACACTTTCGTGAACAGCATTTGCGAGTCGAAATATTGTCTTTTACATAATGGAACAGACCGTTTTCTACTAGGATTTTTGTCATACAAATGTTCCAATTGCTTGGCCTAAATATAGAACATAAAAGACAAGCAACAATCTTTTTTAATGTTTGTGTTATTTTTCAACGTTAATAAATTATTTCATATCGATTTGGTTGAGGGCAGTGGTAACCAACAAAAAAACCAAATAAATTCTGGTTAAAATAACTGTAGAAGCTTCAAGAAAAAAATAATAATATAGTACAATGCATGAGATGTCAGGCCTACGGCATTCAAAATCATACTGTCTAAAACCATTTAACTGTGTGAAGTGCGGAAGGCAACATGACTTTAAAATATGCAAAAAGCCCAAGGACACCCCTGCGAGATGCGTACTATGTGGAGAAGCACACCCCGCAAATTATAGAGGCTGCAGAGTACATAAAGAATTAGTCGCATCAAAAAATCAAAACATGCGAGCAAACCAACAGAGACAATTCCAACCTAACGGAACTTCACCCACAACTGGGCAAACCCCCACACCGACAATACCAAGAACATATGCACAAGCTACAACTTAAAGCATACCCCAAGTGGAGCAAAATTGAAATATATAAATACAACTAACATCATTTTTAGATGAATTTAAGAACATGTTCTCCCAGCTGATAAGCCAAAACAGCATGATACTGAATCTGCTAACCACAATTATTGGAAAATTATATTCATAAATATACTTAGAATATCGACTTGGGAAGCCAATGGCTTGCTTAATCATAGGCATGAAATAATAACGTTCTTAAATCTAAACTAGGTTGATATTTTACTTGTTTCGGAATCTCATTTTACTGACAGGACAACTTTAAGTATTCCATTATATAATACTTACAGTACGCCTCTTCCTGATGAAACTGCTCACGCGGGCACTGTAATAATTATCCGCAAATCCATTTCACACTTTGAACTTCCAAAATATCAAACTGAAAAAATTCAAGCAACAAGTATTATGATAAGAGCCTTGCCTTGGCACTTCAACGCTACTGCTCTGTATAGTCCCCCTCGACATGTTATTACAACGGAAGAATATAAAGATTTATTTCAAACGCTTGGAAATAGATTCATTATTGTTGTAACGACCCTAGAAAACTACCTGATCTGCTGGACTTCTTTGTAATTAATAGAATACCTAGAGGCAACTGTACAGTTGAATCACACTTGGACCTTCCATCTGACCACACCCCAGTAATCGTGAACATTAGCACTTCAATCATCAACAAAACTCCTCCTCCTAGGCTCACAACAAGAAAAATTGACTGGAGGGAATTTCAAAATAACATAAAACAAAATATAAATTTAAACATAAGAATAAAATCCTCACCAGATCTTGATGAGGCAGCTCAGTACTTCACTAAACTAGTACAAAATGCAACGTGGCAGTCTACTCCGCACAACAGTCAGGATACAAATGGTAGTACCCCCAGCGTACCACTGCTTATCAGACAACTTATAACCGAGAAACGCCGAGCAAGAAGAATTTGGAAACGTTCACGAAATATTCTAGACTAACATTACATACATAACACTACAATCGGCTCAGTAGAGAACTAAAGACAGCACTCAAAGATGCCCAAAGCAAGACCTCTTTGGAAGGCGACAAAAAAATTGAAAAGACCACAAATCCATGTACCTCCAATCCGTGAACCAAACGGAGAAATGGGCCCGCTCTCCTGGAGAAAAGGTGACAAACTTTGATGAATAGCTAACAGAAGTTTTCATACCTGATGATGACAAGATAGATCAAGAGATGGAGAGATTTCTAGACGCTAGCTGCCTATCAAATCTTTCTCTCCTGCAGAATTCAAAGAAGAAATAAGCAAGCTGAACCCTCGAAAGGATCCGGGTTATGATCTAATAACAGGACAAATATTGAAGCAAATACTTAGAGAAGCAATCATCTTACTGACGATCATATTCAACAGAATCATAAGTCTAGCTTGTTTCCCCACAATCTGGAAGTACGCTGAAATCATAATGATTCCCAAGCCAGGTAAATCTCCACACGAACGAACGTCATACAGACCTATCAGTCTATTACCTACAACAAGTACAGTTCTTGAAAGACTGATACTAAAAAGGATCAACCAATAACACACACTCCTTCCAAATCATCAATTTGGTTTCCAAGAGCACCACTCTACCACCGAACAAGTCCACAGGATAGTCAATGAATTCGCTAAGAGTCTCGAAGAAAAGAAATACTGCAACGCAGTATTTCTTGATATCTCACAAGCCTTCGACAAAGTATGGCCTCCAGGCCTTCTTCAAACTAAAAAACATAACTTTTACCTGCTCCTCAAATCCTCCTCAAAACAGATTGAAATTTCTCCGTTAAACACGAAGACACTCAATCCACCATCAACCCAATTAAATCAGGCGTCCCCCATGGTAGCGTTCTTGGACCACTGCTCTTGCTTATTTATACGTCTGATATACCCGAAACCGTAAACACCACTAAAGCATATTTTGCTGATGTCGTAGCAGTACTATCAGTGGATGAAAACCCAGATAGAGCTTCAGAAAATCTCCAGCAACACCTTAACCTCACCAATGACTGGTATAGTAGATGGAGAACAAAAGTCAACCAAACCAAATCGGTACAAGTTAAAATAAGGAGGTACAATAAGGAGAAACACTAATGGGTGTTTCCCTCCCAAGCCTACTCAACCAACACATTTACTTAATGCTCTGTAAGAAGCAGATGGTAAATATACGAGTTGTTAATAAAAAAAAAAGTTTCAACTAGCAAAGCAGAATTCAAACTACTAGCCTTTGGAAAATATTTATATTATGAGTGTCTTTATGTTTTCCTCCATTTAAGTCGATTTATCTGTCTAGCGACCTTCAGTTTTTGCACCCACCACTGTCATTCACTCAAATTTTGATGGATATAACTCTCTGCTGATTACTCTGCAGCTATTAGATCATTTCGACACGTACGACATATATATACCAATGTGTTGTGTTGAGTATTATAATCCATTTGGAAAATTTATTCATTCCAATTGTCACATTTTCATACCTACCTTCAACAGGTTTCTTCTTCAAAGAATGATTTGATGAAGGAAATAATCTGTGCAATGTCTGACTGGTTTTTCCATAAACATTTCAAACATTCCATTAGGAGTAATCCATTTGCTGTCACATATTTTATTGTCGCCGCCTTGTCTCAATAGAGACATTATTTTTCTCAATTCCAGATACGAAATGATATAATCTCTTTTGAATACAATCCGTCTCATTCTCGTCATATTATAATTCAGTCATTGCAAATACTCCGGATTCATTAAGAGCTGATGTATTGGATTTCCTCTTTTTGGGTTGTGCTTGTAGGATTTTATATTTAAGATTACGTGCAGCTCGTGATGAATCAAACTTTACGTCAGTGAAGTGGTAAAATACAATATTGGATTCTTCATAATATTGACTTTAGACCATTTCAGCGGTGGTATTTCAAATTATTCCAACTGCCCAACTGCGTTTCAAATGTATACTTATCCCTTCCAATCGGAAAAATTAGGAAATTCTTGCCAGATTGATGATTGAGCCGCAACTACATTTGCAGGCATACATACAAACATTTGACCAATTTAGTTCGTAGCTTCACTGTTAGTGTTTGATAATTCAATAATCTGTTAACAAAAATGTGAAACCATCAGTTTTGGCAACATAAAGGTGGAATGAGTGAAAAAATCAATGCTGTTTTTATCGCTCTAAAAGTTGCAGGTAACTTTTCCCGCTGGTCTGGATATCTGGCCATTCTGGCATGGATGGCAATGAGAAGGCGGACTCTCTTGCAAGGGAGGGTACCACACGCGTTCTGATCGGACCAGAACCTTTCATTGGCATCGCGATAAGCTTTGCCAAACAAACACTAAATACCTGGACAGCAAGAAGAGCTATAGACTTCTGGCATAATATACCAGGAATGGTTCATTCAAAGGCTTTTATACATTCTTCGACGAATGTCTCCAAACAAATGTTAGACTTTACCAGGCATGACCTACGTTGTCTAATAGGCCTTTTAACAGGCCACTGTCATCTGAATCATCATATGCTAAGACTTGGACTGTCGGAAGATCCGACTTGTCGTATCTGTCTGACAGATGATGAAACAGCAGGGCATAGCAAATAGCAGCGAATCTGATGTTTGGCAGGGTCTCTCTCTCTCTATCTCTCGTCCTCGGACCTGAAATATCATTCACCAAACAAACTAATCGGCTTTGTTAAGAAGCTGAATTTGTTTGGTGAAATCTGAATAGGTATGAGCCACAATAGACTCTTACGAGTCGCAGAGGGGGGCCTTATAGACCCACTCACCACAAACCTAACCAAACCTAACCTAACTTTTCCTACTGGAAAAATTACAATTCTACTGTAGTATATACATAAATATTGTCCTATTTATTATAAATCATCTTGTGCAACTGGTGATCCAAATAATCCAAAAAAAAACTGCTACATGAGATTTCTTTGGCTACAATGGTGGTATTAAGACATTAAAAATATAAATCGTTTAAGTTGTGTGCTCTCCAGTTATTCCATTATGAAATGCTCGAAGCCTCTAAAAACCCACTAACTGATAACACAATGAATAATAAATCTGAGTTTTTTAATATACAAATCATTTTATGTTTAGTCATTGTTTCCGGTTTCTGTAACACTACCCCAGTCGGATCTTTATCTACCGTGCTTAATTTAAACAATTTCCAAAATATAATAAGCTTAGCAAGGATAAGTAGAGAAACCGAAAATCTCATTATCGTTCCCTCCTGAAGATATATTCGTTGCACCATCTGTCTGTAAAACAATACCTAGAGCTTAGGATTATTGTAGGAAAACAGAGGACGGTGTAGAATAAACAGTTGAATGAAAATAAAAAAAGTTTCAACTATTGGAATTATTGACGTTAATTTCTCGAGAAATGTGTAAGAATACTGGTAATTTGAAAGAAATAGATATGGACTTTTTATTCACCTTAAACGGAGATTATTTGTGTCATAAACTGATCAATTGATTGATTAGTTCGGCACCACCAGTCAGAGGTTTCGAGTCCTCGACACCTCAGTCTTTAGGCGTTTTGAGCTCTTGGTTGTACCGTTCATGTGAAGAGACCAGTAACCCTAATCAGACTCAACAGTCTTTTCACTAGGTCCTTCGTGGAGAAATCCTCCTAAACTGGAGAATAGTACTTTTTTCAATAATTTTTTGTGTTATCGTGATATATAAATCTTCTTTAGACCAGCCAGCTGGAAATTTAACTTCAATATTTAGTCCATTTACCAGTATCCACTAAATGAATTAATTGAAAATAATAGCAAGTCCACACCACTTTTGTATAATATAATCCTAAGTGGACTCGCTACTTTATTCTCCGGTGCGATTAACACAATGCGACTTTGGACAGTTATCGTCATAGAGGTTCTACTGATAGAGACTAACTCAGAACCCGTCAGAGCATGGACGAGAGATATAGGAAGTCAGAGGTTCAGGCTGTCTTTCTCTAATGGCGCTATAACCACTGACAAAAAGAGAAAAACCTATGATCGCCTGTTTCTTTCTTTCTCACTGGAGTTCGGACGGACATTCCCACTCACGCAGCGACCTATGGCTTATTGTATCTACCTGTAGTATCTCAATAAGGGTGGGTCAAAAGAAACCGACTATTTTTTTTAGGTAACTGTGATTAAGTAACAAACTATCAAGAAGGCATTTAACTCGCGATGAAATGATGCGGGCTAGAGGTCTGCTTGAAGCTGGGATGTGCCAAGTAAACGTTGCTAGACAAATTGGTACAACCCAAAGCGTTATTTCACGGTTACATCGCCGATATCGCGAAGCAGGTGATGTAGCGGAAAGACATAGGGGTCGTGGTCGTGGTCGAATCACTACCCTGACACAGGACCATTTTTTGCAGTTGACTGCTAGAATAAATCGAAATGTTACTGCTCCTGAGCTTCAAATTAGACTCCAAGAGATTCACCAAGTGGAAGTGTCGGCTGATACAGTGCGTTGTAGATTGCATGAGAGCAACCTATGTGCCTTTGAGAGTTCCTCCACTAACGCGAGGAAATCTAGGAGCTTGCTTAGTGTGGGCACAAGAACATATTTTATGGATAAACGCCAGTTGGGCTAACGTGCTATTCAGTGATGAATCTCGATTTGTAATTTATCCAGACTTGAGACGATTACGTGTTTGGAGAGAACCAGGCCGTATAAACCGTTTAGCATTTTCCCAAGAAGTCCATTCTTACCAAGGCGGTACAATCATGGTTTGGAGAGGTATTAGTGTTGGCGAAAGAACTGATCTCATTTTACTGGACGGTTTTATGACGGGTATGTCGTACCGTGATACCATCCTACAACCAATTGTCATTCCATATGCAGCAGCTGTAGGTCCTGGATTTTTGTTTATGCACGATAATGCTCGTCCGCATACTTCCAGGCTCGCAATGGACTTCTTAGATGAGCACGGTATTGATGTTTTGCAATGGCCGGCGCAGTCCCCGAATATCAATCCCGTAGAACATGTATGGGATATGCTTCAGCGAGAAGTACTACATATGGGAAGACCTAGGAATAATCCGCAAACTGTATTCTTAGGTCTCACGGACGCCTGGAATGCTATTCCTCAAGCAGACATTTTTAGTATGCCACGCAGATGTCGCGCTATTCTGAATGCTCGAGGAGAACATACGAATTACTAAAATCAAGTGTTTTTTTTTTGTAAATTGAACGCAAGAATTTTATTCTTTTTAATTACAGAATATTATTTCACTTTTATACACAAAAGAGGTGAGCGGTCGTCGAACCGCCGACAGAAGCTTGCTTCTTATGCACAATAGAATGCAAGGTTGGGAAAACCACCAATAAAAATACGCGCAAAATTTTTGACGATTTTTCAAAAATTTTGACAGTTTTTTATAATTATTTACCGTTTTTTCAAAATTTTAACAATTATTGACCATTTTTGATAACTTTCAAAAATGTTGACAATTATTGTACATTTTTCAAAATATTTAACAATTTTTGATCATTTTTCAAAATTTTAACAATTATTGACTATTTTTGACCATTTCATAAAATATTTAACAATTTTTGACCATTTTTCAAAAATTTTGACAGTTTTTTATAATTATTGACCATTTTTTCAAAATCTTAACAATTATTGTCCATTTTTGACAACTTTCAAAAATTTTAACAATTATTGTACATTATTCAAAATATCTAACAATTTTTGATCATTTTTCAAAATTTTAACAATTATTGACTATTTTTGACCATTTAATAAAATATTTAACAATTTTTGACCATTTTTGACAATTTTTGATATATATTCCGTGTCGGAATAGGGCCTGCTTCATGTCAACTTGAAGCTCTTAGATTCTACGTTTGCGGTGAATCACTCCGCATTGATTAGCATACTAGATATAAAATGTGTTTTTCCGTTAAAATAAGTTAAGTCTCTTCGCGCTATTTATTGCTTTGTTCCACAGCACTCTGTCCTTAATAGTCTTCCTCTGGTCATTGAGGTTTAGTCTTTTCACATCTTCGTATACCTGCTCTAGCCATCTGAGTTTTGGTCTTCCTCTTGGACGGTCTATTGTAGGGGCCCAGTTTGTAACTTTATATAATACGTTTTCTGGGTCTCTTCTTTGGATGTGCCCGTACCATCTGAGCCGCTGTGATTTTATAAATGTGATTATATCTTCTCCGGTTAGTATGTTTTTAAGCTCCAAATTCGTTAATTGTCGGTATTCTCCGTCTGTAATCTTTTTTGGTCCCATTATTCTCCTAATAATTTTTCTTTCGTAAATTCTTAGCTGCTCTTCGTTCCTTTTGGTTAGGCACATGATTTCTGCCCCATAGGTTACTACTGGTCTAATAGCTGCTTTGTAAAGGTTTATTTTTGTTTTTCTGCTAAGATGTTTATCCTTTAAGATTTGTTGGTATTTCCAAAAAGCTCTGTTTCCTGCTTGTATTCTTTGCGTTACTTCAATACTTCTATCAGTTTTGTTGTTAATATTGATCCCCAGGTATTTAAAATTGTCTACTTTTTGATAAGTTTTGTCTCCTATCGTGATTTTGTTTAGATTGCAGTTTCCACTTCTGGAGCTTAGTAGGTATTTGGTTTTATCTTGATTGATGTGCAGACCTCTTTTACGAGCTTCGTTTTCTAGCTTTAGTGTTATTTCTTCCAGGGCTTTTTTAGTTCTTGCGATTAGGGCTATATCATCCGCGTAGGCTATGAGTTGAACCAAGCTTTGTGCTATAGTCTTCTGGGTTCCTAAGACATTGATTGCGCCTTCCAGAGCAATATTGAATAGAGTTGTTGAAAGAGCGTCACCTTGTCTAAGTCCTTTTTGTATATTTATTGTATCTGTAACATTGCAGGGTGTTAACACTCTTGCCCGTGAATTCTCCATGGTCATTAAACTCAGTTGAATTAGTTTTGAAGGTATTTTCATTTTCTTCATTTCGCGTACTAATTGCCCTCTGCTTATGCTGTCGCAC
Organism: Lochmaea crataegi; assembly: GCA_947563755.1. Lineage (NCBI taxonomy): Eukaryota > Metazoa > Arthropoda > Insecta > Coleoptera > Chrysomelidae > Lochmaea > Lochmaea crataegi. The sequence goes on from OX387429.1 coordinate 20,340,081, forward strand.
GCCTGTTTGAAGTCGATAAATAGTATATGAAGGTCAATATCATATTCGTAGCATTTTTCTGCAGTCAGAGTGAGAATGTGGGCTGCGTCTATCGTCGATCTACCCTTTCGAAACCCTTGCTGATACTGTCCAATTGCTGACTCAGTGTATTTTTCTAATCGCTGTCGGATGATCGATGTGAGTATTTTGTATGAGGTTTTTAACAACATTATTCCCCTATAATTACTGCAAATTGAAGTGTCACCTTTTTTAAATATGGGTACCAGAAGCCCTTCTTCCCATTCTTCCGGCATTTTTCCTTCTTGCCATATTCTACTTATTAGCAAGTGAATTTCCTCTACCAAGGAATCACCTCCACATTGAATCAGTTCATTCGGGATTTCATCTGGACCTGCGGCTTTTCTTGTTTTTAGACTTTTTATAATTTCAGAGGTTTCTTCCAGTGACGGTATGCCTTCAATTTCTTCTTCCTCTTCTACTATCTCTTCGACCTCTTCTATAGTCTCTTCTTTGTAGAGTGTTCTAAAGTACTCTTCCCACGTTGTGTCGTCTATTTTTGCAGTTGCTTTTTTTGTAGTGTTTTGTGATTTAATGTAGTTGTATAATTTTTTATTGTCTTTATTATTGGCTTCAATCTCCTGCATTAACTGTGCAATCCAGACTGCTTTTTTCTTTTTGCAGCATTTATTCGCCTCTCTTCTTTCTTCTCTGTATTTTTCTAACTCATTCTGGCTTCCTGTCTTTAGCCATTCTTGTCTTGTTCGGTTTTTTATTTTGATTCTGTGTTCACATTCTTCGTCGAACCATTCCTTGTTGACGCGGGTATTTTTTTGTCCAATTACTTTCTCGGCTGCTCGTATAATACTGTTTTTGATAGTCATCCAACTTTGCTCAATGTTGTATTCCTGACGGTTCAACAAACTTCTTTGTATTGTGTCAATGTATGTCTGTTTTATGTGTGGTGTCATTAGTTTCTGTGTATTCCATCGCTTTCTGTATTTTTTCTTATTACTCCATCTAATTATTTTGTTCTTCATTTTTGTTATTACTAGGAAATGATCAGAATCTGCGTTAGCTCCTCTGTAAGTTCTGGTATCCTGTATTGTGTGCCTCCATTTTTTGGATATTAGTACGTGGTCTATCTGATTTCCATCTCTACTCCCTGGGAATGTCCATGTGATCTTGTGTTCTCTCTTGTGCTTGTACATTGTGCTTACGATAGATGTATTTGTAGTCATGGCTAGATTGCATAACCTTTCTCCGTTGTTGTTTGTACTGGTATGAATTGTCTCTGACCCTGCGACTTGTTTGATATACTCTTCTTGGCCTATTTTGGCATTGAAGTCTCCCAGAATTAGCATTATGTCATTACGCGGATCTCGCAACAAATTTCTTCCAATTTTTCGTAGAAATCTTCCTTTATTTCATCGCTGGCATGTTCTGTGGGTGCATACACATTTATTATACTTAGGTTGGCTTGTTTACTTTCAATTCTGATGTGAGATTCTTCCATCTATCGCATTAAATTGGATAACCTGTCGTACAAGCAGTACGACAATTTTTGATAGTCTTTTATAATTATTGACCATTTTTTCAAGATTTTGACAATTTATGACCATTTTTCAAAATTTTAACAAAATTTGACAATTTTCCAAAAATTTTGACAATTTTCCAAAAATTTTGACAATTATTGACCATTTTTTCAAATATTTAACAATTTTTGACCAATTTTAACAATTTTTGACCATTTTTGACAATTTTTCACAATTTTTTACAATTTTTTACAATTTTTTACAATTTTTTACAATTTTTTACAATTTTTTACAATTTTTTACAATTTTTTACAATTTTTTACAATTTTTGGCAATTTTTTACAATTTTTTACAATTTTTTACAATTTTTTACAATTTTTTACAATTTTTGACAATTTTTGAAAAAATAATGAAGTGAAAATAATTATGGGTAAAGCTCTGAATTACAAAGCTCAGCAAGTGACAAAAGTAAGTTTTTTTGTGCATAAGCATGTTAATTTGATTTATTTTTCTAATGTGTATTGAAATGTTACTTAAATTTCCTAATTTTTTTTGCTGTGTTCATGAAATTTTCTAATATTTGTTTAAAAACAAAATTTGGTTTTTAATTTTGTAAAAACACCTTTAAAAAAATAAAACCGGCTCAATCTCCCTAATTTTAAAGATGTTTTACTCTGGGTCATATAATACGACCAGATTGGTATGCAGTGCAAAGGATTTCTATACATATATAAATCTATTACGAATCATTTCTGACCAGGTTAAATTACATAGGTATGTCGACCACATACTTACCTATCATGTGGTTGAGAAAAATAATCAGAAAAATATTCTGGTTGGTCATATTTGCCTCTACTACCTTAGGTAACCATTTTTGTATAGCAGTTAATTTCTTACAAAACTGTGAATTGCGCATTTCATATACATTTTTTGTTAACGAGTTATAAAATTCATAAGAAAAACAGAAATTTGTTTTAAAATAATCAAATTTTAACCTTTAATCTTTTGAACCGTGAGGTTTATGAAAAAATTCTAAGTCACCTTTTTGTAGAGCGATCAATTTCTTAAAAAAGTATGAGGAGAGATATTTTTTAAAGAAAAGTTGATAGAAAGCTATGAATTTTCGTTTCTAATACTGAGGAAAACATGGAAAACTGTGAAGCGGAAAAACTTTCTATCAAAATTAAGAGCTCATATTTGGTAAGAATTTTCTCCACGATCATCACAGAATTTGCTGATTCTGAAATCAAATTTGATTACAGAATGCTGGAATTCTCTCTCTTGTGGTTGAAGAAATATTGTGCAACACCTATGCCCCTATGCAATTTAAATATTCTCACACTGGTTAGCAATAATAACATTAGCCTTGACGCAGTTGATTGTCATCGTAGTGTCAAAACTTGAGTAAGTGTCAAAATTATTGCTGTCACATTGAGTGTTTACCTAATATAATTGTGATTGAGTTCTGTAATATAAATTATCTTTTGTTCATTTCCATTGAAAATCTTTGATCGTGGAGAAAGTATGGTCTGCTACTCGGTAAGAATGGAAATTCGTAATGCTCGTGGTTCCTCACGCTCGCCTTCGGCTCGCGCTCGGAAATTTCCACTCGCATCGAATTTTCATTCTAACCTTGTTACAGAATATACTATTCTAGAGGTGTCTAACAACAAATTTTTCAGAGTATGAAGTAAAAAAAGTAGTAGGTTTACGGTTACCTTCCGAGGTTCAGGAATGTTTTGAAAAATGAATAAAACGTAAACGCACCCACGTGACTGAAAACACATGACGAGTCTAGAGATGGTCGTTTCTACAATAACGATTTTCGCATCCGATGCCAGTATGAGATGCTCGCATATCATTATTTTTATTGCAAAAAACGAACATCTCTACTACGTAAATGATTAGGATGAGCATGTGCTTAAGGCTGCTTCTTTCCTAGCCAGCGCATCAGCTTCGCGTTTACCTTCAGATTTACCATGGCCTTTGATCGACGAAAGTGTGATTACATGGTTGTTGGTCGCCTCAACCAAGGCATGCTAGTACTGAACCTGATATGATACGTGGTCTCTCCAGGGCTAATACTGCTCGTCTGTTATCTGCACATATTTTTCCCGAGTTGTTTCTACTGAAAATCTCTTTTGCAGCTAAGTAGATGCCATTCAGTTCCGTATTAACTACATTAGCATATTCGCCCAAAGCCCATTTTATGTTGAGGTTTGAAGAATTGGAGTATAATCTGCATGCAGAACCTCGTTCAGTTTTTAAGACATCAGTGGCGTTTCTCTTATTCTGTTTATACTTATTTTGTAGGGATTATTCAAAATACATCGTGAAATAATGGAGTCCGTCTTCACTTGTGGTTAGAACGCCACTGCTGGTCACGCTTCCAATCTTTTCTCCCAGGAATCGTGAATTTAACTGTATCCTCATGTTTATGTTTATCTTTAACTAAAAATAATCGAACAACCTGTAATTTATACAAAACTTCAAAGTATTTCGATGACAAATACCATTTTGTCACTTTTTAGTGTATTTAATCACTTTTTCGGATTACACTGCGACTATAGCGTTTTAATTTCATGCAATTTCAAATAGTAATTTGAACCTGTTGAAACGAAGGTAATTAATTTTTATTAGTTAACTAGTAAATAATTTGTATTTGGCTTCTGAACATAATGAAATTATAAGTTTCAAACTTCAGTACATTTTTGAGTAATAATTCGTTAAAATTAGTTTAGGTTAATTGAAACATGGCAATTCGCGCTGGCGTATATTTTCCAACATTAAATTTGATTAAATTGACTTCTGACATAATTTGGAATGTTATGTTCGAAATTAACGTTAACAAGTTAACTCGTTTTAAGCTCGGAAAACTTGGTGAGCTTCGGAATAATACAATGCTGATAGATGTTGCTAATGTGGAATCAAATGAGAAAAAGAAGATAAACTCTGTAGTACAATCGAAAGGGTTTAAGAAAAAATATGATATAATTTTCGGATAAAAATTCATAACATACAGATAGTCGCGCGCATGAATACGTACAATAGAGTCATAGACAATCATCGGAAAATTTCAAGAACAGCTTCGACTTTGATGATTTTTGATGTGCGCGTTAGACATTTTTTGGTAGGAGTGAAACCTCCAAACAATGAACATACTAGAAGAGTGATGCCTGTTACGTAACGATAAGGTAATGCCAATTTGCAACGCCTCCAACAATGTTGGGCGCCAATTTGCAACGGCTACTCAGTTTAGAGAGCACCTCAGGTGTAGATTCTGAGACCAAACTAGTACAAATTCAGAGAGTAGTCTTACCGGTTCTCGGGTAATCCTACTTGAAATTTATTTAAGGTACTGAAATTAGATAAAGGTAAATTATGAAAGTTAAGAAATGTAAGTGGGCGCCACCCTGAATAATACTAGCTTATTTGTTATTCACATCAGCATTATAACGACAAATCCTGTAAGATTGGAAGCGAAAATAAACTTTATGAACAACGTTATTAAATTTACAAGTTGTATATTAACCTTTGTTACAATTTAAAACAAAAAAAAATTAAACGACTAGTTCATAGCGGTTGTTGAAGAAGCGATGAAGATATACATTACTTTCCTGGAGTGATGGTGAAGAGATGGTGTCCTTGGTGTCCTTTTTAGGTTACAGTTCCAGGTAGTGTCTCAGGTAAAATTCTGGTCCAGGTAAAGTTCTGGTCCAGGTAAAGTTCTGGTCCAGGTAAAGTTCTCAGGTCCAGGTAGAGTTTCTGGGTCCAGGTAAAGTGCATTCAGAGGGATGCACTTCTTAAAGATAAGATACGATAAGTTGGAAAGGCTTCAATGGCACATGTTCACAGGAAAGAAGAATGAAACCTTTTTGCCACTGTTCAAATACACGAAATCATGTGAAAGATAACAGACTTACGTCTCATGTTCATGTCACGCTCATACGCTTTGACCAGGAAAGGAATTTATATTTCAGTAGTGAATTCTTGATTCATATTTAATTAATAATTGGTAGAAGAAGAGATAAGAGCGAGTACTGAAGTGGGAATATCAAAATAGAAGTGACTATTTTCACGACAGACGGACCTCGTTCGGCCCGCATGGAAACGTTGATTTCGACTCTCGTCCACAGCAAATATATTCAGCCTTGAAACATTTCTCGGTGTTGGGTATGAGAAAGGACTGGCTATTCGTCGCCCATACGATAGTTCGAATCAATTAAATAGAGGAAAGTAAAGTGAACGAAATGAACGTTACATGCCAACGTGAACAATGTCAAAGTTTATTTATTTATTTTGTTGGATTCCACAGATGTTGCCATATCGTATTAAGTAATAATTGAAGCCTGGATTATAAATTTAATCCCTTCCTCACATAGCACGGCAATGTTGTTGGAATCAGCGACCTTTGCTGTGTGCATTGCTATTCTTGTTTCGGAATGAAAGAATCGATTTAGATGTTGGTTACAAAGTGTGTTGTCAGTATAGCAGGGTTATTAATCTAGTATGTTTAATGATCGAAGGGTGAAACTTATGGGCTGGTGGCCTAACCGACACAGCTCAACTGTCACATGTCACTAGTTAACCGAAACCTGTCTCCGTCATTCTGTAGTGGGTGAGCTTAGGTTGGGTTCTTCTTAATTTAAATTGTGATTTATTGAAGTGAAAACTTCATCTGCGAACGCTTTGGTAGCAGTCGCCATTGAAATACGTTTCGCTACCGATTATTGATGCGTCATTTATGCTAAATATCATATCAATAAACATATAAAATAGCATAACATAATTTTGCTTGAAAATATTTTAGACATTTGTATCTTAAAAATGAATGAACACCAGTAGGAACTAAATTGAAATCTAAAAGGAATGAATAATCATTAAAGTGATATATCAAATAAAATAAAGTTATGGTGTTATATCAAGATAAGCACGTTAAGCAGAATTAAGAAAAGATGAAACACTCTAAAAATCGATACCTGATCAACTTTGTTGGGATGAACGAGACCTATGTCACCAATAATTGATCATACCATAATCTATTATTTATATCCGTTATGTCTAAATTATCGTCAAATATATCTTTTGAAAAGCTCATATTTATATATTATGCCTATTAAAGTTGAAAACTACGAAGTCCTGCAAAAACTTTGTGAATATATTAGAATTTGTTCCTATTTTGTAGGTTATTTTGTACTAACCAGTACAGCGAAAAATGACCGTTCAATTTGGAGCTAAGACATAATAAAAGTCCGTTTAACACACGGTACAAAGGTATAATCGCAGTTTTACGTTAAACTTGGTTAAACTGCCATTAAACGTAACGGTGCAAGTGGGCATTTGCCACGTTATGTGATTTTTTATTGGTAAAAAGTTATAGGCTGGTCTAATACAGGCGTACAAACCGGCAAATAATCAATGTTGGTTGGTAATAAGTTATGCACTGAAGAAGTTACAAGTGAAAAATGAATCTGAAATAATAGACTGTATAAATCTTATTTTGACATAAATAATGGTAAACGAGTAATTGGTGTAGGTGGTAAAGCTTCGAACTTGTAGTCCGGAGGCTCGGGTTCAATTCCCAGTGCCAACTGATCGGTTGTGAGTTTCTTTAAAAGTTTTTCTCACAGCGGTCTACTATTTCTGGGAAAGTACCTTTCAAACAATTCCGTTACCTCCACACCCATGCGACTAGAGAGGCTAGAATAGCCTATAACATTACGCTTCCCTTAACGAGATAAATCCATTTTTTTTTTTCAAAATAAAAAGTAATATTCCACCTAATTTCAATCAGCAATTTTTTTTTATTTGGAGTGTCATTACGGTCCTGGTAATTTACAAAAACTACTTCTGAATAACATCCACCTACTCGCCATCAAACAAACGACTATATACGATCCTCAATTACCTTTTGTTTGTTTATATGGGGATCCTTTCGTAAAACCGAGAAAAACTTTTTCCGATATCAATTCGAGGGCAATGAGCTGATTGCTGGTCGACTTTTTTGCTGGCAAATGACGCTTTTATTCGCCAATTAGACCCGGATTTTCCGGTCGGTCGTTGAGCGGCCGTCAATGGTTTTTTATTCAGGAAGGTCCGTTAAAGGTTGCGGCTTTATTCGAGTGAGGCGGACACCTGCACCCTTCATTTTAACTTTGTTTTATCTAAATTGCGTCCAAAAACCGATATTGGGTGACAAAGGAAGGTTAATCTGATGTAATTTTTTACGCAGGGGTAATTAATCGAATCCTAGAGAATTATTTTGAACCGATTAACGACCTTTTTCTATTTAGAGTAAACTCGATCATGCTTTTTCACCAGAATTCAATCTTAAAGGAATAAATTAATTGTTTCAACCCTCACTACGCGGAGTCTTCCCATAATAACAGAAATATAACATTTTTTACTCGACCAGTTTCATAAACTACATTTGCTTCGTTAGTAGTAAAATATAGCAATTGTTATAAATGAACAAGTATAATTTTATTTAAACCTACATACTTTTTTATTTTGGAATTTTTTATTTCATATCAAGTTTTCAAATTCTTCAACCTAACGTGAGAAAAGAAATAAAAGGGGGGAAAATGGCCAACATTTTCAGTACCGGTTTCATTACGAGCAGGCACGTGGCTTAATTAACGGTCACTGGTACATACCGTTTCTTGTCGCGGTCTGAAAAATAGACTAGGCCTTGATGAACGAAATCAACAAACCTACGAAGAACAGCATCTAGAGTTGGTTCTTTTTCAAAAACCTCTCCATAGTGCCAAAAGGTGAACCCACGGTAAGGATTCCTATCATATCCTCACCACGCCCCGTACCAGATCAAAACAAAAAAAGAAAGACGATGATACAGACGAGGAATTTCCTCAGCTTCCCTCAACTTCTAAAGCACCACAATCATCTTCTAAAAAATCTTCCAAACCTTTGGAGACGCCCTTCAGCTCAACCAAACCTCGCCCCTTGATTGAAACTCCTGTTCCACCACCTTCTACTTACTTTTCTGAATTCGTACATTCCGTATAATCTTTGATTCTAGTATGATCAGTGAAAATGCCTCTCCCGAAAAAGTAGAAAACTTCTTCCGTTCACTCCAAAAAGACGAAATTTCCAAATTCGGAGACGACTTCCAATTCTCGAAAGGATTCTTCTATGCTCAGGCAGCAAAAATGCCAGTCTTTTCCATTCATTCCACACGTTCTTCCCAGTCCTGAGACCATTCTCAGCCATATCGACGAAACAGCTTTAGTTCGGACTTCTTCGTCCAAATCATCCTCCAACATTTCATCACCATCAACAACTTCACTTCAAACCCTCAAACTACGAAGCCTCCCTCCCAAATTCTGCTCTCCATAGGAATTTTTCATTCTCCTGAACAGGAACGAAATCTTAAGAGGCCAAATCTCTCACCTGAAAGCAAACCCTAATTGCAAAGCCCTCCTCAAAATTCGAAAGAACATTTGCCTCAAATCTGGAGTATTACTACGTATGAAAAATACACACACACCTTTCCCTTTCCTTCTCTAGGATGTAGATGCAGGTTTTCAGTGGTTTTTTCTTGCATCTTAATTTCCGCGATGATCGGAACCACGATACATTGTGGAGATTAACCAAATGGCCATCCTTTAGGAGCACAGCCACAGCTGTCTCTACCGCCACCGTCAATTCAGATGCTTTTTCATTCAATCAAACCCTGAATCTCCTATAACAGGGTAGAATTGATTAAAGTGTTTGCAATATCCAATGGAGGATCATTTAAAACTCAATTGTAAAATCTTTCTCGAAGAACAAAAAAAAATCGTTCTCACGCAATTAATGAATGACCCCTTACTACGTACATGACATTTGAATGAAATATCATGCGGAGAACCCATTTTAGTGGATGTGAGCTCTTCTCTATAGATATCAGTTTCCCATAGCTTGAAAATAAAGAATTTGTATTTTTTAATTCGGAACTAATTTGTTTTGAAAATGACCCAGCTGCTTTCCTGAACATGTCTTTAATACTTTCAGAATAATTATTATCAGTGCCAATCAGTATCAGTGCAAGCGATACTCTTTCCATCAATAAATGGTCATCTACACAAGATATTGTCATTGAGCAAAAAAATATAATTATTATTGCCGATCAAACTATGTATAACAGAAAATAACAGTTATAGAGTGTTTAATTGAGAAAAAATATAATTTACAGTTTATGAAAAAATGATAGTTTCTGAATACTTATTAATGATTGGATTAAATTTTATTTTTATTGCAATATTTATATAGATATTTTCAAAATATTGATAAATTATGTAGTCCGCATTACAGATATAGTTAACGCAAATAGAAACGCAAATAGTAAACTCTATCTGGAATGTTTGATGAAGGTCTGAAATTTAAGAACTAAAGAATTGTTACATTCTGACCTACTTCATTATTTGTGTTTGTTAATAATTTTTTGTATGTCATGTCGACTTCTTAAGCAGAAGCGTTTGTCATTTTGTGTCAAATGTTAATGTTTCTTGAATCGACAAGCCTGTTGATTGTTTCGTAATAAAAATGCCGCGGAGGAAAAATAACCTCAATAATGCATATACCCTTTATATACAACTGAGTCACAGCGAAAGGTGACAGGTTTGAGCTAGTGTAATATGAAGTAGTTAATTCAAAATTTGCACGCCACTGTACATTAGGGAGTGAGAAATTTATAGCAAATCACGCTATACCTTCAGAGGTATCGATCAGAACCACCAAACGTTCTCAAAAAAATGTTCAATACGTTTCATAAGATCACTTCAATAAATCTCTTTCCAACATACTTTCAGTATTGAAAACTGTCCATTTTTTGTCTTCACAATTGACAGTGGATGTATAAAACGTGCCTTATCAATTTAATATCTGCAAAAAATCCTGCGTTGGGCCATTGAATATTTTACCCTCTTCATTTTTTCGAATTAATCAAATGAAATGCTTACCGGGACAATTTCCAATGGAGGTATTGTTTTTAATTGGTACAAGTTTAAAAATTTCATTAGATCGATTAGAGGACGTTTGAGAACCTGCATTCTAGAATAGAAAGGGTATCAAGAAGGTAGAAACTTCCATATTTTAGCTTGGGACAGCCACGTGCAAGTTGGCCCTTAAAAGCGACGTTTATGGAAAGAAAAAAGATCGAAGATCTCGTGTGAATTTATTTATGCTCTTAATTTTTCAATACAAGAATGCTGTTAATATTGCAACAAGTTTGTTTAACCATCCTTTGCCGTTACGTCATGAAATGGACGAGACGGAACTATGGAGTATTTCTTAACTAACGTCAACGTGAATGTTCGTTTCTTTTTACAGTTTTTTCACACGTCACATTTTGATTTTTTCAATATTTTATTTCCGTCCTTCCGAATTGACTTTCATTTTTTCAAATGCCTTCCCGGTAAAATGAAAAAATTTTAATTTCACAACCTAAGTACTATTTCGTATTTTGATGTAGTATATATCGCAGCCCTAGAACAACAATGACGCAAATGCAAAAAAGAAGAAATGACGATTAAATTTTTTTTATTCCTAATTATTGATTAATAGAGCAACAGTAATTTTTCAAGAAAAACAAGAGAGCTATGATGTACTAACGAAACACGTGCGTACCTGTCCGGATTCAAAGCACAATTGAAGGTTACGTCGAGGTTGCTCCGAAAGAGGGTACCCCATAGAGAAATAATAAGAGAGGTTTTAAAACATATGGAAGGAGCTGGAACAAAGTTTGTGCGCAACCTGTAGCGCATGACGCTTCACCGCAAATTGCTGAACTAACAAACCCTGCCTCCCACTACACGAAACTTGTCATTTTCAAATTTTCAACATTATTTACATTTGATATTTATCGTTGGAATTTTTCAATTTATTAATTTCTTGGCATTTCTGCAAAGTGCATCAACTATTCTAATTATTAGTATTAGTTATTATCACAGGATTCATTATCATTTATCATAGGTTAGTTAAAAAAGTAGATTTTTACTTTTAACGTTTGAGGTTAGGTTTTTATAAAATAATGGAAACGATATTTTTCATTTTATCGTTTTTTTGCAGACAATAACGAAGATTTTCCATAAGTTCTTGACCCAAAATATGTAGGAACTAAGTACGGTACTAGATGTAATAATGTAATTTAGGATGTAGTTGTAGGTTAAAGGTACCTACTACTTATGTGAAGTGCTTCAATATTTTGAACATTGTATCATTTATGTTCTTGCTGTCTAATATTTGTGTGTGCTTCAAGATGCCTCCAGGTAGATTAGTGTATAAGTGTGCAGATGAGAATCAGTTTCTAGTCCTAGGTATTTAACCTGATACCTATTTGATGTTAATGTTTATGCAATGTCCATGATTATTGATGGTAAGTTCAGAGAATTCTGGTAGACTATTTCAATAACTGGCAAATGGAATGGCAACTATTTGTTCCATATTAAGATATAATTGTAATTATGACTCAGTATATTTGGATCAGTTTTTGACCAGCATAAATAATGGAGACAAAAGACAAATCTATAAAACTTGAAATTGAAAATAACAATTTACCACTTTTACATGTTCTTATCAATAAATTTACCAAAGGATATAAAACAAGTGTTTACCGTAACCCAACACACACTAATAGGTATTTAAATTTTGATACAAGAAAATTAAATTAAAAGTCAAATACTTGATGTGTCAATTCATACAATACATACATACATACAAAAAGTAAGACAATAAGAAGTTGAAAAAAAAATCAGCATTTATCTTGAAAACCAGTGCATGCTATAAAATTCATAGACCTTAAGACCGTATTCTTAAGATAAAACTAGTTTCACATATTTTTCTTCATGCCTACTATGTATATTGAATTTTTTAATGCTGTAAGCTGTAAGAGACCAAGATTTACATGTTTTTACAAAAGTATTACTATACCTAGTGAATTAAAATATATTGATATTTATTAGATTAAGTTGGAATTTGTTATTGTTTTATTTATTTTTAAATATTTTGGGTTGTTTTTATAGAAATAAGTATTGTTTTTTTTATTGAGACCTAGTTTGTTTAAACTTAAGAATAAAACTGTGATTAATTTGATTATTTGTTGCAGGCTGTTTTTTGTGTATTTGTTTTATTTTATTTTAACTGTTTTTGTTTAGTTTAGTTCAGCCTCTGACTGATGGTGCCGAACTTATCCATCAATACCTAGTGAATTAAGATATATTGATATTTATTAGTTTAAGTTGGTAATTGTTATTGTTTTATTTATTTTTAAATCTTTGAGGCTGTTTTTTATAGAAATAAGTATTGTTTTTTCATTGAAACCTAGTTTGTTTAAACTTAATGCTAAAACTGTGATTTATTTGATTATTTGTTGTCATTGTTGTTGTTTTTTTATGTATTTGGTTTATTTTATTCTAACTGTTTTTTTAGAAAAAGATTATTTGTTTGAGATTGTTTTTTTTTGTATTTGATTTATTTCATTATTTATTTTCTATTGACTATTCTAGTATGTTATTTTAGATATTTTATTTTGTGAAAGTCGTTAAATTAATATTTTCTCACTTGCAAAGGGTTTTTTTATTCTCCTACCATAATTCCCTATAATATTATAATATAGCTAATAAAATATTTGCAGCTGAATGATTTAGCACAATAATGTTATTTTTTAGTCTTTTAAGCCTCGACTTAAAAGACTAGAAAACAAATAATATTAAAGTGCAAAATCATTTAATTGCAAATACTGTACAATATTACGCGTATCCTGAAAGCTTAAAAATTCAAAAAGCGCGCGTCTTAAGTGATAGTTCATACCTGTAGCCAAGGTAGGCGCTAGTGGTAACTCTGTGCCACAGAAAACTACACGTTTAACACCTCTCTTATTTTTTATTTCTCTATGGGGTACCCTATTTATGAAAATGGAACAACGACGCACCTTTCCAAAAGCGGAAGCCACGTTATTATGTATTATCAGTCGGCATAAAGGGTTTTTAATGCTCACAGATTTAAGTTTTGTGCTTATTTTATAACATTTCAAAGAATTATGCGATTTTTCATCCAAATTCACGTTTAGTTCCAATTAGCAATTATAATGACATCAATCAGCCTAGCATAATTTCCCAATTTGAAAATTTTTCCATTTTGGACTGTCCTATTTACTTTAACGAAGCAGAAAATTATAAACAATACATCAAACGATATCATTTATTTAAATAAAACGATATTTGATACAACTGCTGCCAAATGAACATAATAAGCTAATTGAACTCTATAATTTCGTCTCTGCATTCGGCAGCATTTTGCTGTCGAAATAATTCAATTGTTGGTACAACTGCAATTGAACACTGGAAACAAATTCGCTAATTTATCTGATGTCCTTCTAATTATAATGGCGATACATAAATAATTCCTTTATTTGCATATAGATTCGAATTTTTGGATAAAATATTATAAATGCCTCTATTAGGCTAATTGTAACACTATATTTCAGTTTTACAAAGGATTTTTTAAAATTTTTAGTATTAATTTTTCATAAATATGCAAAATAATAAATAGAAACACCAGTTCTACCAAAAAATTGGTAAAGTTAATTTAGTTATTCAACAGCCTTATTCATAGTCTTTTTTTTGCACGATCGGTCGTTTTCGACTGTTTACCATCCCCGTTTCCACAAATGTAAGTAGCATTTACCTACTGGTTTGTCAACAGCTTACCGTTGAGCGATTATTTTAAACAATAAAGAATCGACTTATATGCCTGGTGAATCTGAAGCTGCAGATTTTCTTAAGAAAACAAAGAAACATTTAAAAGTTTCCATTGAATTTGCTTGTGACGAAAACTTTTGTGTTCTCACTATTCACGCAGTAATTTTATTATACCTACAAGAAATATGTATAGTTTTCGTCTCAACTCCTCTTTTTGGATTTTAGTAAGCAGCAAAATGTAATTAGGAAAAGTTTCCTTCAAATTAATTGATGCTTTCGCGTCTTTGATGTAGAATATAATCGGTTCAACTTGATTATAGCAAATTAGTAACCTATTGTTATGAATTTTCTTGGTAGTGTATGGCTCTTGATTAACAATAAGAGACTTTGCTACCAACTGTTGATTAACAAGCAGATGATTTCATACTCGTTTGGGTGCATTCAGCTCTGGAAAACTATAACAAAAGAAGCCTCACCGGGATTCATAATGAAACTAGTTGAATTTTAGATCAAAGAAAAAACGTCTTTTCAACGAGAAATTGGCTAAACCAAATTAGGTGGCACAAAATTATTGATTTTGAAGGAAAAACTGAATAATTAAAACTATAAATTAGTTTAAAATATATTTCGATTGGGATGTTCGCAGCACCGGTAGCCGATGACACATGTACGCTTCCTTATTTCGAATGGATGTCGTTTTCATCATCGAGAAGAAGAATAAGGCTTTTTCCCAAGACCTAATCCGTATAATCGACGTCATAGCGAAGATTGAAAATCTTAGAACTTTCACAAAACTAGAACAATTAACTTATGGATACCGTGTAGGGGAGAGGGGGGTAAAATGATCCCCCTAAGGAAAAACAACTTCAAAATGGGAAAAGACTCTTTAAAATATTATTTTAATAGGATAAACCCCTAAAAGGGGCATTTCTCTTAACAAAACACCACTTCTTAGAAAAAAATCTTTAGTAACTTATTGAAAATGAAAATAGTAAAAAAAGAGCAAAGGGATCATTTTACCCGCATATTGGGGGTAAAATGATCCCCTTAAGAAATTAAAAATTGTAAAAAAAAATTCATTTTATTTTAATAAAACACCACTTTTCTGAAAAAACAACTAAGCAACTTGAATTAACAACTTTAAAATGATACTCTGACATTATAACATCAAGATAGTGTGTCCTACTTAAAACTTAATCTTTCTCTGGACTCTGACTACTGCTAAGGGAACATCGGAGCAATATTCATAAATGAATTTATCTTCGTCTTCATCAACTCCCTTGCACAATTCGTGAGCCCATTCAAAACACTTTTTGCATTGAATCAATCCGTCAATTGATGCACCGTATTCCTCACAGCAGTAAAGACAGTTTGCATTTCCTCGTTGTCTTCCGAATCTGATTAGTTGGGAAGACTTTCTTTTAGATCTTTCAGTTTTTTGTTTTCTTCTGTTTTAGTGTCTTATCACTTCCATTTTCATTTCTAATTATCTTTCCTTTTGCTTGTTTTCTGTTGATATCCTCTTCAAGATCACTTTTGTATGGCTTACTGGTTAGAACAGCACTTCTACAAGAGACTTCCTCTTTGTTGTGTTTCTCTTACCTTGAATCTCAGGAAACGGTTAACATTCTTGTGGTGTAACGGAAAAAGATGAATTCATTTGTTCAGCTCGTTTTGAGCTGGGCCCAGGCTCATGATTCTTGTACAGATCGTTTGTTTCGCTAGAATCATTTTCTGCTTTATTGGTTACGTATGTCGATAAATTCGATACGTTACATGACCTGTCTTCAGCTTCATCAAGGTCACTACGTATTTGGTCGGTTACTTCGGCTGCTGAAAAGTCAACATCTGGAAAAACCTCTGGATCAAATGCCAGTTTTCCGAAATCCATTTATTCCATTTGTTGGTATACAAGCCTTTAAGTAGCCTTCGCAAAATATCTGGCTTATTTGAAAAACTGTCACAGTTCTACCAGAAACATGGTTCAACCATTTTTCTAATGCTTGGTCTAAATAAACACTAAGGCTGCAGCTTGTGTGTGCAATGGGGAGGTAAGCACAAGATGGTTACAAAGTTTTCTCTGGTACTTAAAATAACTTCGATATTTCTTGTGTGCGATAAATGACTATCTAATATGAGTAACACAGGCTTCACAAAAGATACTAAATGAGCCAGCCACTGCTTGAAAACATCTGTAAGCATCCAACCACTTCCATTACACGCAAAAATGGTGCCCGGGGGAGCTCCGTCTGTCAGTTCTGCCTTCATTCGCTTTCTACTCAAAAAAAAAGAATAGGAGGGACAAAACTTCCTGCTGCTGATACACAAACTGCTCCTGTTGTAGAAATTCCACACTCCGCTGATGTTACCTTCGCCACTTGTTTGAAACCTGTTTTTGCTAATATTCTCGAATTTCGCCCATGAACATTAGAAATCGAAGTCTCGTCTACATTGAAAATTCGGTGAGGGGCATAATTATTTTTTGTGTAAATCTCTTTCAACAATTTAAAGAACTTTCGCCCAGCCAATCTTCACCAGCAGCTTTTCCAACATGGGAAACTTTGAGGGGAAGTTTGTTTTTTTCCGCAAGTTGATACGCTAATTTGTCGCAAATCACGAGTAGTCAGTCTATACATTCTACTTTCAAAATCAAGGATATGCTTCACTAGTTCGTGCTCTTGTCCTGGCGAAAATACAGGGTGGCAGCTTCCAAGTGACTTTTTATTGAGCTTTGCTACCTTATTTTTGCCAGTTACACACTGTTTGAGTGACATTCTTGGTACCTTGAAGATTTGCGCGGCAGTTCTCACAGGCATTCCTTGATAAACTTCAGCTTCGTTCCAACTAGCGTTAGAACCGGTTTTGGTATGGTTCGCGCAAGTGCTGTATTTCTTTCCCGTTCCAACTGATTAAAGTATCGTACTTGGGACTGCTTGGGACGGTATACAAACTGTACCTTCTGGAAGGGGTGATAAAGTTGATGTGTCCATCCCAAATTCGAGTTTGCGCACTATACAGTACTCGAAACGATTCCAGTACGGTTCATAAATGCCAGTTGGAACAAACCTTTCTTCTATGGCATTTTTCATATGCTTAACATCCCAATTTTGTCTTTTGGTTATTCGCTTATATGTTCGTGGCATTCTGTAAGTAACGAATTAAGAAATAAAAATAATGATTTAAAATATTTTTTAAAAAAGGGGTAAAATGATCCCCTCCTCAAAACGGAATCATTTTGACCCGCTTCTGGAGGATCGTTTTACCCCAAAGTATCATGAAATATATTTTGGTAAATATAAATTTAGATACATACATTAGTTAAAAACGAATAGCACAAATCAATTAGCAACTGCTCCTCAACAACACACATTAAGAAAATGATGTTATTCATGTCGTTTGGAAGAAGCACACAAAAAAATCAAATGCCTTACCTTATACAGATACATTCAAACACAAACGGAACATAGGGATTTAATGTATTGTCCGATCTAAATAGTCCACCAACAAAACATTTCTATAAGTTCACTTCAATGAATATCAAGTATTGATCTGGACAGCTGGATTCAGACCAATGTAAGAAACCCCGCCCATTCTCCTTCCAAAATCTGTTAGTTATGTGCGTACTGCGATTTAGTATTGAATAATTATTTGATGGGGGTAGTAATCGTCGCTACATATTGAAACAATATGCTTACGTTTTATGTTATTAAAATCGAAAATTAATTGTTAAATTCTCTTTAACAGTTAATGTTTCGAGTTAAGATAATATGTTTTGATTTCTTTTGGCAATAACGGCTTTCAAAATAAAAATAAATTCGTAAATAAAACAAAATAAGATTCTTTAAATTGTACTCTACCTACCGACTGCTAATTAAGGACCGCCCAAAGTTGAGAATACGGAGTGGTGGGAATTGTTCGATATGTTATAGGTGTCCAAATAAACGATTGTAATAATCGTGTTTTTAATCTGTTGAAGCTGGATGTTGGTCGACTAGTTCAAAAGCAGTTCTGATACAATGCTTAAAATCCCTATGTTCCGTTTGTGTTTGAATATATCTGTATACTGAATGTAAAAAACACAAGTTCACTTGTCACTGGTCGGTTTCGAACTGAATCGTGTTTCCGATTGTTATCTATTACTAACCTCTCCAGTGTTGCCGCTGACCTGCCGTAACATTATGGTAAGACGGTGCCAAAATTATCAGATTTCGCCAGAAACTATGTTAAACTTTTTAATTCCTTAAAAATGCTTATTAACGGGAGCGAAATAAATACCGACATAAAAAAAACAATTTTATTGGCTTCTAAAAAAAATATCTAAACAGTTCAAATTATAACTTAAAAAATTGCACAAAATAAAAGATAAAAAATAATATTTTATAAAAAATATATATTATTATTAAGTAACACGTTTATAATATGTTAGCTGCTCGGGGAAGTACCTATGATCGCGGCTGGGATTTACACTACTCACCACATTATTATTGATGTGACATGATATCAGCCGAGTATTAGGCAACTCTTTACACAGAGAAGTATTTTAGTGACCCTCAGCCTAATTAACAATGAAAAAGTAGATGGCAAAAAGTTGTAGATAAAAAATTATGTTAAAATTATCGATTATGGTAAAAAATTAAATTTTATCAGAATTTGTAGAAAATTATGTACCAATCGGCAACACTGAACCTCTCTGTCTAGTGCGCTGTTGCCAATATTACATTAATTTTGCATGTAAGGTGAACTTACAAATCGAGGGATCATTTTAACCCGATTGGATCATTTTACCCCCCTCCCCCCTACCTGGTTGCTATTTCATCTTTACTATTTTACCACTGGAAGTCAACATAGCATACAAGCATGCAAGTGATAGTAAGGGTTGATAAGGAAGGGTTAAACATTGATAAAAAGCTGAAAAAAAGCATTTGATCACTTATGTATGCCGGAGAGAGTTTAGATTTTGTTATCTTAGTAGTTAAAAAAATTGGTGACACACATTTTGCGGCGATACTTCCATTTGTGAATAATTTCCCAAGAAGTATGATGTGGAAGGTATAATTAATAACAATTAATTTATGCTAACTGCAAGATTGGCTTCCGATTCCTAATGCTACTAATTGATATAAGCTACTGCTAACTATTTCCATGTATTTTGTGTCCTAGCATACAATTTAATGTGCTATTAATAAATAAAATCAATTTACAAAAAATATATAAGCGTGAGCGTTGCGTGGCAATAGCGTGTAATTTAGCAGCCACTATACCTGTAAGCTATGACTACTTAGATTATCATGGAATTTGTTTGACGATTATAAGTTAAATTAGCAAATTGGTCAGACCATAAAGCTAAAATGTATATGACGTGAAATATGTTGGCTAGTATTGATTACGAACACGTGTTAGTATTTTTTCTTACTATAAAATCAATAAAAAAATTAATGGCATCCACTAGTTTATTGTTCTGAAAATTAGTAAATTTTAACCTTTTAACCGTGGCAGCTACTAATTTGAACTATCACTTGGATTTGTATGCCATGTTATTTTCGGGTGGTAAAATAGTACCCAAGGAATGCATCCAAGTACTCGACATCCATAAGTTAATTATTCTATTTCCGGGAAAATTCAATGATCTTCAATTTTCACTATGGCGTCGATTATCCAGCTTGGGAGAATAGCCTTACTCTACCTGTTTTTCAAATGAAACTCTATGATGAAAATGGCATCCATTCGAAATAATGAAGCCTATATGTGATCTACTACCATTTCTCTGACACTAATTGTTTTTTTGACATTATTAATAAGTAAACCGTATCATTCAAGTTATTGAGGTTGTAGCAAATTTCGGCATTCAGATGATTTATTTTCTTACGTTAATTTCTGGAATTAATCTGATAAGAATGAAATTTCCATAAACTGGAGTGTTGTATCACTTCAACCAAATTAGATCTATTAAACCACCTTCAGGACTAAGTTATCGCACACTTCCTCATCTTATTCCTCCTATGAAATGCAGAATCTGTTATGGTTTCAATATGGAAATTTCTCCCTTTACTACTTATGATTTGCACAGGACGAGGAGTCTCTTCAGTATTAAAGTGAGTGCAGGTGAGTTCCGCTTTTTTCTGGAAGATATAGCATTAATTTGGTTGCTTCAACTTCATATCACACACATGTTGATCGAGTTCACAATATCCTTCATAGGTTACTGGTCGATATTTCAACCGGTGATAAAATTAATCTCGCTGATAGTGATACTGGTCTAAAAATTGTCCAATTACGTTACTACAACTATTTTATTTGCACTTGCACAGCGGTTGAATTTTGGACCAGATACTTCGAAATTACCGAGATGCTTAGAAAGTAGATCACTGTACGCCTACGTTTTCTTGTTCTCTTCAATTTTTGCTTATTTCAACTATCTACTGTTCGAATTAATTATAGCACATTTGCAGGTAAGTCACTTGATGCTTATTAATTGTTATTATTAACTTTTTGCTTGTGTAAACATTGTCGCTAGGAATATATTTTTGGATTAGTTTTGGCATAACCTCAAATTTTACAATGTTTTTTTGTTACAAAGTTCTTATTCCTTTTCAACTGTCGGTAATAAGGTGAATATGTATGAACCTATGTAAGATTATTGATTTCATCGTACTTAGAAAAATCAAAAAATTAGTTCAATTGATCAGTAATAGTACCGGATCGGTTCACAAAAAATTTCACCAAATTTTAACAGTTTGTCCAAGGAAGAAATAGTTATTTGTGTATTTAGAGCGTGAGGTAATAGATTGCCGCTTGAGAAAGAATGTTGCCGCACGACGCGGAGCGGTGCGCGGCAATCTTTCGAAAGCGGCAATCTGTTACCTCACGCTCGAAAAGCACACATAATTTTTCCTACAGTCACCCTTTTAATAATTAAGACCGTTTTTTATATTATCTTAGGTTATAATAGGAGTGATAGCATAATCGTCATTTTCGCTATTCATCATGATTAACCTTTAAAAGATCTACTGACTAGGGATGTTAAAAAATAATCGATTTTTATAGTAATATTAATCGATTTTTAGTAAATCGATTTTATAAACTACGTGTTTAAATCGATTTTCGGAAACAGCTCGTATTATTTATTGACTATTTTTCAAAATTTTGACGATTATTTACCATTTCTCAAAATGTTGACAATTATTGACCATTTTTCAAAATTTTAACAATTATTGGCCATTTTTGACAATTACTGACCATTTTGACTGTTTTTCAAATTAGTGAACATTTTACCAAATTTTCGACCATTTTACCAAATTTTCGACCATTTTTCAGAAAGGTGACAATTTTTAACCATTTTCGACAGTTTTTAGCAATAATTGTCCATTTTCTACAAGTTATAACAATAATAGACAATTTTCAACCATTTTTGATGCTTTTTGACCATTTTTGACGATTTTTCACAATTTTAGACCATTTTTCACAAATTTTTGACCATTTTTGACAATTTTTTAGAAACCTTAATAATATTTGACAACTATCAACTATTTTTCAAAATTTTGACAATTTTTAACAATATTTGTCCATTTTTGACAGTTTTTGACAATTTTTGATAGTTTTTGACAATTATTGGACATTTTTGACAATATTTCAAAATTATTGACCATTTTTGATAGTTTTTGACAATTATCGACTATTTTTCAAAATTTAAACAATTATTCACCGATTTTGACAATAATTGTCCATTTTTAACAGTTTCTAGAAATAATTGACAATTTTTAACCATTTTTGATAGTTTTTGAGCAATTTTGACAATTTTTAAGGAATTATTCCAAAATTATTGACCATTTTTGATAGTTTTTGACAATTATCGACCATTTTTCAAAATTTTAACAATTTCTGACAATTATTGACCAATTTTGACAATAATTGTCCTCTTTTGACAATTTTTGATAGTTTTTGACAATTACTGGCCATTTTCCACAATTTTTCAAAAATTTTAGACCATTTTTGACTATTATCGACCATTTTTCAATATTTTAAATTTTTTTTACAAGTATTGACCAGTTTCGACAATAATTGTCCATTTTTGACAGTTTTTGACCATTTTAGACAATATTTGACAATATTTGAAAATTTTTGACAATTTTTGAAAAATTTTGACCATTTTTCAAAATTTTTTGACGATTATCGACCATTTTCGACAATTACTGACCATTTTGACTGTTTTTCAAATTCGTGACCATTTTTGCAGACTTTCGACCATTTTTCAAAATGATGACAATTTTTAACCATTTTCGACAGTTTTTAACAATAATTGACAATTTTTAACCATTTTTGATGTTTTTTTACCATTTTTGACAATTTTTCAAAATTTTTGACCATTTTGGACCATATTTCAAAATTTTTGACAATTTTCTATAAACCTCAACAATGATCTACAAATCAACTATTTTTCGAAATTTTGACAATTTTTAACAATAATTGTCCATTTTTGACAGGTTTTGACAATTTTTGATAGTTTTAGACAATTATTGGACATTTTTAACAATTTTTCAAAATTGACCATTTTTGATAGTTTTTGACAATTATCGACTATTTTTCAAAATTTAAACAATTATTTACAGATTTTGACAATAATTGTCCATTTTTGACAGTTTTTGAAAGGAATTGACAATTTTTAACCATTTTTGACAATTTTTAACCATTTTTGACAATTTTTCAAAATTTTTGAAAGTATTTCTAAATTATTGACCATTTTTGATAGTTTTCGACAATTATCGACCATTTTTCAAAATTTCAACAATTTTTGACAATTATTGACCAATTTTGACAATAATTGTCCATTTTTAACAATTTTTGGTAGTTTTTGAGAATTATTGGCCATTTTCAACGATTTTTCAAAAATTTTAGGCCATTTTTCAAAATTATTGACCATTTTTCATAATTATTGACAATTATGGACCATTTTCCAAATTTTTTACCACTTTTGACAATTATTGACCATATTTCAAAATTTTTACAATTTTTAACAATAATCGTACATTTTTGACAATTTTTGATAGTTTTTGACAATTACTGGCCATTTTTGACAATTTTTCAAAATTTTTGACCATTTTTGATAGTTTTTGACAATAATTGACCATTTTTGACAGTTTTTGACAAAAATTGTCCAATTTGAACAGTTTTTGGCAAAAATTATCTATTTTTAACAGTTTTTGACAATTTTTGACAATTATTGAACATTTTTGACAATTTTCATATAATTTTATTTAATTTTTAATCTGATAAATTGTTAATTATTCACCAATTGAGTTAATTCGGAGGGCGTGGTTTGATTGAATAAGCGAGCGAAAAAGATTCCTTTTTTGCGCTAGAGCGTAAAGTAACAATCCTCGGCATTTGTCGACTTTACGATTTCATTTGAATATAGTAATTAGTCATTTTACGCGCGACTGTAAAAAAAAATATTTTTGTTTCTTATACAATTTTAGCCAGTATGGATAAATCATTAAACCTTGATGATTTGGATAAGCTAGATCACAATGAGCTATTTGAATTTTGGACTAAATTTCATACGAGCAAGCTGAAAATTCAGATGCCGGTGGCGACAGTGATGCTGAAGATGGATGTGAATGGGTTCCAGAAGCTTCAACTAGTTTATCAAGGCCTAAAAGACAGCTTCAAAGTATTTCAGAGCCTGATGATTTTTCCAGTGATGATGCGATTAAAGATCCTGATTTTCTCCCTATCAGCAATCATTAGTTCTAGTGATGACGATCAACCCTTGTCAAGTAATTTACGTAAAAATGATTCATCAACTGAATCGTCTGTGCCATTATGGACGAAAAGTACTGAAGGCGAAAATAAATTTACATCATGCAGGTTTGATTAGCCCTTTGGAACGAATATACCCATAAATATTGATTCACCGTTGAATATATTAAGCAGTTTATTTGATGAGGAGCTTTGCAATATTATAATTACCGAGTCAAACAAATATGCACAACAGAAAAAAACAAATTTGGATTCATCTGTTGAAGAACTAAAAGCGATTTTGGGAATTCTAATTATTATGGGATTAAATCCAAAGCCAAGTTTACGATTATATTGGTCCTCCGACATAAACTTCCGCTACCAAGGAATCGCAGATGTCTCTAGAGAGATTTCTCAAAATACTATGATTTTTGCATCTAAATGATAATGAAACTGCCAAATAGGAATAGCCCCGATTTTGATGAATGATCCAATGAATTCTATCCTACAAATAAATTTTAAAGAATCTTTCAGATCTAGCAGATTTTTATCGGTAGATGAGAGCATAGTGGCTTTCAAAGGTCGTAGTAGCCTCAACCAGTATATGCCGCAAAAGCCAATCAAGCGGGGTTTTAAAATCTGGGCATTGGTCTGTGCTGCTACTGGATATTTGGTTAATTTTTCCATTTACGAAGGAAAAAAATAGCCCGGAAGAAGGTTCATTAGGTGAAAGAACAGTACTTGAATTACTTGAACCGCTGTAAGGAAAAAATTATTGTATCTATTTTGATAACTTCTTTACAAGTCATCGTCTTCTAATCACACTTTTGGATTTATTTGGCTGTGGTACGGTACGATCGAATCTCAAGCATTTTCCTACAAAGGAACTAGTTTCAGACAAATCTCTGGAAGCGGGTGAATATGATTCTGTTACTGATGGTCAAATAACAGCTAGTAAGTGGATGGATCGAGGTAAGAAGAGCGTTTTCGTGGCAAGCACGATTCATAATATTACGAAAACATCTTTAGTAAGACGAACCAACAAGGAGGAAAATAAAATTACAGTAGAGTGTCCAAAGGCAACAGAAGACTACAATAAACATATGGGAGGTGTTGATCTGTTTGATCAACTCCACTCTTATTATAATACTGCTTGGAAGTCACGAAGATGGTGGGCCAAACTTTTTTACTACTTCCTGGATGCTTGCATTGTAAATTCATACATTTTGTATAAGTCGAATTTTACTCAACATAACCCACATCGAAAGCCTTTGAGCCATTTAAATTTTAAAAGCATACAGGCCAATCAATTGCTTGGAGATTACAGTGCAAGAAAACTCCGTGGATGTGGTTTAGTTATAGGAAAAAATAAGGCAAATAAAGTAGACGGAAGAAGTGTAACGGTGGAAAATTCAATAAGATTTTCAAATGTGGGAGATCACTAGTTCACGTCGTTGTGCTCGTTGTAGTACAGAAAAAAAGCCAAAGCGCTCAAGCATGAATGCACGAGATGTGAAGTAGCATTGTGTCTGTCATGTTTTGCCCCTTTCCATAACAAATAAGAATATGTAGTTTGGTTTAGAAATGTTTATAAATGAATTTTGTACAATTTCATGAATGGTTGATTTAACAAACAATTTTTGCACCCTGTAATGAATACTGGTCAAAAAATCGACCATTCCAAAAAAATAATAAACAATAAAAATAAATGCTATTTATTTTCATATTAAACCTCCTAAAAGGCGTTCTTAAACATAGCTGGTCTAGATTCTGAAAAAACCAATTTGCCCTATAAAGGGTTTAGGTTTCCCAGCTGAGGTTCCCGGAAAATCTTTTGGACTGATTCAGTCTTTCCAGTGTTATACTCCCACTTTTTTCCTTTCTTTTCAATTTAGCCCTGAAGGATCAATCCCGCATAGCAGTTCAGGTCGTACAATAGGAGTGACCGCTGCTTTGCTAGCTAGCTCATCGGCTATTTAATTTACTTGTTCACCAGAATCCCATTGTATTCACATCAAGCAGACTCAAGTTTGCCTAGGCAGCTTCATGCTGATAAAATATGAGCTGATGTTTAGAAGATAGAGCTGAAGATATAGAGCTGAGTGATTTGCGAGACATGCAGAATATAGTAAAAACCGGAAAAATAGATATGATAGAAGTGGTTATCAAGAAAATTGGAAACAAAACTGAAACTGAAAGCAACAATATGATTAGCACATAAAAAATACTGGATTAATTCTATAGAAGAGGTGAATACCTTGGTTAAATTTATCTCTAATTTTCCATTATAAAGAGTAAATTGGTCACTACGTCTATTGCATATATTAAGTATATGTATATAGTAATTACCTGACCGATTTTGTCTCTATGTTTCTAACATCATTTGTTCACTACGAAAGTACTTCAGTAGTTAATTAACTTCTGTCAGCCCAGAGTCTTAGGGACTACTTTGCCATCATCCTTCCGGCAAAGTGGTGCAGGCTGTAACCAAACCTGTCTTCCCATCATGACAACAATTTTATATTTTGTCGCTAGGTAATGTAAATAATAAAACGAGCGCCTATCTGGTAAATGTCCGTATATATAGATTCATGTTAGTTGTTTCTTTTTGTTTGTTTTATTATAATTCATAATTAAGGGTAGTAAGGGGTGTTTCTCTCTTGTGGATTTTACTATAGTTCTTAGTTACCGTGGGGCTACTAATTTTTTTCTGGCTTTGATTATATCTCCTTTGGGGGTGTAGCCACAGTAGTCCAAATACTTTGTCTACTTCAGCTTGATAAACGCTAAAGTTTATTAGGGCTCAGTTATAAATTACTGACTCCTTGACTTGAAGTCTAAAACATTTAAAGTTGTAATTAGGTTTGATAAAACTTAGTGATCTATGTAGACATACTTTACTTTTGAGTTAGAGGTATATTTTCTTCATTTATCTACCATATTTTGGCTTGAGTAAAGACATACCAGTTAGAAATCTTCTGTGTAGGATAGCATTAGAATATATTCTGAACATCTACTTATAATATATTAGTTGTTTGTCGCCATGTGTTTTGTCTGTTAAATCCGAGTGTTTGATCTTGCTTTGTTAACGTTGGCAGGGAGGTATTGTGGTACTAATATTGCTCAAATTTATTTGAATAATTTTTATTACACATTTTATTATTTCTATTCAATGTTTACAAGTGGAATTATTTGTTGGATGACATCGACAACTGGCCGTGGCAGTCGTGTCTTGGATAAAAGCGTTCGTTCGTCATGCCGTGAAGTAGTAACGCTGAGTGTAGTCGTAATTTATGTTTAGCATCTGCTCTGTGACTTAAAGAGTCCACAGACAACTTAGTTTGTCGCGCCGATGTTGTCGGTATTGATAGAGCGTTTGATCGTTGCTACTCAGAAATGTAGGCTGTTTTACTCCCGAATGCGTATTGACTTACATAGAGGGAAGTGTAGCACTTTATAACTTGATCTGTACTGAAGTTGAGGAAGGGTCAGTCACCCTTCTTTCCGGTGTGTGCTCCGACTAGATGGTTGGTTTCCAAAAGTGCATCGAACGAGAATCTGAGTTTTGTTAATGACTGGGTAGTCATCCACTGCTGGGTTTTATAGGCTCTCGTTCTGAATAAGTTGTGAAATATACGGTGTAGAATTTTGTTCTACGGGAGTTCGTATTGTTGGAGAATTCCGTCCTGTTCTGGAAGCCGTTTTCACAAACCCTCATAGGGGATATATTGTACGGAAACGATTGAAACCGCCAACGTTGAAGTTTTGGAATTGGAGGTGTGCAACATGTGGTTGTTGTTGGTTCATTATTTGTTGGTTGTCATCCCATAAGGAAACATTTTGTGTATTGGACCTTTTTTTCAAAATGTATGTCTCATAGATTTGTAGTTTTTGTAGGTAGGTAGTTGGTGGTAAAATACTACCTGTTGATTGCAAATTTTTAATTAAGAAGGCTGTAAGAGTCTATTTTGTTACTCTATGTATATTTTGTTTTTCTTTGTCCGCTTTAGTCTAACGAATACTATAATTCGTGGCTATGACCAAAAACAATGTATTTTAGGTGCTTATCATATTCTTATTGTTTGATTTAAATTCAGTGTAGTATACTGTTGCTGACACTGTTGATTGTAAGTAGGCCTCATGACTACTTTGTGGGTTTTATTAAGTTAATTTGGGGTTGATTTTGATTTGTACATTACTTAGATATTCTTATAAATTAGCTTCGGGCATAGGCCGAGACAAGCTCAATTTGTTGAGGTGTTGGGAATGTGTATTCCGATAAGTAGGATTTGTTCCTGTATAGGGTCAGTTTTTAGCTGATACTTGTTTTAATTTTTAAGGGTTCACCTGTGGGGCCAGGGCATACTTAACACCCTCCGGATACACACTTCGGGATTTCTGGAGTCTACCTGGTAGATAGATAGAGATGTCTTCTGGAGTTTGCTGCTACTTCTCGTCAACTTCTTGAAGAAGACCACACTGAGGGTAACCCGGTATAGGGGGTTTTGGAATTGGATTTTGGATGGAAATCAATATTTTGCGGTAAATTTACATAATTTAATCCACTTGCGCATGCGTCTTTGCCTTGGTACCAACGCCTTGACTACGGTGTCGCCTTGTATGGAATTTCTTTTACAAATTTTACATTACTTTTCAGGCTCGTTTATAGAACATATAATTAATACGTTCGTATTTACCACTGGTTCACTTGAACAGCCATATTAATTTCACACTTCGTAGGTTGATTAACTGGTATAGTTTGGAATTTCATTGTTAATTATTTGACTTTTGATGTGTAACAGATGTTAGGCTATTTTTTTGAGTGGGGAGAATTTACTAGGGTTTTCAGGTAGTTATTAATTGTAAAATACCCCCTTAAGAGCATTAACTGTTTTAATTGAATAATTATAAGGAACATAAGCTGAGGTTTGCCTTTTATTTTCATCCCTTGTTTTACTGAGTTATCGGGGGAAATAAGTTGTGCTAGGCCAAAGTGGAAAACTCAGTTGGCCCTTACAAGTTGTCTATATTTTTTGCCCGGAAGATCAAGAAGAGGGATCCACCCCTAACTCCGTTCTGAGCGACGTCGAAGGCCTAAGGTTGTTACCGGAGCAACCGAAACATATGTGACCGAGTAGACAAAGTAATTGATAATCTTGCACTTGTTTTTTTTATTATCATTTAAATTTATATAATTCCACAGACAAATTATGGAATTTCTTATAAAAAGGGGTTACACTCTTCGTTCCTTTTTGGAGAGATGTCTCCACTGTCGTTATTCATATAAAATTTCCAGTATCTTCTATGGAGACTATCGACCAAAGTCATGTCAGATGTTCCATCTATCTTGTGTAACCCTGTATGTGAATATACCGACCCCAAGGGATTGGATAATTTCTAATCAACTACCCTAGACTTTATGAAACATCCACCATATTCATAATTTACATTAGAACCCACTATTTTTGCCAAAATGTTCAAAACCGTCGAAAAATTACATTTTAAACTCATCCATATGCATGAACGTAGTAGAGCTTCAACTTTAAAAAATATTTCGCTTCGCTGACCCTTCTCGCTTATAACTTTATACATTTTGCATGTATTTACTAACTGTGTAAGAAGTACTGCTCGAACAAAATATCTGAGTAGCTACTCAGAATATTTTAAAAGAGTGGAAATTGATAACAGTCGATAGCATAGCAGTTGAAAAGTGTTCTGATGTTTCAAAACCCAGTTAGAAAGAAATTATTTTAGGGAGCGCCATTGCTGCTCGAAAAATATGAGTTTTAACTGGTGAACTTCACGCTTTCATGCGGCTCTCTCAGTTTATTATTTAGAATATATAGACAACAACGAATCGTGAGGTTAATTTGAAATAAAATGCTCTCTGGAATGAAAATATAACAAGAAAATTAAAAGTAAAATTGCAAGGGCCAAAAAGTTTCCAGATGGGAAGAAAATGTCGTGTAGTAAAATGGAAATTGAGCTTAGGGATGGGTTAACTACTTCGCGGTGGCTTACTGTATAATAAAAAGCACCTCTTGAGAATATAAAACCATAATTACAAAATTACTACTGATCTCGATTTTGTAATGCAAAAACAAATATTTGAAATAAGAAATGTAAAATATTTAGTTTGGCAAGTCTATCTGAAGCTACGCGGCATCGGTAAGGGGCGAGGAAACATGGCCGATATATGTCATAAACGTACCAATGGCGTACGGTACCTATTTTATAAAAAGTATTAAAAATAATTATTATTATATAATAATTATATATAGAAGCTGATTTATGATTTGCTTTAAAGGTACGTGATTGTTAAAAACAAATAATATTAAAAATCGTACTTCAAATTTTCACGTTCGTATATACAGAATCTTCCAAATTACTGTGGAAAACATTTCTCACCTTCCAAATCTGACACCCTCTATCTTTTTTATTATTAATATTTCATAGGAGCAGTTTGTGTTAGATCGTAATATTTCAAGGCCGAACACCTTTCATTTCAGTTCAAACCTCTCCAACGGACCATCCTGTATAATAAACAATTATTAGTAAGCAAGTTTCAACAACTACCAGAACCAAAGATATCAGCTAGCAGGCCTGGCAGGATCGCCAGTTTAAAAAAATACAGAGATTGATATATTACATGGCGACCATGCCAGGTTTGGAACAAAATAAATGGATGGGTCCTCTGGGTCAATGAATGAAAAAAAGCAATTCAAGGGAACAATATGTTATGGATTTTATTATAGTTAATGGACAACAGTTTGAGAAATAGTAGTGTATTTCATTTATCACAATCATAAATGTCCTATAAACAGATTAATTACAATAAAAAACATATAAATGCACTTTAGAAATTAAAACCGCAGTGACAGATCCTATTAAAATGGAAGTATTGGTTTGAGGCTGCCAAACTATCTCACCATTTGATATGGATAGAATGTGGAAAAACGTACCCGAAAAATTAGGGATCTGGACCGTGGGTTCGTCAAACCTGTCTTTTATGCTTTGCACTTTTTTCCTTTCCTTATAACATGTCTATCGACCTGTTTCGACATTTAAATCTATATTGCAAACGGCCGCCTCCATTTTGCCAGCGAACTTCCTCCGACCGCCACGAGCGAATCTCCTTTATGCTATCGACTGTTTTCGAGGCAAGACCTACCTTTTTATCTGTTCAAACCACACATTCAACAATTTGTATATTTATATTTTAGTTCCTTTAGTTTCATTCGAAATTCCTACCGGCGCGCCACTGCCTTCAAAATACTTCTACCCTAGTTCAAAATCGCGTTTTGTTTTCTTTTCCTGGCGGCTGATCGGCGCCTTACAATATTTACTATTATTCTTCGGCAGTTGAAGTAGGCGTGACCAAACGCACACTTCGCGCCTAAATGCATTATCTTCTTCGTTTTACGAGGCTAGCTCAGCTAGCAAGAGTCGATGTTGAGTTTCCAACCCGATCGGTCTCCCAGCTAAGACCTACTACTTCTTTACCGGTATAAAACCGATCTTTTCAGACCAAATGGGTCAAGTTTTATAGTAATTAATTTAATTCCTTTATTTCCTGTATAATAAGTGCATTTTTCTATAAAGTTAAAGTTTGTATAGTAATTTAAACCCAAAGCAGAGTTATATTTCAAAAAAATAGTACTTTGAAAACAAAGGAAAGAGTAGGATCGTTCTAATAATTACTATTTCATACTGCAAGGCTTGTCTATATTCATCGTTCCATCTGTATGTATTTTAATATTATTTATGTGAGAGAACCAGTCATCCTATAGAATTCCAGTCCACTAAATCGGAGGCATCCTATTTTTTACGACAGCATAAAATTTGTTGTCATTCCAACTGATGTGGCATCAACGGCTACATCATTATCTTTTCTTATATTTTTACCTTAATTGCTGTGGTAAACACACCTGCTAGGGTACCTTCAATATCTCAAAGATACCGTTAGGATACTTCTAACACAACTAGAATACCTTCTAGGACATCTCTAAGACACCTCTACTTAAATTGACAGACGACCCATCACTGGAATACCTCCAGACCAAGTTTCCCATCCTCCTTTCCGGAAGAAAATTCAGGATAAGTATCATAAAAAGTACAGGTCACATATCATTTTTTCCAATTCATTTTTTTATTACGAATCCACCCAGCTATAAGAGCTGTAGAGGATCGTATACGGGTTATCGTAAGTTCTTAAGTTTTTTAAATAAATAAATATCTTAATTAAATTCTACAAGGAGTTTCGACCTTTACCACCTTAGTTTTCTTCTTATTCGAATTCATTTTTGTTCTTTTGTCGACGTCTAAAAGGTAGTGGCGCCCTAAATCTTCTTATAGTCTGACAACCCTCTGACATACCTACATAATGCAGCACTAACATGGAGTAGAACCGCCCTTGAGAAGAGTCTCATGTCGGCATCTTTCTCGAGTGGCCACTCTAGCGCCAGTTACAAATTGTAGAACAGCTGACTTTCATAGTTACAACCTCATAAACGTAAAATACTGCAAAAAATCTTGAAAATGTCAATTAATTACTATTTTTAATTTAGCATTATGTGAGGATAGTGCTGTCTTAAATATGTTGGAGACAACCAAAATGTATGCAAGCTAGGTCTATATTTGATAAGTCATTGGTTGAATCTTAAAATCTGTTCGTACTGTATATGATAGAAAAGTGCACATTTTTAATGATGGAAGTAATGATCCGCCCGCCACTGATAAACGTTTAATAAGTGATTTATGAAACTTTTGGTTCAGCACGTAAATCCAGATTGATGGATTTGACCGGATATAGAAGGAGTTGGTAGGCTGGTAACTTTCCGATATCGTGTGAGTAAAAGGCCAGGTGTGCCGAATTCAGCTCAATCGCTGTGAAATTGCGCCAGACTTTTACGAGATATATCTATTCGTTTAAAGACTTTTTTTTATTTTTTCTCGAAAGAAACATGTCGCCGTAGCGAATTGTGATAAATAGACATATCGTTCATGACACGTTGGGAATTTGCTGATGGCGTTGGTTTGCTAAAAATCTGAGATAGAGAGAGATTTGTTTCCCACGATTTTCAACGAGCTCTGTAAATAAGATTTTTAGTAAACTGAGCATATTGAGGGAATGAATCTGTAGGACAAAGTAATAAAGAATTCGGATAATTCCGAAGCTTTTTAAGTAATTTTAAACATTATCTCCTGGTAGTATTATATATTTATATATATCGTCGGTTTCGTAGAATAATTTAACATTCCAAAGAATCATCGATTTAGAGATATTCGTAAAAAAGAAATCTTAAGCTCATATTCTTTTACCTGGAAGACTATCATAAGTAAGACAATTTTTGATCATTTTTGACAGCTTCTGACGAATTTTGACAATTATTGACCATTTTTGACAATTTTTCAAAAATTTTAACATATTTGGCAATTATTGACCATTTTTTCAAAATTTTGAAAATTTTTGACAATTTTTCCAAATTTTAACAATTATTGACCATTTTTGACAATTATTGACCATTTTTGACAATTATTGACCAATTTTGACAGTTTTGACAATTATTGATCAATTTTGATAATTTTTCAAAAATTTTGACCATTTTAGATCATTTTTCCAAATTTTAACAATTATTGATCATTTCATAGCATTTTTGACAGGTTCTGATAATTATTGACCATTTTTGACAATTTTTCAAAAAATTTGACCATTTTTAATAATTATTGACCATTTTTGACAGTTTTTTATAATTATTGACAATTTTTGTCCATTTTTGACAATTTTTCAGAAAATTTGAACATTTTTAAAAACTTTTGACAATTTTTGACAATTAGTGACCATTTTTGAAAATATTTGGCAATTATTAACCATTTCTCCAAAATTTTGCCAGTTTTTGACAATTTTTGACGATTTTTCCAAATTCTTGACAATTTTTGATCATATTTAAAAATTTTTGACAATTTTAACAATTATTGACCATTTTTGAGAGTTTTTGACGAATTTTGACAATTATTGACCGTCTTTGACAATTATTGACCGTCTTTGACAATTATTGACCATTTTTGACAATTTTTCCAAATTTTTAACATATTTGGCAATTTTTCAAAATTTTATCAATTATTGATCATTTTTGACAATTTTTGAAAATTTTGATTGGTTTTGATAATTATTGACCGTCTTTGATAATTATTGACTTTTTTGGACAATTTTTCAAACATTTTAACCATTTTTCAAAAATTTTGACAATTATTGACCAGTTTTGACAGTTTTTGACCATTTTTGACAATTTTTCAAAAATTTTAACATATTTGGCAATTATTGACCATTTTTGACAATTTTTCAAAAATTTTAACATATTTGGCAATTATTGACCATTTTTTCAAAATTTTGAAAATTTTTGACAATTTTTCCAAATTTTAACAATTATTGACCATTTTTGACAATTATTGACCATTTTTGACAATTATTGACCAATTTTGACAGTTTTGACAATTATTGATCATTTTTGATAATTTTTCAAAAATTTTGACCATTTTAGATCATTTTTCCAAATTTTAACAATTATTGACCATTTCTTAGCATTTTTGACAGGTTCTGAGAATTATTGACCATTTTTGAAAATTTTTCTAAAAATTTGACCATTTTTAATAATTATTGACCATTTTTGACAGTTTTTTTATAATTATTGACCATTTTTTCAAAATTTTGACAATTTTTGTCCATTTTTGACAATTTTTCAAAAAATTTGAACATTTTTAAAAACTTTTGACAATTTTTGACAATTATTGACCATTTTTGACAATTTTTGAAAATATTTGGCAATTATTAACCATTTTTCC
Organism: Lochmaea crataegi; assembly: GCA_947563755.1. Classification (NCBI taxonomy): domain Eukaryota; kingdom Metazoa; phylum Arthropoda; class Insecta; order Coleoptera; family Chrysomelidae; genus Lochmaea; species Lochmaea crataegi. Next base: position 20,374,888 of record OX387429.1, read on the forward strand.
AAAATTTTGACAGTTTTTGACAATTTTTGACGATTTTTCCAAATTCTTGACAATTTTTGATCATATTTAAAAATTTTTGACAATTTTAACAATTATTGACCATTTTTGAGAGTTTTTGACGAATTTTGACAATTATTGACCGTCTTTGACAATTATTGACCGTCTTTGACAATTATTGACCATTTTTGACAATTTTTCCAAATTTTCAACATATTTGGCAATTATTTACCATTTTTTCCAAATATTGTCAATTTTTCAAAATTTTATCAATTATTGATCATTTTTGACAATTTTTGAGGAATTTTGATTGGTTTTGATAATTATTGACCGTCTTTGATAATTATTGACTATTTTTGACAATTTTTCAAACATTTTAACCATTTTTCAAAAATTTTGACAATTATTGACCAGTTTTGACAGTTTTTGACCATTTTTGACAATTTTCCAAAAATTTTAACATATTTGGCAATTATTGACCATTTTTGACAATTTTTCAAAAATTTTAACATATTTGGCCATTATTGACCATTTTTTCAAAATTTTGAAAATTTTTTACAATTTTTGATCATTTTTCCAAATTTTTGGAGATTTTTTAATTTATTTAAAAATTTTTGACAATTTTTCAAGAATTTTAACATATTTGGCAATAATTAACCATATTTTCAAAATTTTGACAATTTTTGACCACTTTTGACAATTTTTCACACCTACAGGTGTGCGAGCTCAGTGCGGCAAGAGAGATTGCGCACAGTCGCTTGAATGAGTTATCGCGTGACGAACGCTTTTTCGTAACATCACACGTTTCACGAGTTCACTAGCATTCCCAAAAGTCCTATGTCGTGCAATAAGAAGCAAGCTTCAATTTAAATTTCATTGGATAAGTGGATTATTGAGAAATCTGGCAACACTGACCAGTTTGCCAAAGCTTCTAATGTTGTTCTTGCAGTATATGACTTGGCAGCAGTTTTTCAATGCCCTAAAGGAAATGCTTTTTTACACATCAAAATTGAATGTGTTAAATTTTAGCATTTACAATATGTTAACAGAAAATGCCACTTGTTTTGTCTGGCATGAGGGGCTTGGCAAAAGATGTGTAAATGAGCTAGGTACATGCGTTCACAAGTATCTTGAAGAACTATCACGCGATTGGGAAGAGAAAGAAATTACAGAAGCATTTCGTCAATTACTCATAAATTTTTATTTTTAATGCCCAAAATGAGGATGATTCTGTCCATTCCACAATAGAAAAGGAGATTAAAAAACAATTAAGAAGTGGACCGATGTACACTTCCGACGCACTGATTTGTATCATTCGAGCAGCTGAAAAAAGGGTGTTCCCTATAAAGTTGTGGAAATGTTTTTGGATGATTTTATTGATGAAGGTCAAACTACCTACACAACCAAATGAGATTGCAGCTTAGGACTTTAGACGGTAACCAGTCAGTAAAAATTGCAGATATAAAAGTAGTTAAGGCGGAGAAGAATTCTCCCTCATCACTGTTTGTAAAAACGCCATACCAAGAACAAGAGTACCGAGAATGTCTCATCACTCGAAGTTCTTCCCGAAGTTCTTCACTGGCAAACCTGGAATTCCTATACATAAGAAAAAATACTTGTTGGACTTATAATATTTTACCATAGTAAATTACCTATGTTTGAACTTTTACTTTTAATAAAACTCTGCAAAAACATTACTTTGTTTCATAGCTCATGTCACCAAAACCATTCCTGTTTTACTGGAATAATGCAACATCTCAAAATTGAAGGGTTCAGTAATTAAATTTAACACAATAGGGCACACAACAATATGTTGAGATGTGACTATTCCACGAAACCGACGATATATAGGCCAGCACTCCTGTTGTCGGAGTATAGGACGCTCTTTGTGAGCTCTTTTGATCCCTTTTGTACAGTAGATCAATCCGTGTGTTTTCTTCTGCTTACTACAGCATGCGGTGTGAGTTCGCCATCTTTGTAATTTTTTCTATCCCTTCCTTCTTGGTAGTATTACAGTATTTATATTCCTGAAAAGTGTCACGTCGAATATTTTATATAAAATCGTTTATTTTAAATAAAAAACCTAGCTGGCTATAGTAGAATTCACATTCAGATGGCAGTTGCAGTTGTCAATCCCACTGCTATTGTAAGTTTTGCTCCACAGCTCCTCTCTGTATATTAATTTGGCAGCAGAAAATAATATCTCGAAAAGTAGCTCGTCCTGTATGTGTCTGGTTTCATGTGCATCTCTAATCCATAGGTTAATGAGCATTTGAATAAACTCCAATGATGGAGGGAACAAAAGGAATAAACGGTGCCAGTAGACTGTCGGAGAGCAATTTAGTCGCTCTATTTATTTGAATAGTTTCATCCACAACTAATCTATGATTTGTTCATTATATATGAGTTTACTGAATAATAATTATATCCATTACTCACTAGTGTATGATGGCTATCATCAGCGGTCTTCATTTAAGTACCACAGTTTCAAAGTAATTCAATGAAATAACTGAAAAAATAGAGAGAGAAAGTGAAGATGAGATGTCTAGTGAACCTTCAGATATACGAGAATACTCAAAAATTACCAGTTTAAATTTATTACTCGAAATATCTAGAAAACAGTTAAACCATGTTCTTTCCTCGGTGTCTGACTACCAACATCACTATTGATGTTAGTAAATAAAATTTCAATGTTTTTTGAAATAATTATACATAAATAAAGTTTTATAGTACTCTTAACCAAAATTATTTATTAGTCGTGGATGAAGTATAGTGTTCTACTCGCACATAATGGCTATTATTTACTCGGGTGTCACGCTCCATCGTGAATAAAAGTTATCAAGCTCACATATAATAGGAAAGCAACATCTGGAAGCGGCGAAATTCCAATTATATTTGATGTTTCCTCTTCATCTTCGGATGAATACAAAGAAGACTGTGAAGCCTCGATGAATTCTTCATTCTCGTGGTCAAAATCGTCAACATCTACCGACTCCTCGTTGAAGTCGAGGTTCACTGTTAGCTGGTGCAATTCTCACATATTACAGAGCAGTCCAAGCCTGCTTTTCGGCACCCACATGTTCTTCCACAGCCAGTTCGGCATTTGCAGGATATTAACTTTTTCGTCCCTTCTTTTGTGTAGGGTAATAAAAGAAATGATTACCTGATACGTAAAAAACCTTTGGAACTTCTACATTAAACGTCCAATTCTCAAAAAGTATGGAAATTAGAAAAAAAGTTTCAAACAAAAGTTGTAGAGAACAAATTGATCTTTAAAAATGAGTGAATGCATTTTATTGATTAATCCAATATTTTAAGAGTTATCGGCCGAGATAGAAAAACCGGTTCATTAATTGGGCTATAAATCGTAAGCGGTAAGTTTTACAAAAAAAGTTTGCAGAAAACAAAAGATGCGAAATTTTATTCTCTACAATAATGGTTCCAATGACTTTTTCCCTTAAATGCAAAGTTTCCGAGATATCGGCCAAAAAGATGGCGCCTGTAGCTCCATCGAAATATGTCAACATTTTGTGATTTTATGCTCAGTAAGTGATCCTAAACATTATCAAAAAAAAAATTTTATAGGAAATTAAGTGCGAGTTTTAAAAAAAAACGGCCTAATATTTACACGTACACAATCATTCCGAAATCACACAACCACGCATTGTTGCATTTTTTTGGAAAAGAAAAGGGGACGGAAGGATATTGAAAGTGGGGAATGAAAAGTTCGAGTAGATTATATCCAGTTACTATTTTTAGTCATAAATCCAAAAATTTCATAAGCTTTCAGACGATTTTCCCCGACTGCATGCAATATGTTGTGCCATGCATAAAAATTGCAACTGAAAGATTTAGCGTCGATTCGATAACCCACATGGCTCTAATTCTTGCTTTTCGGCACAACACAGAGCAGGAAGAGCAGATTCCACCGCCCGGCAAATTTATAACGCCATTGTTGAATCTTTGTTGTTTTTTCCGTTTTCCGGACAAACTGTAACATATCGAACTCATCGACACGTCAAAAATTGAATTTGTGGCGCAATCTTGTGTGAAAATCCCACTCGCTTTGGAAATGGCAAAAAATAAGCGATGGATCATTCCAAATGATAAAATTTAACGTCCTATTTGCTTTTTGTGGTTTGCTGTTTTTATGTTTTCCTACGTGGTTGATGGCCGCACCATATTTTTAAGTATCTCGATAGGAAAGAATATCATATATCAATGGATGTTGTTTTACTGGAATTGTAAACAAAAGAATGCTTTTTTATTCAAAAATCTACAAGGATATGGAGTTTTCCAAGAATAATTACAATCTGATCGAAAAATGAAAATAATTATATTGTGATGGTGGGATGTTGTTATGGAAAGGCCTCTTTAATTGGTGGTCCTCCAGGTTACTCGGAGGGTCATCTGACTTTAATAAAACTACTACTTCATGCACAGTTTATTACCATCTTATTACACACTACAACTAATTAAGATTACTAAATCTATAATAAGGTTCTATCATTATAGCATACTTATAGTTTAACTGAATAGCATATCTTCAATATAATCTAAGACTTAATTAGAATGAATCAGAAGAAATACAATCATTATAACTGAATTATAAATGAATTGACTTGAATATGAATATTTTATCGTCTGCTTCTGTGATATTTATATTGTGGTTCAAGTTTAGGCTGACATTTACTATTTAATGTTATATGTTTATTTACGTGATGAACTTGACTCTCGATACCTGTCGGCCTCGTGGGTTTCATTTATGCACTCTTTAACGTTCAATGATTTATTGAAAATAGTTTCAAAGGACTTTATTTCTCATTTTATTTTATGCCAAAAGGCATCACAATATCACTTAAAGACCGAAAATAAAATAAAAGATGCAGAAACAAACACTTGTACATAATTGTCTCTGCATTTCTTCCAAGAACCCATTACTTATTTATGTGATTTTAACCTCAAATTAAGGAATTGTTCATATTTAGTTCCATGGATAGAAGGAAGAAAGAAGATTAGCTGTTTATCTAGTTGTTTCGATTTATAATTAATCAGCAAGGATTAGTAGGAAAAGCAGTTACTAGCTGATCAAATCCGTGAAATTGGGCACATTAAAGCCATTCATTGAACCGGGATCATTCTGCGTCATCGCAAAGTCGCCAAGAATGTGGGTAGTTTACTTATCTTCAGAAGGAAGAGGACATCCGCAAAAACATATGGCAGACCTAATAAGCAAAGATAGGAAAACCGTCAAAGCCGTAGTAGGCTTATAATTCTGACGATGATATATGTCAATATCGAAATCATTATCAATAAGTATCTTAGAATTTTCCTAACTTTTTCATTAAATAGTGGAATTAATTAGAAACAGTTCAATTTGTAAAAGTAATATGAGTAGATTCCACAAAGTAGGGGTCCAAACAGTAAATTATTCTAGTGGATACTCTTGGCAACACTGTTCCATGCCTTCTCAGTAGCATCCCTTCTTTAGGGCTTCCAGATCAGAAGGATGTTATTAACGATGCGATACTGCGATACTCCTCCACTTTCCCAACGAATTTCGGGTGTGCGGGTCCCAAATGTCGAGTGGATCGTACGAACGAGAAGATTGTGACATCGCGTCGACCACTTCGCCGATCGACCCATGTGCGGAAGACTCTACTTGCGTCCGGAGCTCACCACAGTAGTCAATCATGACTTTGATTCGTCCCGCATATTCATGCTTTATTACACAATGTCAACAAAATGAACCTATCGAATTATGCAAACTCATGTAAATACACAAATACCCATTTTTCCTCCTTTTCTCTCTCTCCCGGTTAGCAAAAGCTGATACCGGCATATTTATTCAGTGCTTCCACATACATGATTGGCATTTGAAAAATTGTATACACTTTAGTGCCAACCAAATGAACTTATTGAAATATGCATGCTTTGTAAAATTGTTAGTATATTTTCCTCCCCTTCACCAAAAATATCCCATACTTTTTATTCTACATAAAATAATCCCTTAACCCTTCAGTAGGCGCAGCCGGTCTAGGACACCGGGCGGAGTTAAGAAACGACATATCGGAAATAATCGGAAGAGCCCGGTATTGTGCATCCGTGTACCTTCCCGTTTTATCGAAGAATACACCACTTAACAAGAAGCGAAGCTTCCGTTCATTTTTTGTATGCGCATGTCTGAAAATCGCCATTTTTATAATAAGATACTTGTCATACTTCACTTTGTAGCACCTTTATAATTCGAACAGAAATGTCACAACAGGCAACTGGTACACTAGCGCTGCACTCGGTATAGAACTAAAACGAAATGGTCTAACCTTAGTTGGAACAATAAAGGACAGAAGAAAGGAAATACCTGATTTTTTCAACCAAGCTCAAAGTAGGCCAATTATATCTGATTTATTTGCTTTTGACTGCGGAGGAACCTTAGTGTCATATAAACAGAAAATATAAATAAAAATGTTATATTGTACTCAACCATGCATCACGGCGATGATGTTGATGAGGAATCTGGTAAACCAGAAATAATATTAGGTACAGTATAATTCAACGAAAAGTGGTATCGATACTGTGGACAAATTGTGTGCACAGTACAATGTATAGCACGTTGTTCCAGAAGTTGGCACATGGTGATTTTTTATAGTTTGTTGAATGTTACAGGAATAAACGCGTTCGTTATTTATAACTTATGGAGGGTAGAAGGAAGGAGCACCATCTTGTATGGGTGACAAGTTGAAAAAGTGTCCACCTGTAAACAGCAAATTATAATTCGCAGATTCACCGAAATGGCGCTCGTGTAGCTAATGGAAATGATGTGAATTTAGGGTTATAAACCGAGTGAAGTGTGCTGGGTTGAAAAATTTAGTATTTTTCGTGACTTGTGTAGTTGAAAAATATGCAGTATTTAAAATCTCAATTATTTACGTAGTATTTCCTTTTTTAAGTTTGTGTCTTACTCTAATAATTCATGGCGCCGTTTTTAAAATCCTTCCACTTGCTACTATGGCGCCATCTTAATTTGCTTCCTTTCGATGGACACTTTTTAATACATTGAGATGGTGCTCCTTCCTTCTACCCTCCATATTATAACTGTAACAATGTTAACTCAACAAAACCAAGGCGAGAAATAGATATCTGATTCGGCATATCCCAGCAACTATTAGAATGCGACTGGAAGAGCTGTGTAATCTACAAGATCCACAAAAGAATGAACCAGCTCAGAGAAATCCAGGGCGAACTGGAAGATGTGGTGACTGTAATTGGAGAAAAAAACGAAAAACAAAAAGTTGTTGTGAGCTATGAGCTAAATTTTTGTGTTTAGAGCATGTGACGCCTTTATGTGCAAATTGCTACTATTCCCATCGCTGATTTTTGTACCTCTTTTTTATATTACGGGTACGTCTATGTTTGATAATTTTATTACTGGTTTCAATTTTTTTTAGGGATTTGAGTTTATTGAAGAATAACTTTGAGGTCGAATGTATCTATTTTTTTAATTATTGTTTTGTATTCGAACAAAAAAATTTAACCGTATTTGTGTAGTTTTTTTGAAAATAATGTAAAAGGGATGTTGTCAAGCATATGTCATATAATTGTAATAAAATGTCCAAAAAGCTCATAGTTTGAACAAAACACTTAGGTATTAGTTGTCTCTCAAGTCTATTTTTTTAACCGGTCTCGTACACCGTGTGCGCCCACTAATGAACAAGTTCAGCCTGCGCATACCGAAGGGTTAAATAGATGAAATAATAGTATATTATTCGACAAGCATATGATGATGGTTATTATTCACGATGGTAGTAGTATATGTCGTGAGCCGCAGGAGGGTGACATAAACACCTAAGTGAATAATAGCCATTATATGTAGAATACTAAATTTTGTCCACGGCTATTAATTACCTGTTTATAAACGAATTTATGTTCTCTAATTTTTGGAAATTCATATATACTAAAATTTTTTCGATTTTTCTGACAATAAATTTCAGGAGACTATTTCTGCTGCTTCTTTTATGTTTGGCGGGATAACATTCATTTCAGTGTCTGATTCGCTTTCCATATTGAATTTTGTAGTAATTTCAATTCAAATACAGTATAATCATTAAAATTCTTGCAATCAATTATAAACTATTTTATTTGAAGGTCACTTTTTTAGTTTTGCACATACATCATAAGCTGTGATGCCTATTGGACTAATATAAAAGTAAGAAATAAATTCCCTTGAAACTTATTACAATAAATCATTAAACGTTGAAATATTACATAAATATAAGTAGCGAGGTCGACAGGTACGGAGTCAAGTTCATCACGTAAATAAACATTTAATATTTACTATTAAGTGTAAATATTAAATAACGGCGAACTTGAACCGTTGTATAAATATACAGGTGACAAGACATTCAAGATCAATCTAAAACAATGAGTAACCAATATTCATTCTAATTTAGTTATAGGCAGCATGTTATTCAGTTAAACTATAAGTACGCTATACGGCTAGATACTTATATAGATTTAGTAATCTTAAGTATTTTTAATGTGTAATAGTAAAGTAATTTATTAAATAGAACTTATCCCAGTGTCAGAAGTAGTTGTTTTATTCAAGTATGATGACTCTCCAAGTGACTAGCAATACCACCCTAACCACACCTATACTCTGTCCATCCAAGCAACGGAGTGTTCCAAAACAGTATCATGCATAGTGCACGTGATATCTCCGACTCTGTATGGATGTACCAAAGACAATGAATTCTGCAGTTAAATCCGATTGGCCAGCGCGTGGAGGCATGATTATTTTAGCCAATAGATGCAAAGGCACACTTTGATCACGCAACTATCGTTGTTTGGGTCGCTCTGTTTGTTCGATGGATATAGTATAACCCCCAACATTACAACGCTTTATATACAACAGCTTGGTTGATAAATTACTTTGTCTTCGTAGCGGAGTTGTATAGATGAAAAATTGTAGGCGTAGGGTTAGAATTTTGGACGCGGTGATATTTTTATTTGTTATATTGTGTTTTTTGTATATGACCTGTTCATTATCCACACCCATTATCCACTAGTGAATAATGAACGTCATTAGATATACTTGAAGAAGCACACGTAAAATGTAAACATTATCATATAGTCGTGGACAAATATCTTTATTTCGCTATTAGAATTTAAAAACTGCAATGATCTAGTTTATTAATATCCGGTCTCTCAAGCAGGATACTGATTATTCGATTTCTGAACTACGCGAGTATTTTCTTCTTTTTAACTAGGTAAGTTTGATATTTCACCAAAGATCTGTTCTGGAATTTTGTCTAAAAATAAAAAGCCGGTGGTTTTCAGAAAAGGAAAGAGAAATCCTTTCAAAGCGACATCAATATAAAGACAAAAGTTACAATGGCGGGTACAAGAGCATCATTAGGTAATGAGTTTTAGCGAAGAACATTAAACGACAGATCTGTTTAAGTTGCGACTACATTATATTTATTTGTTTGAAAAGTTAAAATAAGGCATATTTGTGTTTTCAGTTTGTCAATCTGTACAAGAAATAACATATTTTTGCATACTATTGCATGGAAAACAGAACTCCATATCAATATATAAAATTAAAAGGAAGACCCACGAAATGTTCTTGACTCTAGAACTTTGTTATAAAATTGCTAAAAATACTAAATAATATCCAATAAAAAATGTCCCAATTGTTCAGTCTGAAACAAGCACTTGATGTGAACAATAAAGTGGTTACCAACCCAAATTATTGATTCACTCAAATCTCTGTTTAAACTATATTTACGTACTACTGTTTTTCATGCGAATGAAGTAAAGGTTGAAATTCAGGTTTAAACACCGAATGCAAACAGTAAAAGGGATTTAAAACGTCGTAGAATGTGCTACTTATACTCAATCTAGAATGGATGAAACTGTAAAGGTCGTATGCACGGTTAGACAAAAGTATTTTGATGTTTAAAGCACAACCCAGTACTGCATCGAAGTAGAATAATCGTGATCTCGATAGATAAGAAAGAGATTTCGTCAAAGGATACTTACAAAATGGTAATTTTTTTTGGTGCTAATAATAAACAACCAACAAGTATATTACTTCGTATTCCAAATAGAGTGACAATCAACTTTCAACGAAAATATACAGGGGGTGCCATTTGAAAATTGAAAGTGAGGGGCGGCTGCCAAAGGACTGTTCAGTGAAAGAAAGTTTCTGATGCGCCATTAGGAAGCAATTTTGATGCCATTCACAACAGTTTTTACAGTATTGGATGATCTTTCAAATCAATCGGGATATTGTCTGTAAACGATAACTTAGGACACGCTGTATATACGTGTTTATTCATTAGTTGTGACCTTACAACAAATGAGGAAAATCGACCTATCACCCTGTACAAAGATCCCAATAAATGGAGTATTTTTGAAACCACGTATTTTAGCTTTCCAATGAAACACAACCAATAACGTAACTGAACAACAAAAATTAAAGACCCGGAAACCTTAAATTCAAAAAGTGGAGTTAAATAATTTATAAATTCAATTTTTCATCAAGCAGTTGGAAGTTTTTATTGCACATAGAGCTGAATTTCAGTTTAAATACGGCAAATATTGTTCAAACACAACCCACACTAAACCACAAAACTAATAAAACTTAGCCAATGTTATTGTTTCAAAAAATAAAAATGGCACAAGATTTTTACTGCTCTATGTTCCGGAGGCGTTTGTGGCGAAAGCTGTTTTAATAATAAAAAAAGTCATGTTTTCATTGTGGCACAAGAGGTCTGCATAATGTCGTTGTGCCTCGTTTTTTAAGCTTGCTTCAAACTAAATATTAATAGGCAAAAACTGAAAAGCCTCTTAATAAAGTTAAATAAACGAAGAGAAAAAGAAAGAGTGTCGAGTTGATGGCAAATAATAAAGTTAATTTTCCAAGCACTGCAGAAAATCTACAATTACCCACGTTTAGATTTAAAGAATGATACAATGACACTGTAAAAAAGTACAAGGAGTAACAATAATCAATCGAAATTTATTCGGAACCATCCAATTTTTTGTCAATATTTGGATAAAACGATTTCGCGTATATTCCGATAGTTGAAATTGAGCATAGCAATCTCCTGGTTCAATATTGGCAAACCTTAATCAGTTTGCTTGCCAAAAAATTATAAAGTAATATATGCAAACTAGGAAATAATTCTCAATATATTTCTGAAACATTATCTTTGCCTATAACATTTCAAAATTGATTATTTCTCCATTTCGAGGAGTTTCTGTTCTTTTCGTGGAATGAACACAAAGAACTGGATAATCGATAACTAACATAGTTGTAGTATTTTCGTTTCTCAAATTAACCGCGAGGTTTAAAATTAGTATAGTTTGTATGAATATGTTCACGACTGTAACGGCAATGAGAGTCTGATACCATTGTCAGTAATATGGGGTCGTACTTACAGAGCAGTGATTTTATGCCGAAATATTACATTTGAATAAATTCCAAGGGAGTCGATTGACCCTCACTTTGTGTTTATCCTACATCTATATTATCATCAACTTTCCTTGAAGTGCATACAAAACTGTTCCTGGAGTCTATGAACTGTTCCTAGTTGCACCAATTTTCCCTAGAGTGCATGAACTTTTCCTGGTGTCAAAAATAATGTTTCCGGAGACTATGAACTGTTCCTGGAGTTCATAAACTGTTCATGGAGTTTAAAAATTGTTCTTGGAGTTTATTAACTGTACCTGGAGGTATAAACTTTTCCTGGAGTGGAATGAGTTTTCCTGAGGTCAAAAATATTATTCATGGAGTGTACAAATTGTTCCTGGTGTTTATAAACCATGCCTGGAGGCATTAACTTCTACTGAAGTACACAAACTTTTATCAAAAATACTCCTGCCGGAGACTAAAGACTGTTCCCGGAGTTTATAAACTATACCTAAATGGATTAACCTTTCCATGAGTGCAAAAATTTTCCCTGATGTCAAAAACATTGTTCCCTGAGACTATAAACTGATCCTGGGGTTTACAAACTATACCTGAAGGCACTAGATTTTCCTGGAATGCATACACTTCTCCTAAAGTCAAAAATACTGTGCCTGAAGTCTATAAACTGTCCTTGGATTTTATAAACTGTACCTGGAGGTATAAACTTTTCCTGGGGAGCAAAAAACTTATCCTGGTGTCATGAATATTGTTCCTGGATACTACAAACGGTTCCTGGTATTTATAAACCGTACCTGGAGGCATACTATTTTTCTGTTCGACGTTGACGAAAAGCGGCAACTTCGTTTAGCGCGGCGGCCCGAAAGTGGAACCTTTCTGGCCGGAGGACAAAAAATTCTTTTCCTGGTGTCAAAAATATTGTTCCTGGAGTCAACAAACTGTTCCTGGTGTTTATAAACCATGTCTGGAGGCATTAACTTTTTCTTGAGTTCATGAACTTTTGCTGATGATAAAAATACCATTCCTGGAGTTTATAAACTGTCCCTGGAGTTTATGAATTGTCCCTGGAGTTTATAAACTGTTCCTGGAGTTCATGAACTGTCCCTGGAATTTATAAACTGTACCTAGAAGGTTAAACTGCACCTGGTGGTATAAACTTTTCCTGGAGTGCAAAAATTTTTCCTTGTGTCAAAAATACTGTTCTTGAAGTCTATAAACTGTTCCTTGAGTTCATAAACTGTACCTGGAGGCATTAACTTCTGCGAAAGTGCACAAACTTATGCTGATCTCAAAAATACTGTTCCTGGAGACTATAAACTGTTCCTGGTGTTTATAAACCGTGCCTAGAGGCATTAACTTTCCCCAAAGTGCATAAGCTCTTGCTGATGTAAAAAATACTATTCCTGGAGACTATTAACTGTTCCTGGAGTTAATAAACTGTTCCTGGAGTTTATAAACTGTACCTGCAGGCATTAACCTTTCCTTGAGTGCAAAAATGTTCCCTTGTGTCAAAAATACTGTTCTTGAAGTTGATAAACTGTTCCTTGAGTTCATAAACTATACCTGGAGGCATTAACTTCTGCTAAAGTGCACAAACTTTTGCTGATATTTGTGAGGCTTTTCTTCGATTTGCGATTTTGAATATCTTTAGATAATTTAACTAAAAATAATATCCATTTTCATTTAAATATAATTTCCTGTAACTACTTTATCAATGTATTGAATATATTTATAAATTTTTTTCATGTTATAAACTTTTATTCAACGCTCAAAAACTATCTTTTCCTTCATCTAGTGTATATCTGATTACTTTTTTTCAATATCTATGCAGATAACAATGACTACAATTGGTGTTTTTTCTAATTTTTTTCAGAAAAAAAATTATTGGCACCCTTAACATTCGTTTCTTATAGTTCTCTATTTCTTGATGTCTCTGGTAACAAAGCCATAAGAGCTGGCTTTGTTTGTTCCAATAATCTAAATCAATCAATAGTCCAGTCAAAAATGTTTTGTTTTGCTCCAGTTATATCTTACAAAGCAGGCTACCTGCCTCCTTAAACTAATCGAATCAAATTTTCCTTTTTAGAAGCTACGACGGGTATAAATATGCACATTGCTTAGCTTCAATGTGAAGTGGGCGTCACCTATTGAAGCCGAGGCAGGTCGCTAGTCGGATCTAATATATCCTCAACTCGGATGAATCAAGAAGCTTGGAAAAAAAATCGTTTAAGTTGAGTCAATCAGCCAATGACACAATTACTGTTCAAGCTAAAAAATATAGCAATTATAAATATTGGTTGCCAATGTTTGTGCTAAATGAAATATTTACGTAACATTTGAATAATTTAACCGGCGGGCGGTTGGATATGTTCAAATAGCAGTTAATTATACATTTGGTTTACGTCAAAACATGTGTGCATAACGAAATTGTTTGTATACATTTACTCTTTCAGGTTATTATTAAACGAAATAGATTGCTAATCAGCAAATAACTGTTTAATCGTTAACAATATTCATAATGTTATTATCCAAACTCTAAAAGCTACCACCAACTTTAGAATGAAATAAATATTCCACTACCAACTTTCAGAGGTGCTGAAAATTTTTGTGTATAATGAATAGTTTTTGTTTTGATTTTAATAAAGTTTAAACAAGTTTGCTTAGCCAGGAAGAAATTGCGCCTTCCTAAGGTGGCAGTGTACTGTTTTGATACTTAATCTAATTTAAGCGCTTCGAACAAACACAATTTAAATTCCAGAACTTTCAATTAACCCAGAATTGCCTCATTATCCGCCATGTTTCCCAATCATCGTTAAAATATTTAATTTTATGTAAATTGACTTCGTCTTAAATTGTCTTGGGCAAATAAATATAGTGAGTAGCTGCTCTTGGGTCTCTGGAGATCGTATTAAGAGAATATTCAAGGCAACTAGTTTAAATTTTATGTCTTGTCATTTTTCATAGTCGTTCTCGTCGGTTTAATAAGGAACCGTACAATTTCATGCGGAAACACTTTGTGACATAAAAATCTACGAGGTTACTGAATATTGAAGTTATATAAATAAATTATAGTTTAAAAAAAAATAAAAAACAGGCTTCATAGGAATCGTACTAAAAAGTGAAAAATAATTCTTAATTTAAAAATGAAATGTTTAACGACAAAATCAATGTCATTGTGGTATAGTATAACTAAAGTCAGTGTAATGACATAAAAATAAAGCAATGTTGTCAGATATATTGTTTAAAATTGCTCACTATACAAAATGTTCTCCCTACTTCGGTTAGTTCGTGATATTCTTATACAGCTAGTTTGGAAATATTTTAAAAAAATACATAATATGAATTTATTAGTAGGCGATAAAATAAGTCGCTTAAAATTGCTGGAAAAAGAAAAATTAATTAAAACCACTTTATGTATGATACTATATATAGGAAAATTTTAAATAGCTGCCAACGCAGCAACAGTGCAATGGGAATCGAATAATCCAGCTCCAGTATTTGGCATAATATAACGAAGTAACCGGTCAGTTATTAATTCGGTCCAGTGTGTCAGAAAAAATTTTAACGGCTTCATGGAACTTCAACCAGGGCCACCAGGGGTGTTTGAGACTTGTTTTGTAGAAAAATATTATTATTGTAATATCTATTTGTTGGTTGAGTGAGTTTAGTACTCAGTTGTAGAAAAGTGTAGTTAATCTAGGGTTGAAAAGTATTATTATTATATTAGGTCAAGCAATGGAGCAGGCGAGTATAGTAATTTTTGACAAAAATCCTAGTAGAAAACGGATGATGCCATCATATGAAAGACATTACGTAGTATCATTTTGATATGTTTTGCAACACGGGAATGTTTTTTAGTAATTTGTTATAAACATTTAAAACGAAAAAAACCTTCTTTTTTTAGTTTTTTTCATATAGCGTAAAACGTACTGACGTTTGTATACCATTGAGTCATTTTTTTGAACACTCATATCTTCGTCATTTTTCAATTGCAAGAGCTGAAACGTGGTACTTGGTTCTTCTTATGCCCTTTATATGCGCGAAGAGCAGACGCCAAGCGACGGTTACTCTTATCGCAATTGCAATTTTAATTTTTTCATACGATAATTTTCAACGTGTCTGGATGCGTTGTCGATTGTCCGATTTTGAATTTGAAAACGCTTTCAAAAAGTGTAGATGTAGAGCAACAAAACGTATATTTTACTTTTTCATTCTGCTCCCTATATACCACCTTACCCCACTCCTATTATATAAAAGTTCAACTGCAGTCATTACCCTTTGCTGATTTTGAACTATCATTAAAGAACATTCATAGTAATCTAATAACATTTATCGCTGTGTATTATCTCTAATGAAATTGACTTTTGATTCTGCCCCCGTATATACTACCTTACCCCACTCTCATTACATGTCGGAGCACACTTACCTTCGCTGTATTGAATTTTAATGCATTGATATTTTCAATGATATGTTAGAGCACATACATACTTTCGCTGCACTCTGTATAATTAAAATTTTAATTACATACTAACATTTTTCTGTGTACTACATACTAACTTCCGCTGCTCTCTGTATATTATTATCCTCCTATTATATAAAGGTCAACTGCGGTCATTACCCGTGCATTATATAAAGTAGGTCAGTTACTTTCGTACTTTACCCCGGTACCACTCCATTTAATATCTACTGGTGTGTTTTTTGTTTTTTAGTTTTTTTCAAACTAGATGCTAGAGCAAAGTTATGTTTTTTCAATGGAACACCCTATATATTTTACTACTATATTGTATTGTCATCGGTCCCTGACCAGTGTGCAAGATTTCAAATTGATCCAAGCGGCAAGAGACGTAGCATTAGGAATTGGAAGCCAATCTGCAGTTAGCATTAGAATAGAAATGTTTCACTGTGCAAAAAGTTACAAGCATAAGTTAATTGTTTTTTTATAACTCTCTAACATCATATTTAGAAAATTATCAACAAATAAAGTATCGCTGCAGAATGTATACCACTAATGTTTTTGACATCTACTAAGCTAACAAAATCTAAACTCTCTTCGGCGTACATAAGTTAGTTGTTTTTTTGTTTCACCTTTTCACCAATTCTCAACCCTCGCTTATTAACCCTTAGTATCTCTTGGATGTGTATGCCATGTTGTTTTCGGATGAAAAAAATGAATGAATCCAAGTAAGAAATAACGAAATAACAAACCAAGAATGGAACGTCAAATAAACGAAAATTGCTAATCAATTTACAACGAATCACAAACAAAATGTAGGAGTGGGAGATTTGAAATTTCTTTCTACGAAATAATCTAATAAACACACTTTAAATAATAGGCAGTTGAACAGTGTGAATTTCTTGGATTGAGTTCTGAAACTTCGTAATTGCGTATCTGACCGTTAACCATGTATGGTAGCTGCTTAATTTTCATTTCCAGAATTGCAGTAATAAATATGACACCAGCAGTCATGCACTTCCATTAAAAGTTATTCTTGTTTTGAAAGGTTGACACTTGCTGAACTCTGAAACTTTTGATTTCCAGTGCAGTAGAGCTGCTTCGTAATTTCCTCTAGGCTTCAACGCATTGATGTTTATGAGCTGGGAAACTATATTCAACTTATGTAATTTTCTATTGTTCGTACGTGTAACATCAAATATAAAAAGTGGTGATGTCTTTGTTCATATACGTGACATGAACGCGTTAATTTTTCAGCGATAAATTCGAATCAAAGAGACAGTTCAAGCTTTTAACGGCGAAGAGACGTGAGATACAGGAAAACATTTATAAAATTTCATATTAAGTTAAATAAATGTTCTGTCTATCGCCATGTTGTTGCCAACATAAGAAATAAGTGATGACGAACAATTAAATGTTTCATTGAATGACTTTACTAAAGCTTCACATATAAATGGGGGCTCAGGAAGGGGGTGTTGTTTTTCGTGAATATCTCAAAAAGTATTAAGGATATCAGTAATAAAAAAACATAGGAGAGGAAGAAATTTCACAAAAAAAAATTTATCCCCCGAAACTTTACCACATTTTATAATTTTTATTTTAAAATGGTATAACGGATTAAAACAGTAGTGACTTGTCTTCATTTAAAAAAACTTTACTAAGATATGTCAATTTTTCACAGGTAACTGCAATTACTTAAGTATATAAATTAATGAATTTTTAATTTATAGTGTTGATATGTATTTTAATTTATTTGTTGTAATATGTTTATTTGGGCGCCTATTAATATGAATTTTGATTTAATTTAATTTAATTTTAGTGATATCATACATCACTCAACTTTTATGATAACTCTTCACCTCAGGTTGGGTTCATGGGCCTAATACTCACTTAGTTTCTTTTTTATTGATTTATATTAAAAAAAAATTCTTTCATCTGTTTTATTTATTTTGTAATTCAAATCACTTTTATTATTTAAAATATCCCCAGGCCGGTCCTGTGTCCTTGCCCTTGAATAATAGAAACTATCTAACTGTGAAATAGTTTTGCCAACTTTACAGGAAGAAAAACTCTTTATATTTGAAATTTATGAAATGTTGTTTAATTTATTTTCTAATGTGCGGCGTATTCATACAAAATTGATAAGTAAGGACGTAAGGAACAATTCAAAACACTTATCTAAATGATCTTTCACTCAAAAACATTCACACTAATGAGATTTTATATCTAATAAATACATGAAATTATGCAACTCTTTTTACATATACCATTAAAACCATAGACAAAATAGAACATCTGATTCTAACAGATTTTATATACAAAATGGACGATGTTATAATCGTAACGAAGAGAAATAAATATCAAATTTTGGATTTATTCACACACACGTAAGTTTGATGATTTAATTTATAGTTTATGAAATACCTTTTATCTTCTACTACTTTTTGAAGATTGGATAATTACTTCTTTTCTGTGTTTTAGACCGTTCTGGGCCTTGAAGTCCCTCGTAGAAGTGGCTTCGGTGTCGGCTTGGGAAAATTTTCAGTTCTGCTTACCTCTTGGAGTTTTCACTTATCGTTTATTTGAGGAATTTAATATTTACGGTGGTTATTTAACATCTGTTTTCAACAGGAACTTGTTACGAAGGTAAGTAACACAAATTTACTGTATAGTTTCACTTTTTAATATTACGTAGCCTAATTTTAAATTAATTTTCTAACATGAAAAAGCGTATACTTTTCAATTCTGTATCTTTCTTAAAACCCGACGCTTTCTATCTCTTTATTTTTAAGTTTATGCTATTTTATATTAGCGCTAAGAAGTGTCCCCCTCAAGTTACAAGTTGACGTGTTTCGGCATTTTTTTCTAATATGTCGCATTTCTGAATTAATAATGGTGGATCCTTTTCAAATGAACACAGTGTATAGATGAAGTACTAAGAATATAAATGTATCCAGGATGTCTCTAGTGGAAGGCGTGTTTGGAGTCAGTAAGTAGCCATGGCAGCCGTTTCATTTATTGTGCTAAATCGTCATTCGGTAGGGAACAGAACAAATTCCAATATACAGCAAAACTCTTAATAATTGAGTATTTGGACAAAACTACATGAGCTGCAACATATTTAACTTTTGACTATTGACGTTATAGCGTATTGAGCTCAGTTTCTCGTAAGCCTTTACTATTTTTATGCAGCGCGGTCATATCGGCATTTATTTAGAAATTGTATTTTAATTATACACTCACAGCCAAAAATATCGCATATTTTATTTCTTTATTTATAAAAAATTGCTATCCATTATCACTTTTTTGCTAAATGCCTCACTTAGGAGTGTGATTCGTTAATAAAACTGGCCTGATTTTGGTAATAAAAAAGATTAATAATATGGACGATATAACAATGCCTTAAACCAACATAGATATTAGTACTTCGTATTTCCTTCTCTAACTCTAACGTTAGCCTGCATCCTTCTAGACATGCTCCGTAGAAGATTTTTAATTGGTTTTTGTGGAATTCGACATTCTTCCAGTCTTAATTCAGGAATTGAATCAGTCGCTGCAATTTTTCGTTTTGGGAGGTTCCATATGTTGTAACGTTTTTTCGTTGTAAAAATATTTTATTTTACTAATTTATGTGGCTCATTAGTCATTTCCTCCCAAATTTCTAAACATGCCGTTTCCTTGTCGCATTAGCCACTCCAAAAGAAAACATTAATTTTTATCAAATTCCCCTTCCATTTTTGTCTTTAGATATTCGAAATTTCAAACTGACGATTGGAAGTCTTTCTTTTTCCACTAACTGCCCCTACAAAGGCAACTGTTAATATCAATTTCACTAATTGTGTAGTGAACATTTTTTTGGTCTGGTTGGTAAGTTAATTATTGTATTTTTCCCTAGGTTATTTTCTAGTGTAGTGCTTACTGCTTATTTTTATTGCTTCATTTGCTGATTTGTATTTTTTGTATATTTAAGGAACAGAACGAATGTAGGGGATGGATGGAGGGATAAATTTAGGGAAATGCATGATATATTGGATGAGGTGATTTTTAGGAGGGAAGTGAATGTGGTGTGTGGGTCTGAGGTAAATGTGGGAAAGTAGGGATGGATTATGAACGATACAGGACAGGAAGGAATAGGAGTGGTAGAGGATGGACTGAATGCGGATGAAGTGAGGAAGGGAAACGGATGGGTGGTAGTGCGAATGGGAGACATGATGGTGTACATTGTGTATATAAGCCCAAATATCAGCCTGGAAGAATGAGAACCATGACAGGACTGGAGGACGATCTGAGGGTGTCAAAAGAAAAAGGAGGATTATAAGGAGAATGGTGACAGGGGACTTCAATGCTAAGAATACTGTAAGGGGGGAAGCAAACGGACTGAAGAGGGGAGATCCTGGAGGAAGTGTTTACATCCAACGGGTTGGTGGTCCTGAATGATGGACTACTGCCCACCTTCGTGAGGGGTGACGGGGGTTCGTCATTCATTGATATAACAGCATGTGATGAATGGCTGGGGGAAAGAGTGAGTAGTTGGAGGGTGTTGGAGGATGAGGAAAGCTTGAGCTTACATGGGTATGTGGAGACGGATATAAGGGAAAAAGGAATTATAGGAAAAGTGGGGATGGAAGTGGACGAAGGCCGAGGCAGAGAGTATGAGGGAGAAAGTGAGAGAGGAGATAAAAAGGGGACTTGGACATGATGCAGATGAATTGTACAATGTGATACAGGGCTGTAAAAGAGAGGGCAAGAGGGGCAATAGGCGTGAGCGGAGGGCCAATTACTGGTGGAATGAGGAAATGGAGGAGTGTAAGAAAGAACCAAGACGGATGCTGAGGGGAAGAGGCAGGATAGAGGTCAAAGGGGAATACAAAGAGAAGAAGGAGAAGGAGACGTGGGTGGGGGGGAAAAGAGGGAAGTGGGAAGAGTTACTGGGGGAATTAGAAAACCATCCATGGGGGAAGGCGTATGAGATAGTAGTGAAGAGGATGGGTGGAGATAGGAACGAGGTGCTAGAGGAAGTTTGAGAGAAGGAGGGTATAGGGAAATTGTTCACAGGGGGGTGAAGGAGGAGTGGGGGGCAAAATTCGAGAAATCCAGGATACTAGGGGGTGGGGAATAAGGCCGCTTGAGAAGTAGAGGAGAGGGGAGACACATTAAAGTAAGGAAAGCCCCAGGGATAGATGACCTGAGGTGATATGATGAAGAGGCTAGGGCAGAGGTTGGTTAGCCTGGTGGAGGACTACCTGACGGGGCGTGTGATAGTAGACTCTAGAGGGAGGAGGTATGAGACGGAGGCTAGAGTGCTCCAGGGTTCGGTTCTTGGACTGACGCTCTGGAAGTGTGTGTTTGATGAGATTTTTGGGATAGTATGTGAAGAGGGATGTACGCGGACGATGTGTGTCTGGTATGTACGGCAATGAGAGAGGCGGAGATAGAAAAAAAGGCGGAAATAATGTGTATGAAGATTGTGGAGGAGATAGAGCGGAAAGGACTGGAAGTGGCGAATGATAAGACGGTGGGGAATCTAGTGAAGGGACGGAGCAAGACGAGGGAAGTGGGGGTGATGGTGAGGGGAAGGAGAATTCGTATGGAGGAGTCTGTGAAATACCTAGGGGTGTGGTTGGATAGCTAATTATCTTTCAAAACTCAAAGGCGGCAGAAAAGGGGAAAGTGAGGGCAGTATGGCTGGGAATATTGATGTGTAATGTGAAAGGGCCGGGAGAGTGGAAAAGGAGGGTACGGTGCGGATGTGTGGGGTGAAAGAGCGGGGTTGAGTTCGAGAGTTAGTGCACTCCTGCGGGTGCAGAGGGTGGTGAGGTGAGGTGAGGGTGGTGCAGGGGTACGGGACAGTGGGTGGACTGGCAGCAGCGGTGCTGGCAAGGTGCAACCCATTGGACGTGATGGCTAGAGCCAGGAACAATCGCTGGAGGGGTTCGACCAGGGACCAGGGACCAGGGACCAGGGAAGTACAGGTGGGAGGAGTAAGAGGGCGCACTAAAAGGAGCGATTGGGAATAGGAGAGATTGGATGGACTTGAAATTCGGGGAGGTGAACTACTTCTTGACACAGGTGTTTACTGGACATGGGCCGAGAGAAGGGTCCACAAGATTGGGAAAAGAGAGACTGGAGTGTGCGAGAGGTGTGAAGTGGAGGATGATGTGAGGCATGTGTTTAGATGCTGGAGGAACGAGGAAGTGCTGAAGAAGTTAGAGAGGAAACTAGGGGAGGCTGTGAACTGGGAGAACATGATGGAGATAGTATTGAAGGGGAGGAGGAATGGATGGAGGTGTGGCGTAGTAGAGAGCATGGTTAGGATAAGGACTTCATATGGTATGAGAGGTAGGAGTGATAGTAGGGAGAGACGACGGTGTGAGCGGAGAGTGTGCGAGGGACCGCTGCCCGCTTCGAAGTATGCTAGGGTAGTGATTCCGAGGCGGGTGTAACGGCGAGTTTGAGGTGGTGGGTTTGGTTGGTAGGCATCCCCTTGGGGATGATTCCAACACTGTTTGGGTCCTGGACCCATTCGAACATGAGTTTCCCATCTCGACCCGAAATAAAAGGAACAGAACGAATAGAAGAAAACAGATCACTGTTAGGTTATATTTTAACACGTGCAGTACGGGTTTTGTATGCGTTAGAGCATGAGCTCCTTTTTAGGTTCCTTATATTTTTCCGCAGCTCTGCAGCCAGCAAGTTAAATGCAATTTCAAGACAATTTAAAGCCAAGTTTTGTTCCTGTTCCTATGCCGTTCCAGTTTTCTCTGGAGCTATCACCGCTATTCGCTAAGAGCCGCAAATAACCCAGCCCTTTAACATATATTCCTTCATCTTACCTTTGGCGTATATAAGATTTGAATTTGGCGTGTTGATTGTTATAAGTTGTTATGTTTGTTTTTTTTGGAATGTTCAATTTATGTGAATCTTTGGATAATTCAATAAATATTGAATATCTTCAAGTTGGATTGATTATTCAATATTTATTAAATTGGATACACGTGTTCGGGGATAATTAGTTAAAATTTGTATTTTTAAGTAGCTTAACATTAAGTTTTACAAGGTGTTTCCAGCTTTCCACCTTTTGCTTTCGTTTCGCTTAAAAGCTGGTGGCGTCCAATTTGATATTAATTGCACACCCCATCCCAGTGTTAGCGTATAAGATAGTTCAATTGGTGCCGAATTCCACTCCCTGAAGTGAAGTGCTCCAGCCTGGGGCTACTTACGTTACAATGTTTTATGGGACAAGCATCAGGACTTATTGGTGGTCAGTCAATTACATCCTCAAGGAACTGTACCACTGAATTGCCGCGGACATGAGCAATAAAAAACACAAAATCTGTCGAAGACAAAATTAAATGAAATATGCAATATTTTTGTCTGTGAGTGTATTAAAAATATGACTATTTTCTTAAAATACCTTGTTTCGTTTGATGTTATTAATACATTATTGTTCATTATGTTGTGATTATTAACTGCGCCATAATTTTGAAGACGCTGTCAAGTGACCCATGGAAATTGTATACTTTGCTACTAAGAATATAATAGCAGACATGGAATAACGACTTTACATTCAAAATTGCCGAGTACCAGCAAATTATGCGACGCGACGTCAAGGAAGTCATTTACTTGACACCGACTTCAAAATTATTAAACAATCAATAATAACATTTTCGTTTCGTTTTTTGGAGTGGGTTTTTTTCAAGTTATTTATTTTACAATACATTGGACGTATAAGGAAAACTGATTATAGTTGGGTACCCACCTTGTTTTGGAATTGACCGTAGCCTCAATATCTCAATTACCACACGTTTCCTATCTGATTTTGATCGCGTTTTTGGTGTATCTCTGAAGTACAAGGTCCAATACTAATGAAATTGAAATGGGACCACCTTGAAGCTATATTAATACCTACCTCTCTGATTATAAAAAGGTATCTATTAAAACCTCAATCACTTTACATTCCCTATTTGATGTTTATTGTTTTCTTGGAATATCTTAGAAGTCCAAGGTCCAATATCAATGAAATTCAATTGGGACCACCTTGGAGTTATACTTATATGTCCTTTATCATAGTTACCAATGGAAATGGAATGGAACCAGCTTGGAACAATACTTGATTCACAATGCAAGAGAAATCATTGAAATCGGTTGTTTATAAAAAAAAAAGTTATCCCCGAACATACATGAAAAATGTACATACATTTCCAATTGAAAATTTCCCTTTTTAGAAGTCGGTTGATAAAAAAAGAACAGTTCTACATTTTACAAATTATGGTTGACAGATCTCTAACATTCGTTACAAGCTAAACAGCGAATCGTTCCAGCAGGACTTTCAGGAAACCAAATATACACACCCCACAAAAATTATCGCATCACTGGTATTTTAGGCTATTTTTAATACCTAATTTTAGTTTTTTGGGACAATCTGTATATGTATCAACTCAATAGATATTTCTGATTTCTTATCATGGGCAAAAAATTATCACAATTTCTTACAAATGTTTTAGGAGAATGCATTGAGATTAAGAACTTTCTAAGCAAATTGTGTTATTGTATAGTGAAAATTCAAATTTATTTTGTTAATAATGGATGTGCCTCAACGTTTATCAAGACATGTGACGAATGAAGAAGCCGCTAGAATCAACGCGCTCATACAAGATGGCCGCAGTCAGAGATTCGTCGCCGGGGTAATTGGAGTTCAACAAAGCACCATATCCAGAGTTGTTATTCGCTACCAAGAAACAGGGCAGCTAACCAGAAGACCCGGACAAGGCCGCGGAAGGGTAACTTCGGTAGTAGATGATCGTTATTTGAGGTTAACGGCGTTAAGAATTAGGCATACCACCGCTCGAAGGCTGCAAACAGATCTGTTGGCTGCTCGTAATGTCCGAATAAGCCTACAAACAGTTCGAAATAGGCTGAGAGAAGCAGGTATACGAGCCAGAGTGCCAGCTAGAGGTCCACGTCTTACCAGAGAACATCGAGTAGCAAGAATGGAATTTGCTCGAGAACACGCAAATTGGAATATTCAAGATTGTTCCAATATTTTATTCACGGATGAATCAAAATTTTGTCTGTATTCATCAGATAGGCGTGTACCAGTATATAGGCGACGTGGTGAACGGCACGATCAGGTTAATTTTTGTCAAACTGAAAGCTTTGGTGGTGGCTATATCATGGTTTGGGGAGGAATTTCTTTCGAGGGTCACACGGAGTTAGTACCAGTGAATGATGGAAGACTGAATGCTGACAGGTACATAACAAATATCCTAGAACCCCATGTAGTGCCCTATATGACTCATATCGGTGACAACTCTGTGCTAATGCACGATAATGCTCGTCCACACGCTGCTAGAGTGGTTCGGCAGTTCTTAGAAGAGGTCGAGATACCCACCCTGAATTAGCCTGCACGTAACCCGGACCTTAACCAAATAGAGCATGTCTGGGACCATCTAGGATGGCAAATTCAGCAACATCCGGCACCAATAAGAACACTAGATGATCTTCAAAATGTTCTTTTTAACTTCTGGGAAAACATGCCGCAAGGATACGTCCAGAACCTGTTTAGAAGCCTCCCAAGACGAATGGAAGCTGTAATTAGAGCGAGGGGCGGCAACACACGCTATTAGAAATTCATTGGCTGGTTTTAGTTTAAGCACCGTTCATTTTTTTGTATAGATGTTTTCTATGTTTTGGTAAATCAAACTTTTCGTCCTCTGTAGATTAAACTGATATAAAATAAATGTTGCAAAAGGCGTACCTATTGGTGTTTTAATTCGTAATAATAATAAAATTCGAAAAACAGGCAACATATTTAAAATATTAAAAAAATAATAGGTGATGCGATAATTTTTGTGGGGTGTATATTTTAAATAAAAGCTGGTTTAGACTCAACAACAGTAATTCAATGCGGCTATATTACATACAAAAATATATGGCATGGTATTATTTACGGCTAACTGAGAAGTATATCGTGTTAGTTCCTCGCTTAGACTCTTGGAGTTATATAGTATTGACCTTATTTTTAAGTTATTATCTTGCTTTATTTAAAAAGTTGAGAAGTAGAATCGTAAATCGTGAAAGTTTTAGCATATCAAAAACTATGACAATATGGAAAATGGTTGATTTGCATGACACTTTCTGGGAAAAGAAGTTAGGCGAATGTAACTACTTATGGCAACGTAATCCGCTAAAAGCTTAGAGGTTTAATATTTTACGAACAACTAAATCAGCTCGAGAAAATGTATTCGAAAGTAGAAGAAAAAATTACGAGTTAAATTGAAGATTTTGGAAAATATAATTTCATATTTTTGCATGGAAAAAGTTTAAACAGATTATAGTTATTTTCCTAACTAGTGCGGAAAGTGATACTTTTCCGCACGCGACCGCAGTTGTTCGACATGCGTTCGAGTGCGTAAAAAATACCATCCGCATGTGTGAACAACATTTTTTTCTACGGACAATAAAAAAATCATTTAAATAACTAGATACAATAATCAGTTATATAGGATTGATATTAAATGAAACACATTTCTAATTGTTGTATGTTTTAAACATGGTCGCATTTAAATATTTGTTTTACTTAAAAAAAGTATAGTTCGTTGGAAGATATAGACGGAGAGCTGGAGACCGCGCAGGTGCTTAGAATTTTGGAAAGTGGTAGGAGGGATTATCAGGAACTGTCACATGCAGATTTTTTCATTGTCTTTCCATAAGACACGTCGGACGATTCAAAAATGGATACATATTCGCTCAGAAAATACTGTTGCGAGGTCACCAACTCAAAGCCGGCCCTGTCTCTTGACTGTAAATTTTGGTGGCTGCGCTCCTTTCGAGAACAATCTGGAATAAGGTTTTGTTTACGCTTTCAATGTGTTAGGTTTTTTCGTAGGCGCGTTTTCCTTTTTGGAAACCTTAGCTTCAGCTTTAGCCTTCAACCTATTTTTCTGTTGGAGAGCAGTTTCTGGACTGTATTTTTCCAAAACCTTGAACAATTGTGTGGCTGTTTGTTTATCAATTGTTTGAGAGAATTGGTTGATTCAATCTTATTTGTAAAACAGCCTTTTGTCTCTGAATACGAACGTATTTGGGCCATTTGACGAATCTGGATGAGTCTCGTGGGGGTAGGATATCCTGTCCAATTACAAAATTTCTAGGTCTCTTTTCAAAAAGAGGGTTAACTTCTTTATTCAATTCAACTTTTTTTATTACTAGTGGAGCCGCAGCAACTTCCTTTCCTGCCTTCTTCTTAGGTTTCTTTTGGACCATTTTGGAAACTATATCCTTTAAGGACCTTTTATATTAAAAAAATTAATTTTACACCACCGACAATCATACTCCTGAGTAGCTGTCAAAGAAAAAAGTTTATATTTGGAGTTTGGGTTGTGTTTTGTATGCTATGATGTATTTTAAATCACCTTATAATATTGTGTATGAAAAAGGAGATTCTGCAAATTTAGCTGTGATATCAGGAACTGTTTCTTCTCCACAAGATGCTCACTTTAGTGAAGATATCCACGATCTAGTTCGTTATTTATTAAAAGTAAATCCAACTGAACGACCCTTTATAGATCCAAAAAGCTCAGGTCTTAAAGAACAAATCAGAGACCAAGGTTTAATTTATATTATTTGCCCATAACCAAATATATACAAAAGTTAATTCATTTGTATTCGATACAAAAATACTTTTCAATCCATTAATATTTAGTATTACGTATATTTAGCTTTATTATAAATATTTTTACTTTGTTGATATTCGTAAAAATCGCAAAAAAAAATTAATTGTACACCACCGACAATCCCACTTCTGACACCAACACACTCTACTTAATGTCTACTAATTTATTTACACTCGGTATAATAGTTCTAATTTATTTTCACCACTTGAATATTACACTATTTATCTTCACTATTTCATTCACTGTCCGATTACTAAGAACTATATGTGAACTAACTCTTTGTCTTCATTTCACTAATTGTCAACTCACTCAAAAACCCGCGTATATATAGTTTTCTACGCTCGTCGTATGCGTAAACAATACCTAATTCCAGAATGTTCTCGAAAGGAGCGCAAAATCGAATATCTTGAAATAAAATCATTGAAACTGAAACTCGACTAGTCAAATTAGCAGCTTTCCAGGCTAAATTTTTTATCGGGCGAGAATGTTAGTGAGGATTATACAACACAATGGTCAAAAGTTTGATTTGCGTAAACTGTGCATTATTTAAATAGCGATTTATTGTAGTGATTATTTTTTGACTAAACCAATAGAAATATTCAATCTCAGTAATTCATATACGTTCTAGCCGATTAAAATATTATTATAGTGGGAATAATCTAGTTACATCATTCCAGGGAGAATGGTTCAATGTACATTGTTTTTATTGAATGACAACGAATTTTCATGCACGTCTGTCATACATTTTCATGAAATTCGTAAAATGAATCTCAAACGTTTTAGTCGATGAAATAAGTAATATAATTATTAAAAGTGCATGTAAGAATACCATAATAAGCAGCGCGTCGATTTGGAAACAATTCCAATTATTTTGCGACGAGAGGGGCTATAAATTGGAAGAAGCAACAATATAACTAAGCGTTATTATGAAGTAATATGGGTCAATATGTAGAAACTGAATGTGGAACAAAACCGCAAAATTAATGCAAGACATGTAATACGACAAATTTAATAGAAGATTCGACCCATTCAATGATATGGAATTCAAATCTGCCAGAGATGCTAAAAACACCAAGCGTAAGTTATTACAAAAAGAAACCGAAAGAAGGAAACAAAGTTCTGCAAGATTGAACAAAGAAGAAAACACACCGTCCGGCCTACAGAGGAGATTGAACTGGCATGACGTTGTGGAGGAGGTTCCCAATGTTTAGTACATTATTTCAAAGCCGAAACGAGCAATGCGAGGTTGACCACTACAAGAATAGAGTATAACCCTATATTTTCCAAAACGGCGCAAAGGGGAGCACAAAGATGTGCGGAGAGTAAATGGTTAATACCAAATACTAAGAAACCTGATATTTGTCCTGTTCGATTGCTCAAGAAATTGCCTAGCAAGCAAAATGCAAATATCAAAAGTGACAGGTTATTTTTAACAGTTAATATTGCTTGGGATAAACCATATTCTTCAGGATGGTACAAAAATATGCTGATTGGGATGAACATGAATCTAAGTGGATAAAAGAATCTGCAGAGATGATTGGACTCGATATTAAAACAATTAAGATTATCAACCGTTCCGCACGATCGTCTGCAATGTCTCACCTTGCCAAAGCAGGTATCAATGAGCAGGGAATTATAAAAATCACAGGACACAGCACATTCATTGAAACCTTACCTGCAATTGAATAATGATCATAATTCAAATTTAATTAATTACCTGAGAGAGAATGGGGAAGCATCATTAACTTTCAACACATCTGAACAAAACAATGTTGAAAATTCCTCCACCCAAGGACACACTATTTATAATACTTGTATTTTTCATGTTATAAACTTCAATGCATCCTAATTTAAGTGACTCATTCTGTTTATACTGAGTCGAGTGATATAAATTTGTTGAAATAAAAATATAAAATCTTAAAAGTTATTTTGATTGTAACGTCAAAAAATAATCTATCGAATGCCACACGAGAGTTTCCCGGCCTTCTCTCAAACTTGTTGCCATTTGGCAACAGCCACGTGAGCCCTTCGAGGCTTGCCATAAGCGCAAGGCACTGCTTATTGGATTTAAGGGTATGGACAGAAAGAAAGTGGGTTACCTGCTTGCTGGTTACCGGCGCCTATCGGCGCCTAAATTTACTTATGGTTGATAAACGTAAGCGCACAGAGACAAAGCAGGCTGAACAGCCAGACAAAGCAGGTGTTCAGCTTGAATTATTTGTTTTCCGCTTCTGTCGGCAGTCACTATGACTCCCTATTCCTTTTTTTTAGATCTCTCGGACGTTTCAACATATCGCAACAAAGACTTCCTTGAACCTTTACAAATCTGCTGAGACTATGATGTTACATATTATTGTAAAGACAATTTAATCGTCAGATGAAATAACTTTGCCAAATTCCACAATTTAGGAAGTGGGCCAATGCAATGGGTAAGCGAAAGGGCTCCCAAGAAACTGCTATGCCACTGATTTCAAATTCCAATTTCAATTTTGCACTAAAAACACTTATACTTGTCACATGAGACAGAGTAACGCTACGGATCCTGAAAATATAGTGACAATTAAAAACATATCCATCATGTGAAAAAAATTATTGAAGTCAAATTCATAACATTTAATATGACAATTTAAAAGATTTCAATACATTGGGAAAAATTATAAGAAAAAAACTAATAATAAATTCCACATTAATATAAAATTTACTGCTCTATTGGTTCCACAAATTACATTTGCATCGTCAACAGTAAATTATAGACCTGTTTTCACGCGAACTGTTTTCACCCAATTCCTATTTTTCTGTTGGTAAACCACTGTTTACTCAGATAAATTTTTAGTTAATAGCTCTGTTGAGTTTTCATTCCACTTTAAATTTTCACATTTATCAACATCTTTCAACTTATTTTCATAATTTCCTATTAAATGTAGCGTGTGATACGTTCTAAGTTAACATCATACGCTTTTTAATTGAGCACTTTTATTTTGATGAATAGATATATGTATCTTTCGTAATTTTCCTTTAGAATCGAATTTACTGTTTGGACCCTTACTTTGTGGAATCTACTCATATTACTTTTTTAAATGAAACTAACTTTATAATTAATTCCACTATTTAATAAAAAAATTATAAAAATTCTAAGATATTGATAATTATTTCGATATTGACATATCATCGTTAAAGTCAAAGTTTCATTTGAAAAAGTAATTTCCTTTAGAAGCAAAAGAGTGATTTTGTCAGTCTAAATCTTCAGAAAAAGTTCCAAGTTCCAGTTGCTTAAATTGTTCCAAAGACTTTTTAGTGAACTACAAAATTATTAAAGTTATCTACATCAACATTTTTGCAGTACTTTTATGTTGCTTGGATGTGTTTTATGGAAAAAAATTCAGTTTTCTTTGTGGAAGAACACATAATCAAACGTATTGGATGTCAGAGCTGGAAGCCAAGTTAAAAAAAATGAAATAACAAACTTAAAATGATATATTAAACAAACGCAAACAACATTTTCTTGTTAGTGTACATTTTTGCTCAAAGACCGAGTAAAATAAACACCGTTTAATTAATTCAAATTTGTGCTTTGCTTTCATCAAAGGAACATCTCTGCTCTTAATTAAAATTATCCTTTACCTGAAAATTGGATTATATGATATGGATATTAGACCTCCACATTGAATTCGTTTTCTAACAAAATATTTAAACCGAATTCGACACGGACGTTTTCTTGTTTGTTTCTATCAAAACTTCACTAATATATCGTGGGGAGAATTTCGTCATAACTCCTCCCTTACAAAGCTAATTAATATTATTCAGCAAGAGAGAGGGATATAGAAAAAGAGAGATTTAGCAGTGTGTCTTAGCGAGCAAATTCCCAGCCTAGAATAGAATAGATTAAGACACATTCTATTAAGGAAAACCCTCCGTACCGTCCAAACAATACGGTTATACATTTCTCCTTTTCTTCAGTGGCGGCGTATATATGTTTCATTCGTTATAATGCTCTGGCTTCCTAAATATCCGTCATTAAAATCCCATTTTTTTCCACAATATTCTGCTGTATTTCGTACCAAGACATTTAATTTCAGGAGAATTAACAATCTGACATCGTTGTGTACTGTAATTTTACTGTCACTAAATTCGTTGAACAATGTATCTTACCAGACCAAAGCAAATATTGAAAATATTCTAAAACATTAAAAGGCGTAGGAAGATGACAAAAAAGATGGAATGGGCTAAAAGTAAGGCGGAGAATATGTGCTCGCCTTACAGACTCCAAGATAACACGACAGCCGAATGGCTTCTTTATATCTAAGAAGATCATATCATCAGCATCTTCCTTCTCCGCACTAGTTTGTACAAGTTTTTAGCTGGGTGTTTGCTATATAGATCTTTCACGATCAAATGTCTCGTATGTGTGTAATTTATGTTTCACTATATCCACTCCCACACCACATAATCTGCATGTAAGATCTCCATTGCATAGGTTTAATTCATGCGGTCATGAAACCCGTTATAATTCTGTACAGTTTTCATTTTAGGCATGGTTGATTCATGAAAGGTTTCCCCTGCACTTTTCTTGGTATGTTTACCCAGTAACTTCCATGTTGCTCTCTGATTCAGTTTCATTCTCGTGGTATACCAAAAACCGGTCCTACTTCAGGCTGTGTAACCTCCAACCCTCTCTTTACAAGTTTGTCAGTTATTTCCTTTGCCTAACGTCCTCGGTTCCTTGATACAATTCCATAATAGTCCAAACGCCATTTTCTGCCTCGAGATTTCTTTGAACTGTCTAACATGCCTATTTCTCTCGCGCATTGCAAGATTACGTATACCCCTGCCTGAAATACAGAGGTGTAATTTCCCAGTGCGTGCTATAGTTATATGTAAGGTTATACATTATTTCCGGAACAGTAACCGCCAATATTTGGCTCTTAGACCCTTTTGTTTCAGTGGAGAGTCAATCCACATTGATTCACTGCTTGCATTCAAAGTTTGTCATGTTTCTTTGCCATTTTAACGATTTTCCTCCATTCCTTCCTGTCCTGGGTCTTTTGCCTCCAGTTTTTAATTTCCATTTTTTCTAGGTCTCTCTCTATTTGGTCCATCGATCTAGCTTTTGGTCTGTTTGTAACGGGTGTCCATTCTGTTATTCTCTTTACATTTCTACCTTCTTTCATCCTTTTGTTATGTCCAAGCCATCCCATCCTGGATGCCTTTATTATTTTTCCTATGTTCTGTTTCCAGAATTTTTTATATTTCCAAGTTTGTCAATCTTTTATACTGCCCCTCATTTAATTTCTTTGGTCCATAAATTTTCCTAATAATTTTTCTTTCGAATATTACCAACTTTTCTTCCTCTCCACTTGTCATTTCTGTAGTTTCGGCTGCATAAGTGACTGCTGTTCTTATTGCTGTCTTGTATATTCTCATTTTTGTGGTTCTCTTGATTGTTTTGTTCTGCATTAGGGGTTTGTATTTATAGTATGCTCGGTATCCTACCTGTATACGTTGTGCGATTTCATCTTTTTTGTCATTCCGATTGTTAATGTTCTTGCCGAGATATTTAACTACTTCAAATTCATACTCCCCAATTTTTATTGATTGATTGCCTTTGTTGTCTCTGTTTCTTTGTACTTCCATGTATTTTTTTTCCTCATTGATTTCCAGTCCCCTTCTTTTGGATTCTGTTACAATCGTATGCAGCGTTTCTTGTGAACTTCTCTGGTCTCTCGCAATTTTGGCTACATCGTCTGCATATGCCACTATTTGTACCGATTTATTGTTGACTGTTCCTGGTAAATTACATTTACTGATTATTCCGTCCATTACTACATTAAAAATTGCTGTTGAAAGCCCATCTCCTTGCCTCACTCCTGGAACTCCTTCGATATACCTCCATTCGTTAGAACCGCTGCTTTGGAATTTATCATCGTCATTTCCACTTACCTTATAATTTTCTTGGGTACCTGCATTTTGAGTAAGTCTGCTTTAATTTATTTTCGAACTAAGCTATCAAATGCTTGCTTAAAGTCAATAAATAATATATGTATCTTGATGTCCCGTTCATAACATTTTTCCACCGTTTGACTTAAAATCTGGATTGCATCGATAGGTGATCTCCCCTGTCGAAATCCAAATTGGTACTCCCCTATACTAGTTTCAACATTTTCTTTTAGTCTCTTCAGTATTATACTTGTAAGGATCTTATATGCAGTGTTTAATAATGTGATTCCTTTATAGTTCGAGCATATCCTTAGATCACCCTTCTTTAAAATTGGTACTAACAACCCTTCATTCCATTCTTGCGGTATGATTTCGGTTTCCCATATATGAACTATAAGTTTATGTATCGCCATCCCCATTTCATACCCTCCTTGCTCTAACATTTCATTAACGATGCCATCTGGACCCGCTGCTTTATCATGTTTTAGTTTATTTATTGCTTCCATAACTTCGTTTTCTGACCGGAGCTGTTTGTCCTTCTTCATGTTGCTGTAGTTCGTTTCCATCATCCTCCTCATTTTCTTCATTTATCTCCTCTGATCTTGTTAGTGTTTTTATGGAATCTCCTCCCATTCTTTTTTGTCTATATTTATCATCAGGTTTTCTGTTTTGTTTCCTAATGTATTGATGTTGTTTCGCATTATTTTTATTTTCACTCTCCATTTTTTCCATAATTTGCTCGACCCATTTATTCTTTTTATTTTGGATGAGCACTTTTGATTCCTCTCTTATTTCTTTGTATTTCTCGTGGTCTTGCTCTCTGGCTCTTCCTAGCCAATTAAGCCTGGCTGTTTTCTTTTTAGCTACGATTTCTTCGCATTCTTTGTCCCACCACTCATTTTTATTAATTCTATTTTTGCTTCCAATTACCTTCTCTGCTGCATTGATACTGGCATTTTTAATTCGGTTCCATTTGCTACCAACTTCTGTACCCTCTTTGATTTTAGTTAATTGTGCTTCTATCTCCTCCTGATATCTCGTACAACGCCTCTTGGTATACCAAAAACCGGTCCTAGTTCAGGCTGTGTAAACTCCAACCCTATTTTTGCAAGTTTGTCAGTTATTTCTTTTGGCCAACGTCCTCGGTTCTTTGATACAATTCCATAACAGTCCAAACGCCATTTTATGCCTCGAGATTGCCTTGAATGCCTAACATGTCTATTTCTCTCGCGCATTGCAAGATTACTTATACCTCTGCCTGGAATACAGAGGTATAATTTCCCAGTGCGTGCTATAGTTGTCATCTGGTTTTCTGGAATACATTCCCGCCCCAGTGCCACTTCCTGTTTGCACAGGTAAAGTCCCATATGCTACTATGCAGGAACATGTAACTAGACAGGTTGGTGAAATCTTGGTCACCTCTATGGAGTTGGTCTAATTATAAAGAAAAAACTATGGTTCTAATAATAAGTTTAGTTTTAAAAAAATAAGACACATACAGTTATTGTGCAAGCAACCTTAAACTGACACTCCAATTTTTCCAAAACCTCTTATCGAATGGTTTGAAACAAGCTGCCCTCTCAGATTATCGTTACAGCTTAAGAAACGACACTGTTTTCTCGGTATTCTACGGATTAATTGTAATGTTTACCAACTGCATAGTACGCCATTGTTAAGTTCCGCTACTATCTATTTCCGGTTGCCTTTGTCAGCTTTAATACCTTCTTAACGCCAGGCTATGTGGTTTACTTTTATTCACTGCCATTTCTCTGTTTATGTTCGAGTTCGTTTTTGTTCTAAAACGTCGAGTTTTCCACTCACATTGTTCTTTCCAGTAGCCATTTTAATAATGCTGCCCACACGGAGTATACGTTTTAAATGAAATTATGACATTGTTCTTTTATCATACTGAATTGTCTTAGGATAAAAGTGTGCATAAGCGAGTAAGAACTGGAGTCTTGTGAAAAGAATGAAACCGAGACTGATGCGAAGACAATGAGTCTGAGCTTGTCAATGTAGCGAAATTATTATTCTTTCCGCATTTTGACTGATAATGAGCTATTCACTCACTCAACCCGCCGGCTCATACCTACTTAAAAATCTTTATTCGTTTAGTAAAACTATAAGTTCAATTTACTCCTTGTGAGTTAGTTCTCGCAAAAAGTACACTGTGGAGAAACCTATAAGTAGTTCTTTCAGTTGAACCCCAATTACCTATACCACAAAAAAGTTATAAGTTGTTCCAATAAAAAATTTAATCAGTATCTTAGACGCTACTCTTAAACCAATGAATATTTTTCCATGACATTTTATTATAGAATGTAAGATGAGATCAATAAGTTTAATATGGGGCTCATGTGCTTCTAAGAACCTCTCTACTACAACCTTATCTAGGCCAGTCCTTATTTCTTCCCTATCGTCGAAAACCTAGTCAGGCCTTCACAGTAATACAATATGTGTGCTGAGAATTCCTCGTTTTCTTGGTAAAACCTGCATACATGGTTGTATCTGTCAATCCGATGTTTTTCACAGTTTGTTGAGTCTATGTCCCTATCGGGAACCCAACCAGGATCTTGTTGGTTGTCAGCTTATCCTGGCTTAGTGAGTATTCCGTAAAATGTTTTTTCGATGAACACTTTGGCCTGTCTTATCCCAGATGCCTTTTTTTTTCTTGTAAGAGCTTTTTCGACCAAATACTGCTATTTGCAGCGCATTCGCTATACCACAGAAAGGTTCTGGACCAAGGGAAGCACGTCGTGCTCCGTCTTGTGCTGGTGAATCTGTAACGGTTGAATTTGTAACTACGTCTATTGTATATATTAAGTATTTGTATATAGTAATTACCTGACCGATATTGTCTCTATGTTTCTAACATCATTTGTTCACTACGAAAGTACTTCAGTAGTTAAATAATTTCTGTCAGCCCAGAGTTTTAGGGACTGTGAAGTGGTGCAGGCCGTAACCACACCTGTCTTCACATCATGACAACAATTTTATATTTTGTCGCTAGGTAATGTAAATAATAAAACGAGCGCCTATCTGGTAAATGTCCGTATAGATAGATTCATGTTAGTTATTTCTTTTTGTTTCTTATAATTCATAATTAAGGGTAGTAAGGGGTTTTCTCTCTTGTGGATTTTACTTTAGTTTTTAGTTACCGTGGGACTACTGATTTTGTTTCTGGCTTTGATTATATCACCTTTGGGGTGTAGCCACAGTAGTCCAAATACTTTGTCCGCTTCAGCTTGATACACGCTAAAGTTTATTAGGGTTCAGTTATAAATTACTGACTCCTTGACTTGTAGTCTAAAACATTTAAAGTAGTAATTAGGTTGGATAAAACTTACTGATCTATGTAGATATACTTTACTTTTGAGTTAGAGGTGTATTTTCTTCATTTATCTACCATATTTTGGTTTAATCAAATACATACTAGTTAGAAATCTTCTGTGTGAGATGGCATTCGAATATTTTCTGAACATCTACTTATAATATATTAGCTGTTATTGCCATGTGTTTCGTATGTTAAATCCGAGTGTTGGATCTTGCTTTGTTTACTTTGGCAGAGGGGATTGTGGTACTATAATTGCTATGTATGTTTCGGGTAGGTTTCTCTATGGTAGTATTCTGTATTGAAGTTGAGGAAGTGTCAGTCACTTTTTTTCGCTGTGTGCTTGCTGCTTGATGGTTGGTTTCCAAAAGTGCATCGAACGAGAATCAGAATTTTGTTAATGACTGGGTAGTCATCCCCTGCTGGGTTTTATAGGTTCTCGTTCTGAATGAGTTGTGGAATATACGGTTAATATTTTGGTTCTACGGGAGTTTGTATTGCTGGAGAATTCCGTCCTGTTCTGGAAGCCGTTTTCGCAAACCCTTATAGGGGATTTATTGCACTAAAACGATTGTAAGTATTTACTCTGCTTACGGATTTCGCATCACTATGTATTTACCACTATTTAAAGGAAACCGCCAACGTTGAAGTTTTGGAATTGGAGGTGTGCCACATGGTTTTGTTGGTTCATTAGTTGGTTGCCATTCAGTGAGGAAAATTTTGAGTATTGGACCCTTTTTTTGAAAAGGTATGTCTCATAGATTTGTAGTTTTTGTAGTTAAAACCGTTGGTGGTAAAATACTACCTGTTGATTGTAAATTTTTGATTAAGTCAGTCTATTCTGTTACCCTGTGTATATTTTGTTTTCTTTGCCCGCTTTAGTCTAACGAATACTATAATTCGTGGCTGGTTCTTCAAACCTACCCTGGCTATGACCAAAAACAGTTTATTTAGATGCTTATCGTATCATTATTTTTTTTAATTTAAATTCAGTGTAGTATACTGTTGCTGACAATGTAGATTGTAAGTAGGCCTTATGACTACTTTGTGGGTTTGATTAAGTTAATTTGGGGTTGATTTTGATGTGTACGTTACTTGTAAATTCTTATAAATTAGCTTCTGTCATAGGCCGAGACAAGCTTAACTTGTCGAGGTGTTGGATTTGTTCCTGTATAGGCTCAGTTTTTAGCTGATACCTGTTTTAATTTTTAAGGCCTGAGGTTGTCACCGGAGCAACCGAAACTTATGTGACCGAGTAGACAAATTAATTTATAATCTTGCACTTGTTTTTTTTTAATTATCATTCAAATTTTATAACTTAATTCTTATTTGGGGCTTGAGCTCAATTTTTAAAGTAACAAATCTGCTTCTTCATTGCCCCTGTGATCTGAGTGGACTTGTATCCTAACGCTTTTACATTCCAATACATAACTTACTAAATAAATATTCTTAGTCTTCAAAAATTGAGGAGAAAGCATGCACCTTGTACAGTGGATGGAATAGTTTCATAACTAACACGTTCATCAAATTGGCGATTGATTTTTTTTTATTTCCCTATTTATTTGCAATCTATAATACTTATTATGTGTACAAATTATGTGATAATACAATTCTATTGACATGCTCGATAGGAATCCAATACAGCTATATCTAGGTTAATTAGTTTTGTCTATTGGGAATACACTAACACTCGTTAAAACCTATTAGTTAGGTCGTATGGAAGATAACGTTTAAGTCTACACTGGGCTTCTGGTTGTACCATGAGGTTAGATGTCAGTTTGTTTGGATGATGTATTAATCTATTTTTATAGCTTATGGATAAGTTTTTTATTTCCGATTTGACCGATTCCACTTGATGATCACGGGCAATAACAAAATTTGGCACAAACCATGGAGCATCTAAAACAATTCTTAGCACTTTCGATTGGAATCGCTCCAGAATTTCAATATTGGAATTAGCTGCTGCTCCCCGCAATGGGATACCGTAGGTCCAAATGGGCTTTGTATATCAGTACCGTATTTTTTATAGATAATTGAGATTTTGTACCTATCAGCCAGTATGAATTTCTTAGTTTCAAACCCAGTTGTTTGCGCTTGGTAAAGATGTGTTTCCTCCAGGTTAGGCGCTTATCTAGGTGCATGCCTAGATATTTGGCATCGCCGTTGTGGTAGAGTTTGATTGTTAAGTGTGACTTCTGGACATTTGCCTTTTCGGTTGGTGAAAGTTACCTAAGCAGACTTCAATTCATTTGCTTTAACCAGTTTTCTACTTTATTGAGGTGACGCTGTAGTGTATTTGATGCTACAATAGGATCTTTGTGTGATGCTAGTAGGACAGTGTCATCTATGAATGTGGCTACTAGTACGTCATTGCTATTTGGTAGATCGGCCGTGAAGTGGAGGTAAAGTAGCGGCCCCAGAACACTGCCTTGAGGAACTCCGGAATTTATTTTGAACAGTTGTGTTTGTTCATCAAGGCATTTAACAAGCAAATAGCGATCTTTGAGGTAGGAGTGAAGGATTTGGTAATAGTTGATAGGTAAGGATTTTCTGATTTTAAATAAAAGACCATCATGCCAAACCTTGTCAAATGCCTGCGTGATGTCTAGGAACGATGCAGCACAATAACTTCTATTTTCTAGATCTTCGTTTATTTTTTTAGTTATCCGATGAACTTATTCGATTGTTGCTTGCTCTCGTCTAAATCCAAATTGATGATTTGGTACTATATTTCTTTGGTCAATGATTGGTTGCAATTTTACAACAAGTAGTTTTTCTAACAACTTGCCCATCATAGAAAGCAGACTTATAGGTCTGTATGACTTCACATCTTCTAATAGATTACCCGGTTTAGGAAGTAGTATAATTTGTGTCACTTTCCACTGTGATGGGAAGTGTGCTGTCCTTAGCGTGTCGTTATAGATATAGGTTAGGTATTTTATGGCTTTGGAGCTCAATTCTTGTAATATTCTAGCTGATATAAGATCATACCCTGGGGCTTCACGAGGATTTAGCTTTGTCCTGATGGAATTAGTAACCTGCCTTATTGTAAATTTCTCAAGCGGAAGTTCTAGCTGAAAGGGGGATTGTAAAAATTCAATAATTTCAGCATCATTATTTTCGACGGGATCCATTGGAAACGGCTGAAAAACTAACACCAAGTGTTTTCCAAACAATGCAGCTTTCTCGCTACTAGTCTCAGCCCTTTTACCTTCTTCTGTCCGAAGTGGGGAATTATAGAGTTGTGGTTGGTTTATTTTTTTAGTTGCCTTCCATAATGAGTAATCCGTGGTTTCCGTTGCCGTTAAGTTAGTCAGGTATCTTTGTATCCCAGCATTTTTGTGATCACTTAGCATTCTTTTAAGCTCTTGTTGTGATCTATTGAGTTTCGTTTTATCTTGAGGTGTTCGTGTGTTTTGCCAGATTTTCCTGTATCTACGTTTTATGGCTATTTTTTCTCTTATTATAATAGGTAATTCCTCATTGCTGTTTTTTCCTGTTTCTTGGGGTTAGATTTACAAATACTATCTATTGTAAATTTTTCAACTGCTTCATCAATATCTTCTTTTGTTTTTAAAGGCATATTCAGATCAATTTTATTATCGAGTGTCATTCGGAATTCTTCCCATATAATATACTTGTTGCTCAGGTATCAGGGATTCGGTTTTGCTATCGCTTCAGTGCTCAGTAGGACTAAAATAGGTGAGTGGTCGGATGACAAGTCCAGACATGATTTGAGTGTAATCAGGTTATTTGGAATACCTTTTGTGACGCGATTGAAATATCTCGATTTTAAAAATCCCTTATTAATATATCTGCACGTTGAATAGTTATTAAGTTATCATTTAAACAAGTGCTGTATCGTCTTAACAAATATGGAGCATTCCAGAACAGTGTTTTTGACAAGTCGGCCATATTGTGCTGGAGGGCAACCGATCGATTCGTTGGAATTGAACCTTGTGTGTTTTCGCATGTGCTGTGAAGTATCTTAGAAAAATCTAGCTACTAATGAAGTCAGACAGACTTTGTAGAACAATGTCAATGTTGCACAGCGAGATCAAATAAATAGTCACCTCGCCGGAAATAAGAAAAAATATACCTTATCTCTTCCTCCCTGTATTCCACACTTATCAACTTTACAAAACTATGGCATTTTAGATACCTTCAAGAACTAATTGTTAATTGAAGTCCGTTGTTTACCTGTGAGCAATGAAAACTAAATAGAATGCGTGCCCTCCAGCACAATATGGCCGACCTGTCAGTGACGTCATTCTGGGATGGTGTATTAGGAGACAAAAAAGTTTTAAACATTTTTGGTCTCACTGTATGCGACGGAAGAAAGATGGGGGTTCAAAAGGGTGGTTACCTCACTCAAAAACCTACAGAATGCGAAATAAATTATTGCTTTCACCCAGCTTTTATTAC
The DNA here is from genome assembly GCA_947563755.1 of Lochmaea crataegi. Taxonomy (NCBI): domain Eukaryota; kingdom Metazoa; phylum Arthropoda; class Insecta; order Coleoptera; family Chrysomelidae; genus Lochmaea; species Lochmaea crataegi. The sequence goes on from OX387429.1 coordinate 20,416,137, forward strand.
CCATTGCAATTCAACCTGCAGTGATGAAATTTAATGAAAAAACATTTAGCGGTTTTAGAGCGTCGTTAAAAAAATTGATTTAAATTTTTAACTTTAACACCTCATAACATTCTTTGTGTGCACGTTGGTAGATGGGTGGTATGGTTCAATTGATCCATTTTTGACGCCAGATTAAATGGTATAATTTATTACCAATATTTTTGTTACATCTTGTATAGATACACACAATTGCAAATTCTGCATTTTTAAGAAAATCATGTTACCTAATGGTAAAAGCGAGTTAATCGTGAATTTCTCTCTAATTTTAACAGACTGGAACAGATGCTACGTGCTCGGAATTGTGTACTACACACATGACCCTCCGAGGTAGCTTTAAATTGGATTTCCCATCTAATCCGCAGTTTATTCCGTTCATAACTAAACATAGAACCGTTGCGTTTATTTGGCTTTAATATTTTGAAATAATTATTACAGATACGGCTTCGTATATTTAATCAAGAACTATTCAAAGAAGCATCATTATTACAACTGAAAAGCGAAGCATAGGAATTTTATGTTCTAATCAGGCGATATGCATAATAACATTACAGCAATGAATATTAAGCACAAAATTTTTCAATTAAGCAGGCAGAAGCTGGAAAACCGCAGCGCAAAAAGCTATTAGTGAAAGCATCAGTTTTACCATAAATTTGGCACTAAACTATGGTATAACGTGACAATGAGTATGTTTTAATGCTAGATGTATACAGTGCGCGTATAGAGTCTCCCCAATTTATTTTTGTAACCATGAAATTTACATTTCTAAAAAAAAGGTACACGATCAACTTTTTTAATGGTGTAATATCTTTGGATTTTGGTATAATTGGAACTCGTTTACTTAACACCAATTTTATATTATTTTTCACATCTACACAAGTATATAATCGGTACTTTTATCCTTTCTTCGCAAAAAAACGCATCCAATGGTCTCTGCGGTCAATGGTGAACATTTAGAACATTTAAACTGAAGTGTGTTAGGATTATTGGTGTATTTGAATTGTTAATGAAATTTTCATAATTTAACGTTTTCGAGTTAAAACTCATAAATACATAGTAACATTCTCATCGCATTGTTGTCAATGGAAAGTATTCGAAACAAGCTTTGAAATGAGGTATTTCTTGCATATGATCCAATTTAAAATTATCTTGCAAAATAGCGTCACTGAATACCAACAAAATAAAATGGTGAGCGGTCGTCGGACCGCCGACAGAAGCTTGCTTCTTATGCACAATAGAATGACCATTTTTCGTGAATTTTTCACAATTTTTTTAAAAATTTGACCATATTTGACAGTTTTTGACGAATTTTGACAATTATTGACCGTCTCTGACAATTATTGACCATTTTTGACAATTTTCCAAAAATTTTAATATATCTGGCAATTATTTACCATTTTTTTCACAATTTTGACAATTTTTTCAAATTTTAATAATTATTGACCATTTTTGACAATTATTGACCAATTTTGACAGTTTTGACAATTATTGATCATTTTTGACAATTTTTCAAAAATGTTGACCATTTTTCCAAATTTTAACAATTATAGACCATTTTTGACAGGTTCTGACAATTATTGCCCATTTTTTACAATTTTTCAGAAATTTTGAAATTTTTTAATAATTATTGACCATTTTTTCAAACTTTTGACAATTTTCGACAATTTTTCGAAAAATTTGACCATTTTTCAAAAATGTTGACAATTATTGACCATTTTTCCAAATTTTTGAAAATATGTGGCAATTATTAACGATTTTTTCGAAATTTTGACAATTTTTCCAAATTCTTGACAATTTTTGACCATATTCAAAAATTTTAGACAATTTTTCGAAAATTTTAACAATTATTGACCATTTTTGACAGTTTTTGACGAATTTTGACAATTATTGACCGTCTTTGACAATTATTGACCATTTTTCAAAAATTTTAACATATTTGTCGGTTATCGACCATTTTTTCAAAATTTTAACAATTTTTGACCATTTTCCAAAATTTTAACAATTATTGATCCTTTTGGACCATTTTTGACAATTTTTTACGATTGATTGGTTTTGACAATTATTGACCGTCTTTGACATTTTGACCATTCTTGACCAGTTTTTGACAATTTTTGAAAATATTTGGCAATTATTAACCATTTTTTCAAAATTTTTAGTTTTTGACTATTTTTGATCGTTTTTCCAAATTTTTAACAATTTATGACCATATTTAAAAAATTTTGACAATTTTTCAAAATTTTTAAAATATTTGGCAATTACTAACCATTTTTTCAAAATTTTGACAATTTTTGACCATTTTTGACAATTTTTCACACCTATAGGTGTACGAGCTCAGTGCGGCAAGAGAGATTGCGCACAGTCGCTTGGATGAGTTATCGCGTGACGAATGATTTTTCGTAACATCGCACGTTTCACGAGTTCACTAGCCTTCCCAAAAGTCTTATGTCGTGCAATAAGAAGCAAGCTTCAAAAACAGTCTTGGAAAGAATGCCATTCAATGGTATACCGACGGCTCCAAAGCAATAGGGGTGACTGGGATAAGAGTGCACGATCCAGGAACCAAACACTCCGGAAGATTGGGAAGTGTTGCAATTAATTTGAAATGATTTCATTAGCTTTGATTCAGTTTAATAAGTTGTCAGAAGTTTAGTTGTCAAGTTGTCAGTGTCATTATTGCATAATATATGTCACACAGTTTTTTGCCTTAACTTTCGTCTTTTTACTATAAATCCTACAAGTTTTACAATAGGTTATGGGGCCCAGACGTTCCAGACGCTTCTGATGTCTCTGAGAATCATTTTGGGTATTTTTGAGTAGTGCCAGAGGTACCGGTTTGAACGAACTGTAATTTTTTCTTCACTCCACGATGTCAGGATATCAGCTGTCGCCGATAGAAAAGCTTCGAGGAAAACAGGTGCAGTAGATGAAAAAAGACGTAAAGGCACGGTCCAAAATCATTCTTTTGGTTGATCCGTTGAACTACGTTCATGTTCAGTCCACCTAAACTGCAAAGGAAGCATGGCAAAACCTTGCTAGTACTTTCCAGGACAGTGGTTTAACCAGACGTGTCGGACTTTTGCGTATCTTAATCACAACCTCGCTAGAGAACAGTGATTCAGTAGAAGACAACGTTAACACGATTATTACCACTGCTCACAAGCTATCAAACATTGGCCTAAAAGTAAGCGACGAATGGATAGGTACCATATTGTTGGCAGGTCCTCCAGAAAGCTACAAACCGATGATTATGGGAATAGAAAGCTCAGGTACCCCAGTGACCGCTGAAGACGAAGCTGCTACAGGACATTTCCGTGTTTAAAAGCGATTCAGGACAGTCAAATATCGCGATGTACGGTGCTAGTGGCTCGGGTAAAAGCTTCAACTCCCGTTCTAACAAAAATAAGGACCGAAAGGACTACAAAAACTTGGACACTAACAGTGCAAATAAAAATAAAGGTGTTCGTTGTTATCGGTGCAACAAATATGGACATTTTGCTGCGACAAGAAAAAAAAAACAGTATATCCGCTATGTTTTCCGCGTTCTCGGTACAACCGCAGGACAGTAAACCGTGGTTTTTGGATTCAGCTTGTTCCGCACACATGGCAGGCATCCCAGACGTTCTACAAGGTGAGAAGAAGACCTCCAAGTTGACCATCACCACAGCGAATTGGTGACGAAAGTCTTTCCTTGTCCGTGAACAAAAACCAAGAAGACGTAACTGTAAATATCGTTTATTTTGTACCTCAGCTTAAGGTCAATTTACTGTCAGTTACCCAGATTGTTAAGAAAGGGAACTCTGTAATTTTTAATTCCCATGGTGCCAAGATTTTCAACGCTTGTAAAGAACTGATTGCTACTGCTAGTCATGAGAATAACTTATTCATCTTAGATACAGTGCCTTCCGCTAAAAAAGGCACAGCAATGCTCGGTGTATCTACGGAAAATAAATTTGACTTGTGGCATAAACGCTTGGCTCAATATTGTAAAACAATATTGTAAAACAATATTGTAAAAATACGAAAGTTGAGGCAAAAAACTGTGTGACATATATTATGCAATAATGACACTGACAACTATACTTCTGACAACTCATTAAACTGGATCAAAGCTAATAAAATTATTTCAAATTAATCGCAACACCCTCCCTATTTGAAATAAGTTCCTGACTGTTGATACAATTCAAAAACTTTTCTCTATTCAAAGTCTTTGTAAAAGAGTCAGCTACCATAGACTGTGTAGGAACGTATTTCAGTAGCAAAAGTCCCAAACTCATTTTCTCCTTCAAAAAATGATGACGAACGTCAATATGTTTGGTTCGCACCTGATATGCTCCATTCATCGCTAGGTGTTGAGCTCCCTTGTTTGTCAACATTCAGGAGGACTGGATCCGAGCTCAATGACAGTTCTTGGCTCAATCCTCGTAGCCATAGAGCTTCTTGGGCCGCTGCTGACATAGCCATATACACGGCATCCGTAGACGACAGAGCAACTGTGGGCTGCTTCTTACTGTTCCATGAAATCGGGGAACTGTTGTTAAAGAAGATGTAGCCAGTAACGGAGCGCCTATCATCTTGATCACTCGCCCAATCTGCGACACAGTAACCAACGACATCAGCTTCAGGTATCTTCTTTCCATTGAACTCGAGCTTCCAATCCATGGTTCCTCGCAAGTATCTGAAAATGCGCTTTACGGCTGCCCAATGTGTAGGTCCGGGATTGTGATTGAACCGACTTACACAACTCACAGCGTAACAGATATCAGGTCGGGAAATCTGTGAAGCAAACAGCAAATTTCCAACTGCTTCCTGATAAGGTACGGATTGCATTTTTCGGATTTCTTCTGGATCAGTCGGACATTGATCTTTGGATAATCTCTCCCCCGAAGTCAAAGGCGTGTCAACGGGTTTTGACTTATCCATATTGAACTTTTTCGGAATCTGTTCAATGTAGGCATGCTGATCTATCCAAATTTTCTTGTTCGGTCTGTCTCTGGTGATTCTAAACCCTAAAACTGATTTGGCCGCTCCAATATCTTTAATTTTGAAGTTCTTCATCAGGTCCTGTTGAAAATCATCTCTCGCACGTTTGTTGTTTGACAGAAGAATCATAAAAAGGCAGTACGGAATACCTTAGGTATGTATGAACAAAGTAAGTGAACAAACATGTGAAACAATAATACAACACCTTCCCATGTTCTTAACCTTTAGATTACAGTCAGCTTACACTTTAAATAAAAGAGAAGTGAGATCATATATATTAAGATTGCACATCATAGTGAATGTAGTATTATCTCTATACACTTTGAGATTTTTCACCAGCAGCTTATAGTGTGGTATATGAAAATCTTAGAAAACTAGTAGGTAATTTAACGTAAGTTCGATTATAGAGGTTATGAGTAATGAAAGTTTTAGAATACAAAAAGTTGTGCATATTTTTAATTTGAATGTGATAAATTATAGCTTCTACATGTGCTGATTTCTAAGTTGAGTACTGTCCGTAAATGTTTACCAATTTGTTCAGTCTGAGTGTAGATTGTGTTTTTCACAATTTAGTTTTCTAATTTGAATTTTTTGATGTCACATATAGGGGGTTGTTCTATACATTATTTGGTACAAATAATTAAAAAATCGGAATATCAAAAATTTGTATGAAGTAGAATATAAAAAAACCTTTAGTTTTGTTTGAGATAATTGAGATAATTTTAAACTTTTTATTTTTTTAGGGAATCATGTTACTGTGAAAACCTTAAATGACGAACTACAAAATAAGGAAATTCTTTCTGTTGGAAATACCTCTTTATTGGTGTTATTGAAACATTTGGGATTTAAATATAAAAAGGAAGACAACAAAAGAGCATTAAGAGAACGAACAAATATTGTTAGCCAAAGAGCATGCTTTCTTCGAAAATATAGAGAAAATCGTGATAGTGTATTTTCAAGACAAATTATACTAAGTAATTATACACTAATAAGCCAGCATGGTTAATATTAATTTTGGATTTCGTAACTTATTCACCCAGTATATCGTAAAAGGCCGTCCTTTGGAATATTAGTCATATCGATTATTTCTATTTAGTTGACAGAAGTTTTGATTTGATTCATATGAATATGTTGCTGACGTAACAGTCACGTGATAAAAAAGCTCCACCGTTTCCAATGTATGTAGAAGAGTATGACACTTTCATGAAATGGCGGAACCAGAACAATCTTCACAGCTTCACAGAGCGGGTGCTATTAGCTGTTTTTGAAAGGTCTAGAAAATTCTGTTAATTGTAAATTTTTCTTAATATTATTGTGTACATTTTCCAATTCAGTCAATATGCATTCATTAGTTGTAATTTACTGAAGAATTCTAATTAAAATATTTCCAATTACTGTTGCGAGGTCACCAACTGAAAGCCGGCCCTGTCTCTCGACTATAAATTTTGGTGAATGCGCTCCTTTCGAGAACAATCTGGAAGACGGTTTGTTGACGCAGAGGACGAGCGCGGAAAATACAAGAATTTTCCAAAATTGATACTATATATACGCGGGTTTTTGAGTGAGTTAAGAAGTTAGTGAAGTCAAGAGTTAGTTCACAGACAGTTTACAGAAGTTCTTAGTAATCGGACAGTGAATGACTTAGTGAAGATAAATAGTGTAAAATTAAAGTCATAAAAATAAATAATAACTATTATACCGAGTGTAAATAAATTAGTAGACATTACGTAGAGTGTGTATATAAATTAAGTTCAATAAATAAATAAATATATAGTAAATAGCCAGAGTGTGTATAGTTTTATCTCACAAATAAAAACTATTTAAATAAATAACAAAAACATTACGTTAATATTTTGATTTTATTATTTGTATAGGCCTGTAGAAAAAATATAGTATGCAGTATGCAGCATATGCATGAAGTTTTTTTCTACTCGTAGAATAGAGTACCACTTTATGCACTTGTTGCATGAATTACTATTATTTATCATTAATTCCCAAAACGCTCAACTCGTTCACTGTATTTAACTTGCTCAGTATATACTTTTTTGATTTGATCCTTCGAGCTTTTTCAATCAACGATCAAGATTATCTGTAACAGTCATATCATAATCTAGGTAACGGTTTCCCCTCTTTCTTTCCCAAAACTCTAATTGAAAAAGTTTTAACTTTTTATCTTTCTCTCAAGAAAGGTTAATGAAAAGTTATTATGAAAGCGGCGGCACTATCAATCAAGCATATTATCGAAAATTGTATTGTGTTTCACTCGTAAAATGTATCAAAAGTCTGGAATATATTTTTATTATAATAGGTGGTATTTTTTTTAAGAGAACTAGGTCGAAGCATGTCACTGTTGTAGTGTGGCAACTGAGTTAAGACCGCAAAATTAATGTTCACCTACATTTAAAATTGAAGAATTAATGGAAGAGAGTGTCATAGATAAACAATAAAATGACAATCACTAATTTACTTTTTTATTGACGAGAAAACTACAATTGAAAATGTTGTTGAATTAGAATAATAGCTTTCCTGAATTTTCCAGACTAGCAACTTTTTTGCAATTTGGTACATTTTTTTAGATGACCGTATAGTAGGGGATCCGGCTGCAAAATCAGTACGTTCATCAAAAGGGAAATACCCTTTTAACAAGGAGCCAATCAAAAAGTGCCCGCAAATAACTTTAATTAAAATAGTGCCAATTAATTTTCGAAAAATAATTTCATTCACTTATTTGTTAAATAAAATATCATCCACTTCACATCAATGTATGTAAAAAGTCATGGGGGCTGTTGCCTGTTCGGCCGCAACCTCTTCGCAGCCAGGTGTAAACAGATATTACTTTGTTATATTTATACGTTCATGACGTACATTGATCTTTTTATTATCAAATTAAAGCTTATTGTTTCCTGAGGATGGTGTTATACAGCTCCCTATGAAAAAGTGACCGCAAATAGGAGATCCAGCTATTAAAGATGCTAAGCTTCAAAAATAAAGTGAGAGAGACTGAGCGCGCAGCGCCACTTATCAGACGAGGATGGCGAGTGCCAGCTGTCATATTATCACGTTAATTTAAGTTTTTTTTTAGTAAAGTTTTAGTGCGCCGAAAGAACTATAACTTCAAAAATTTATTTTTGGATTATCATTTAAATGGGTATTTTTTTAAGTTAGGTTAGGTGAAAACCGTCGACTGCTAAAAATAGAAAGTGGTTCGTTCCATCCCTCTATACGGTGAACCGGTTTGGAAAGCGTAGAGGAAGATGCTACTTAGAGTAGTGTTTGCCTATAAAACAGTATCCAATGAGTCATTACAAATAATCACAGGGGTTCTGAAACAGTAATTATTGTTTCTCACATTAACGGGAGAGTGGTATAGTAGACTTTTCCAGAAAAGTATTGATTTTTACATGTGACATTCGCACGAGCGAGTCTGTGCTAAGCCTGAGAGAGAGAAAGTGTAAAGGCGGTCTGCTGTCTGGTCGCTCTGAATCTATCGCTAAGAAAAGGGCGAAATAAAATTCATTTGAGTCCGCAGAGATATTGAAGAATTATAATTTGAAAACAATAAATAGGAGTTAAATAAATGGTTTAAACGATCATTCTTATCTCTGCGGTTTCTACTAGTTTGATACGAGGCCTGTCTCTAAAACTTAACTATGCCTGATAGTTTCTAAGAGGTTTCTACAAAGCCTGTCTAATGGTTATACGAGTCTTGCCTGAAGCGCATACCTCTTAGTGATTCTGAGTGTACCAGAGGATTCTGTGAAGCTTAATTCACATTTTGCCTGAAACTTACCCGAAGATATCTACAACTTACCGGAAGATTTATTCAAACTTAGCTGAAGACCTATTTAACGCTTACCTCGAGGTTCATCAGACCTGAAAATTACCTACAGGTTACCCACCATCCATCGAGAGACCTCAGCTATAAACAATCACTTCAGATAAATAGATGAAGAGCAGATAGTGATTTTTTTTGTACGGCATTTATATTGTTCTCATTTAATATTTTCTAGTATTAAATCAACACTAACGATAACTAACACTAACTAAAAGCAGTCAAGATATTTGTTGTTTTTTTTGTATAACTATTCATTTCACATATTGTCTTTAGACTTAGTAACCATAGAGTTTGTCTTTTATTTTTAACTTCAACTACCTACCTGCAGTAACCAAGTAAACTTAAAAAAGCTACTACCTAGAGTCTTTGTAGGTCTTTTCAAAGTTTTGGAGGAAACTTTGTGGCGCCCATGGTCTTTACTTACAAGGTATTATTAATATTACAATAGCTTAGACGATTAGGCAATTAGACTATTCTCTGTAATTTACTCTGGGTTCATGAGAACCCACGTTCATGAAGTCAACCCTGAGAAAAGAATATAATTTTTTTACTCAAAGATCTTATTTTGGAGCCCATCAAAATATCGTTTTTTCAGTGTCTCATATTTTTGGCACCCAACTTTAAGTGAATATTTTATTGTCTCAGTTCCTCCGATAGACCTGTTGGTCATGGAGAGTAAAAGGCTCCATATGTGGGGACGAGAAAATAAAAGCGAGGTAGAAAATAAGACGCGTAAAAACTGGGAGGACAGATGGAAGAATGGCAAGAAAGGAGAGTGGACAAAAGAAATTATAAGAGACAAGGTAAAGTAGTTGGACTGCAGGCATGTACTTGACTATTTTTTGTCGCAGGATCTAACAGGCCGTGGCTGATGAGAGGATGGTCATGGAATATGAGCTAGGTCAGAAGATCACCAAAAATAATCTAAGAGATATTATGGTTGCAAAGGGGAGGTGCTATGAATGTGTTAGGGCATACGAGATATCGGTCATGGCAAAGAAAGAAGAGGAAGAGAGACATAGACAAGAATTGGGACAAGAGCAGACACTGACGGTATACTTGCAAGGGTGGTCCAAGAGCTTAGGGATGCGAAAGGAGAAGATCGATGTGGTTTTGGTGCGGGGAACGGTAGAGCAAGTACCCAGTGCCTGTGAGACCCATAAAAAAGGGTAGATTAGACCTATTTATTGTTTCATTATTTTCTAACACTTGAGTTGCTGATTTCGTTGACAGTAATCATAACCACGTGTCTTGTATTCCCTTGGAGCCTAAAGTAACCGCAAAATATGTGAAAAAAAACAACGCACTTTTTTATGTAAAGTGATGTCCGGTTAAATTTTTTAGTACTTTTGTATGTTGTACTCGACCTAGTAGCCGAAAGTGTTACTGAGTTAATTCCATCATTAGTTTACTAGATACGAAGTGGTAAAGTGAAAAATTGTCCAAATTTTAGGATTGTTTCCAAAACCTACGAGCTGATAGCCAGGCTGCTACTACTTCTGATTCTGGAACTGAGAACAATCTCTCAAGCAGTTGGGGTGTCAAGACATGGAAGAATTGTTGGAAATGAGATTGCTGATTGTCTCGCAAAAGAAGGAGCTTCGTTTAAAAAGTCCGAAAAAGAAAATTAACTTGCTCTTGGGGCTAGTCTCAGAGTAATCACAGGAATTCTGACTAGACAAAGGCAAAGTGGACAGTGGAACATGCAGATGAGACAGTGGAACACATTATCTGCAATTGCAAGGTCCGCCAACGCCTAAAATATCTAGAATAGGTCTGTTAAGAGCCTGATCAGGTTATTGACCTTATTCCAAAACGGATAATAGGCTTTCCGAGAAGCCTAGATCTCCTGCACTGAAATATAAATGTAGGGTATACACAAAAGACCAACCGGGCCAATCGACCCCCTGGTTATCTACTCTAAAATCTAATGTAATATACAAATCTTCGAATGTGAAGCACTGTCTCATTGAAGATATAGACTCCTAGGTCTGAAGACTCCAAGGGAGGATGTCTTCAAGAAGGACCTGTTGAGCCTGATAAGGGCTACTGGTCTCTTCACATAAACGTTACAACCAAGAGCACAAAAAGCCTAAGGGCTGTGGTGCCGAGGTCTCTTAACCTCCAACTATGGGTGCCGAACCTATCAATCAATCAATCAATCAATCAATCAATCAATCAATCAATCATTCAATCAATCTAATATACATCCAACCAAAACTTACATTATACTTATATAAGGTATATAAAAAAGCCAATCCAGTTTACGTCTGGTATTCAATCAATTTGTTGTTGTACCAAAATATTCAAAAGCTTTTATAAAAATCCGTTGTGAATCCGCTACTGGGAGCAGAGGAAAATGTTCTAGTTTCGGTATACACTCTATATTTTTATTTTAGATTCGACAATGTTCTCACACATCTAACCATGCATAGGAATCCGTTAGGCCATGTAACCATCAACCATCTGTACGCGGTTTTACAACATCCCTACGGATTCCCGTTCAACGTCCGTAACGAACATGTGGATGAACACGCCCAGAATGCTTTTATCGTGATTAACTCATTCCCAGTTTTATTATTATAGAAAAAAAAATGTTTCACAATCCCGATTTTAAATTACAGCCATACCATTCAATTTCAATTAATTTTCATTCAAATCGAACGCACTGGAATGAAATTGTTTATTTTGTAAAGAGAAGTTTGTTAATAATTACAACAATTTATTGATTGCTGGATGTTTATGGAGAACAATAGAATTTCAAACACCAAGCAGACAATTCAGTTTTCGCAAATTCTCAATTGGAATCCTTTAATCTAAGAGGGCCATTAATAAAGATTTGGATTAAAGTTAGTTTATAAGCGAAGTGAAGATTATTGATTGCGTCGATGCAAAACATACAACTCCAGACCAGGATAATCCTTTCGACAAGGATAGGACACTTCAGACCAATGCAAATGCTATTGATTACGTCGAAATTGACGATCTAAACCAGAGTCCTATAAGGTAAATCCCTTACTAAATAGATCCCATCCTTCCGCAGAAACCTACTTCAAACATTACAAATTTAATTGCGTTTTAACGGAGTTTCAACGAAAAGTGTCCAATTTGATATCCCCAGAGATTACTTGTTTTCGAAAACTAAGAGATTAGGGAGTTAATGTAGAAACACCACTCAATCAGAGTTAAGCTCAGTGAATACATCAAATGATTTCGAAGATCATTTCCATGGACACTGGATAAGGAGATCGAACTCATACGGAAAAATTGATAAAACCTATCCTCAAAATCGTGTATCTAAGCAGTTTGTTTTTTCACCGCGGCACCACCACTGCAAATACAATACCATCTAAGAACAGTAACTTTAGTTTTTATAACTGACTAACATTACTTATAGTAGGGGAGCCCAAGCGGGTAATTTGCGTTTTACTCAGGAGCGTAAGAAAACCATATGGAGATAAACTTTGCACCCTGTTATGTAAACCCACCAAATATGAACCCTTAATATAGGGGCGTGCATTGAGGACAGCCGATAAGATTAGTAAAAAAAATCGGTCCTCAGAAAAATTCGAGCGCGTCAGAATAAGACTAGGTGAAATAATTACATGCAGAAATGTGTACTTTTCAATGCTCTGACGATTTGACCGTGATATAAGAAAATGATATTGATTTATTCATTGAACCTAATTTATATACACACTCTACTCAATGTCTACTAATTTATTTGAACTCGCTATAATAGTTCTAATTTATTTTTACCACTTGGATATTTCACTATTTATCTTCACTATTTCATTCACTGTCCGGTCACTAAGAACTTCAGTGAACTAACTCTTTGTCTTTGTTTCACTGTCAACTATTCAACTGTTCACTGTTCAACTGTCAACGCACTCAAAAATCCGCAACAGTAATTTGAAATATTTTAATTAAAATCCTTCAGTAAATTACAACTAATGAATGCCTAATGACTGAATTGGAAAATGTACACAGTAATATTAAGAAAAATTAGGAATTAACAGAATTTTCTAGACATTTTTTCAAAAACAGCTAATAGCACTCGCTCTCTGAAGCTATGAAGATTGTTCTGGTTTCGCCATTTCATAAAAGTGTCATCCTCTTTTTTTGAATTTCTCCGGCGGCAAATTTATTGTGGCCACATTTGCCTTTCCTATGATTTCTTCGGGAGTACATATTATTTCAAACTTCCCACACATTTCGGTAGGTGGATCGATCTTGAAATTCGTACTTTGTTACCAGGTGAATTGTGTTCGAGTCTCAGTTTCTTGCCAGGGGTTGGAATATGTTCTTCAAGTTTTTCTAGTTGCCCAAACTTCTTTCGAAAGACGGTTGCCAAGCCTCGTGCGTTTTTGATACTGGCGGGTATGTTATGTACCAGTGAATAATCGTCCGGGAGTGTGAACAAATCTTGTCGTTGATCTGTAGTGACTCCACATCTAGCTTTACCGGTACCTCCATATGCGCCCATAAATTCTGCGAAGGCAGGCTCAGAATCTTCCCGGACATGGTTCACTCCTTCCTCTTTGTCATGGTCTCCTTCGAATGGCGCTAGTCGGTTTTCCATTGGGGATCTTGCTTATGCGATAGATGACGTCATTGATCCTCTTCTTGATCAAGTACGGACCCTCCCAAGATTTTTGTAATTTTGGAGAAAATCCTTTTCTCCTATTCGGATTGTGTAACCATACTTTGTCCCCTTATTTGAAACTGCCTTCTGTAGCCTGCGTGTCGTACCGTTTTTTCATTATGCTGCTGGCAACGTGAAGATTCGTTCGGACCATTTCGTGCACATCGTCCATCCTTTTTCTCAACTGGATTACGTAATCTTCCCCAGCTAGATCTCCTCCAGGTCGACAACCAAATTCCAGGTCACAAGGAAGCCTCATTTCGGGTCCAAATAGGATTTTCGCAGGTGTTTGACCTGCGGACTCATTGATGGCAGATTGATAAGCCAATGCAAATAGGGAAAGGTATTGGTCCCAATCTCTCCGGTGGCTGGAAACTACTTTGGACAGGTATTTCCCAATAGTCCTGTTCATTCTCTCGACAATTTCATCTGACTGTGGATGCAACGCCGTTGTCCTGGTCTTCTTCATTCCCAGCTTGTCACAAATTTCCTGGAATACATGGCTTTCGAAATTCTTTCCCTGATCTCTGTGAACTTCCAAGGGCACTCCATATCGGCAGATGAATTCCTTTACCAATACATCCGCGACTGTTGTGGCTTCTTGATTCGGGTAGCGTAAAATTCTACCCACTTTGTGAAATAATCCATCACAACCAGGATGTATTTACGACCATTTCTGTCGTCGGAAATGGTCCAGCGATGTCTAAGGCAATTCCTTCAAAAATACTAGGTCCCAAAGGACAAAACCAAGTAGGAGAAATTACTTCTAGAGAACGTGGAGTTTTAGTTACTGCTTGTTGCATTATTAATGCTGCGGGCCAAGCTGTGCCCCCTTATTTAATTTTTCCCCGTGTTAATTTAAAACCCCACATGTTAAATGGAGCTCCCAATGGTGCTGACCGTAATGCAAATAAAACTGGCTGGGTAAATAGTGCAATCTTCATTGATATCCTAAAACATTTCGTAAAATTCTTTAAGTGTACAAAAGATAAACCAGTTCTCTTAATCATGGATAATCACGAATCACACATTTCTATTGGTAGTTTGGAATATGTCAAGAAAAACGGAATAATACTTTTAACATTACCACCACACACGAATGGAAAACTACAGCTGCTTGATAAGACTGTATATAAATCGCTAAAGAATAATTATAACATAGCCTGTAATGAATGGATGATTTCAAATCCTAGTCGTACAATTACAATATATGACATTGCAGGGTTATTCGGAATAGCATACCTTAAAGCATTCTCCCCAGAAAATATAATTAATGGTATTAAATATTCAGAAATATGGCCTATCAACCGACATATTTTTACAGAAGACGATTTCCTTTGCTCATACGTAACCGACCGGAACCTTGTAGAAGCAGAAGATAGTGCAGTCGAAGAAGAACCCGAAAACGATGAAAAAGTCTCCGAAAATTCACATTCACAAACGGGGCAACATATCGAACAAAGTGTTGAAAGTTTAACCGTTCAACAACCCAGAATAATGCTTACAGCTCTGCAGATACAAAAGACGCCAGCAAAGCATGATGAAAAAGAGAATCCAAGTACATCCTATGATTTTAAAGTAAAAGAAAATGAAAAAAGCATGGAAAGACATGGTGACCCAACTTCTAACAAAAATATGAACAAAATAATAACACCTGAACAAGTGAGAACATATCCAAGAGCGAAAGCTAGAAAAACTGTATTGAGAAAAAGAAAAGGTACGAAAAATTAAACTTCAGATTGATAAAGAGTTAACATTGCGTGAAAAGAAGAAACATAAAAAACCAGATCCATCTAAACTAAAAAAGGTAGCTAAGAAAATACTGGTAGAATCCTTAGAATCCTCTTCAGATGAAAGTATCGATTATGCAGATTCATCTTCCGGTAATGAATTTAATCATAGTGATAATACTGATAATGAAATTGATGGTGATGATATCCTGTTACCTCAAGGCGATTTCGTAGTGATAAAAGAAGGTGTGTCTAAAGGCACAATATTTTTTTCTGTTGGAGAGATTTTGTCAGTGACTGAAAATGATACTGATGTTCAGTACTATAAGCATTTTCCTTCATTTAAGTTTGTAAGAACTGAAGAACATTACGTTGTTAGTAAAAAACAAGTTTATAGAAAGCTACCTTTGCCAGAGCCAACAGCGTTACATGAGAGGAATTCATGTTTTCTTAAATTTCCATGTGACTTAAGTTTTTTTATGAAGTGCATGAAATGTCTAAAATAAACCATTTTCATTTTCGTTTTTACATAGGACTTGGAAGATTCAGGTGCCATTTTTGACAAGAATGTATTCTTTTGTTTTGTTTTCTTGATATATTTAACATTTTTGCATTTATTCTATATTAATATGCTTAAATAAAGTTTTGTTTTGATTGAATATTTTAAAAATCACTTAAACAAGGTTTGTCACACTGTTCCTTTACCATGTGTAAAACTGTACACATGGTAAAGAAACAGTGTTAAATTTATCTTTTTTTGTTTGATTATTTTTTTTGCAATTGTTATTTTCAGGGGCAAAATGTTAGCAAAAATATGTAGGCATTATTCTACGACATAAGCTGACACAATAGACAATATATACATTTTTCTACAGACGCGCGTAAAATGACTAATTACTATATTCAAATGAAATCGTAAAGTAGACAAATGCCGAGGATTGTTACTTTACGCTCTAGCCCAAAAAAAAATCTTTTTCGCTCGCTTATTTAATCAAACCACGCCCACCGAATTAACTCAATTGGTGAATAATTAACAATTTATCAGATTAAAAATTAAATAAAATTATATAAAAATTTTAAAATATGGTCAATAATTGTCAATTATTGTCAAAAACTGTTAAAAATGGACAATTTTTGTCAAAAACTGTCAATAATTGTCAAAAATGTTCGATAATTGTAAAAAATTTGAAAAATGGTCAAACATTTTCAAAAATGGTCAATTGTCCAAAATTTTAAAATTTTTTTGAAAAATAGTTAAAAAAATTTCAAAAATGGTCAATAATTGTCAAAAAATATCAAAAATGGTCAATTATTTAGAAAAATGGTCAAAAATTAGAAATTGTCAAAAACTATCAAAAATGGACAATTACTGTTAAAAATTGTCAAAATTTTGAAAAATAGTTGATAATAGTCAGAAATTGTTGAAGTTCTTGAAATATGGTCAAAAATTGTCAGAAATGGACAATAATTATCAAAAATGGTCAATTAGTGTCAATTATTTTTAAAAATTGTCAAAAATGGACAATTATTGTCAAAATTGGTCAATAATTGTAAAAAATTGTTGAAATTTCGAAAAATGGTCGATAATTGTCAAAAACTATCAAAAATGGTCAATAATTTTGAAAAATGGTCAAAATTTTCGAAAAATTGTCAAAAATGGTCGATAATTGCCAAAACCTATCAAAAATGGTCAAAAATTGTTGAAAACTGCCAAAAATGGACAATTATAGTCAAAATTGGTTCATTAATTGTAAAAATTGTTAAAATTTTGAAAAATGGACGATAATTGTCAAAAACTATCAAAAATGGTCAATAATTTTGTAAAATGGTCAAAAGTTTTAAAAAATTGTTAAAATTTTTGAAAACTTGTCAAAAATTTTTAAAAATTGTCAAAAACTATCAGAAATGGACAATTATTGTAAAAAATTCTCAAAATTTTGAAAAATGGTTGATAATTGTCAAAAGTTGTTAAAGTTTTTGAAATATGTTCAAAAATGGTCAATAATTGTCAAAAATGGTCAAAAATTTGGAAAAATGGTCCATAATTGTTAACAATTGTCAATAATTATCAAAAATGGTCAATAATTGTCAATTATTTTTAAAAACTGTCAAAAATGGACAATTATTGTCAAAAACTATCAAAAATGGACAAAATTGTCAAAAACTGTGAAAAATGGACAATTATTGTTAAAAATTGTCAAAATTTTGAAAAATAGTTGATAATTGTCAAAAATTTTGAAATATGATAAAAATGGTCAATAATTGTCAAATATGGTCAATAATTTTGAAAAATGGTATAATATAAAAATCGATTATTTTTCAACATCCCTAGTCAGTAGATCTTTTTAAGGTTAATCATGATGAATAGCGAAAATGACGATTATTCTAGCATTATTCCAAGATAATATAAAAAACTGTTTTAATTATAAAAAGGGCGTCTATAGAAAAAATTATGTGTATTTTCCGAGCGTAAAGTAAAATTTCCGCTTTCGAAATACACAAATAACTATTTTAACTATTGCAACTTTGAAAAAAGTGTAACACTGATCCCAGACTTCCTATTAGTATTTTGACAATAAGAAACTGTCATGTATTTTCCAAAAAAATATGCTCTTGTTTGAGTTCACTATTAGGTATGCACAGTTTTCGATAAAAATCAATTTGTATTTTTTACCAACTCTGTTATTATTATTAACAACAATATTATTGAATTTGATAACATAATATTCTACATGACGACCATTCATTGCAAGACGTAAATCCAATCGTTTTTGTAAGGATTGTCTCACTCCTAAAAAATTCTGGAATTATTTTGAATTTCATTACATGCACCCCCTATTCCTTCCCACAGCTGAATACGATTTTGTATTGGAACAGGATGAACTAATGCTTTTAATTTGCTTCAAAAACGGAGATTGCATGGATTGAAATCGGGCGTTCCTGCAGGTCAACT
Source organism: Lochmaea crataegi (assembly GCA_947563755.1). Classification (NCBI taxonomy): domain Eukaryota; kingdom Metazoa; phylum Arthropoda; class Insecta; order Coleoptera; family Chrysomelidae; genus Lochmaea; species Lochmaea crataegi. Next base: position 20,434,316 of record OX387429.1, read on the forward strand.
GACTGGCCCTGCTCGAACAGATGAAATTATTTAAAGTGAAACGGCTATAGGTTTTCATTATGACTAATATTCCACATGGAGGATTTAGAAATTGCACAATACATAGAGCTGCGAGTCTTCGAGTACCAAACTCCGAATTCTGTTCTATTTCGTCCAATATATCATTTTCGTACTCCTCTGCAACATCCGTTGCCTACCAGTTTCAGTACTTTTAGGTAGTACTGAGCCGGTTTCTCTTAGGCGTTGGTGGAGAGGCGCAATTGTTAATCGATTGGGATGTCGTCTGTTGGGAAATCGTTCCGCATATCTTCGTTCAGCTGCACGAGCTTTACATTATTCCTCACCATACATTTAATGCATTTTAGCATATTTTTCTATAAAAAACGCGAGTTTTGTAGTAAGCAATTTATGACAGCAGGGCTGTGCAATGTATCTAGTTTGAAGTTTGAAGTTTGTAGGTACCGCTTTTTTTTGAGATATGCTTAAAAAACTGATTTTTTCGATATGGAAACATAAAATTGCATCTAGTACTTGTAGTTTGCATTTGGAAGGTGAGGGTAGATGTGGCTTTTTGTTTTTGTACAATGTTGAATCGAATCAAAACTTTTTAAGAGATTCACATAGATTATAATTGTATATTTTATCAATAAATAATTGAAGCTAAATCACTGAACACTGTTTACACTACCACTGCACCAACACTTCACACTATCTTACGCGCGCTTCGAGACTGAAGATAAACTTACACTATAGTGCCTCGTTATCGAGTGTTGCTGAACATGTTTTATATTGTAATCATTCAAATAAAATGACAAAGTTTTCGCAGTGTAAAAAATAACCAACCCATTTCCCATTGGACTATTTTGCATCTGCAAGCACCGTTTATCGAAACATAATTTGAGCTGGTTTGTTTGCGTTTATTGTAGGGTTCTATAACCGGAAGTAACATCCAATTACACCTTCTCGAGTTGCTGATGTAATTACAGCCATTAAATCCACCAGTGGATGTGATCCGCAGGTAACTTGATTGTCTATTGACATTTAATTAATAGAGAAAGTAGGAAGGGGAACGACACGAAATATACTAAAGACTGAAGGAGGTGGTGCAATAATGACGGCGGAAATTTTAATTATATATCAATGTCTTGTGCGTCGTTCAGTCAAACGACGTTTTCTAATTTCGGATGAAGTGAAATGAATAATAAGTTCGACTGAAAATGGTTTCCTTGTAATTAAAATTGCTTAAATATTAATATTATACCCTTTAGATGTCTCATTATATTAGAATGGTAATTAATAATACTGAACTTAATTTACTCTAATATTTGGACGTACATGAATTTGAAAAAAAAGCTACAATACGTAAATTTTCAATTTTAAACGCGACCACGATTTTCACCCAAGTCAATGCTTCGAATTGTGTTGAGGACCATGTGGCATGAGGGTGGCTAAAAATGTCGTTAGCGTTTTCCCGCAATACTTGCAATCTTTTTGTAATTAAAGCTTTGGGAACAAAATGGTAACAAATAATAATAACAAAAGCTGAAACACAACGGAAGAGAAGGCATGAAAAGCAAAAGAAGAGCATGTATGTATGTATGTCTGTAAATTGGTGTGACATTCACTGAGACCTAAAAGATCTATTGTGCCCCCTTACTTATACTTAGTTCCTGAGGAAAGTCTCAGAGACTAGCAGCTCCTTTAGTTCTATTTCCCGGAGGAATTTTAGGATATCTGCAGTCTTTAACTTGGGTAAATGTCCTTCTTTTATCCAGTAATCTCCAAAGTGTTGTGCCCTAGGATTCTGAATTGCTGTGCAAATCGCAAGTATGTGGATGTAGGTTTCTTCTTCCATGCCACAGAATCTACATTCTTCTTCCTCCACTATTTTGAGCTTTTTCAGGTGCCCATTCAGGCGACAATGTCCCGAAATGAAAAACTGGTGCATTATTGGGGGTATTTTCAACAATTGTGTAGTTATGTTAGGTTACGGTTACGTGACAACAATAATTTTGACACTACAATGACAATCAACTGCGTCAAGGCTAATGTTATTATTGCTTACCAGTGTGAGAATATTATTCTATCACTAGAGAGAGAATGTAAATACATTTAAATTGCAAGGGGGCAGAGGTCTTGCAGAATATTTCTTCAATCTCAAGAGAGAGAATTCCAGCATTCTGTAATGAAATTTGATTTCAGAATTGTTAAATTCTGTGATGATCGTGGAGAAATATATTCTCTGGCTTCAAAAAGTTGCCTTTAATAGTTAAAATAAACTGAATTACTTTTATACTACCAGATTCTGAGGTATATTAATTATATATATATATAATTATCTTTTGAAGAACTTATAAATTGAGTAAAATTTTGAAGAAAAGTTCTATTGACAGAAGTCACAGGGGTTATTCCATAAACTTAAATTTCTGGGAAATTATTAACATGAATCTTTTTGGATAATACTAATAAAAAATCAACAAATTCAACAAAAACTATTTTAAGAAATTCATAAGAGAGTTGAAGCTTCTAAATTATTACCCATCAATCATAGTTTTTTAATTGGTTATAATTTTAAAATTTAAAATATTGTAAAAACATTATTTAGAAATATATTTTTCATGAAAATTGGTCAATTATTCACCATTATAATAAGTTCAGATTTGTTTAATTGCTACATTTAAAAAAAAATTTATAAAATATAGTATTGTGGAAGTGTGATGCCAATTTATTTTTGTTATTTCTAAAATTGAATAGGTGGGAATAAATAGACTAATTTAGGTAAATTACAAATCTACAGTAGGTAGGACTATTTTCTAAATTTTAATATAGAACTCGCCCCTATGTAGAGTCAATTCGTGCCAAGAAAAACGTAAATTCAATTTACATTAAATATTGAAAGATTATTTGAGCTAGCCGAGTTTAAGAAAAATGTAAGATATTGTTTCAGAGAACGGACAAAATATCATTACAATACATTGCAATACATCCGCGTCCTGAACGGAAACCAGTCTGACATTCAGGCAGGATTCTGCAATCATCAACCCAAGCAGATAATCTATGAAGAATTGAACTAGTGAAAATTTTGGTACAACGTAAGTCCTCTATAATTCTCAGGAAGTTCAACGGGACCTCTTCCATGTAACATTTCAATCGAATTAATTTTATCATTTCAATCTTATGAATACTGCCAAATATCGAGAATGGGTAGTGATTTCAGCAGTATACTCTGTATAATGTCCAAATTAATCCAATTTGGTAGAAAACCAAACAATTTATATAAAACAATCACTTATCTTGGTTTTAAACCACCAACTTGTTTATAAAATACTCACATGATCAATAACTCTCATACCAAGCACTTAAATTTTTAATAAAATTCTTAGCTTTGTAGTCGAAAGACAAATGTCTCTAACGAGAGTAGACAGACCACGTCCGTTATGCAAATGCCAACTGATTACTTTAAATTTGACAATACGATCGTGAATCCAAAAGAAATCCTCTTTCGGATTTTTTCTTCCGAGTTAAAAGAATTTGAGGAACAAAGAGGTTTTGAATAATCTTTTATTTATAAAAGGTATTAGAGGTATTCGAATCTAAGTGTTTATCTATATATTTTGTTTTATAAAAAAAGTGAAAAGTAGTAAAAACACAAATAAATAAACACTTTTTGGAAATTTTATCGTACGCCAGGGGTAAGTGTAGATTTTTTTCTAAAAATCAACACCCTTTGGAAATTTTATAGTACGCCTATGATATAAAAACTTCTACGAATAAAATTATCACTATCAAAAATTTCATCATAGCCCATCGAAAAGGAGTACAGCATGCACATGATGTAGTAAAGGCGCAGCACGTCACAAAAGCATGGCGCATGTCGGTACTCGAACCCAAAAAATTGTTTAACGATGCTTAAGTTTTCAATTTAAAAATTTGTATAAGAAGTTTGGAAAATAAGTTACAGACGTATTTCTAGTCTTGGCTCATCGGTAATATCATGTTCTGCAACTATGCTCTAGTTTTATGAGTTTAATAGTTATTTATGCAACAAGTGCATAAAGTGGTGCTTTTTTTCACGAGTGGAAAAATTGTATGAGTGAAAAAGAGACACTTTATGCATATGTTGCATACACTATTTTTTCTACAATCAAGCAAACACCAAAAAATATGTTATTTAGGTTGGTCTAAATGGAATAAAAATGGCGTCGATTTGAATATTTATGAACAGACCTTGGACTGTTTTCAGTGTAATGTTGTTCTGATTGGTTGTGTTCAATCAAATGACCTCAAATTAACTGATTCCATTGGATTCACTTTATTAGGTACGTTGCCATGGATACATATTGATTTATTTCGATTTTGACGTTTCAAATATTTAATATTTCAAAATGTCACGATTTTGTCAAAATACTGACGAGAACATCAATGAAATTATAGAACCGAATATATTATGTATTTTTTTTCTATAATTAGCAAATATTTTCTATTCGAATAACCCTCGAACATTGATAAATGCTCAAAAATGTTATAACAACTTTCTCAAGTTTGTTGCTTATTGGCAAGCAACAAGCTTTCGAAATCTGTTATAAATATTTTTCGAACTATTATCAATGTCCTTGGGTTATTACTACTGATAATAAAAATACGATTACAACACATTTTTCAGCGAAGAGATTGGATAATTAGGAGCGAAAGAAGTTCGGAAAAACTGGAAAATTCATCATTTTTTCAAAAATTAATATCTTCGTCGTTTTTCAAGTTAATGCGTTAAAACTTCGTAGAAAACAAGTCCTTAGTATGCACTTTATGTGGGCGAAGAGCAGGTGCCATGGAACAATTACTTTTGCTGCAATTGCAATTTTTTGATTTAATATTTTGCAGTAGATCAGTCAGTCAGTAGATAGTCCGATTTTGAAAAATACAGATACAGAGCAACAAAATGCAACCAAATGCTGCGAAGTAGGTCAAAAACTCTCGGAAATACGGCCAAAAATGACCGAACACCGGAAAGTAGCGGAGTAGAAGGGTAGCGGTGTAGTTATATACGATCGTGCTGGCGCGCAGCGTAACCAGTCATTCTTGGCGGTGTTCTTGGGCGATTTTGAAAAATTTCTTCGCTGAAAAATGCGTTGTATTCGGATTTTTATTATCTACAAATCATCTTTTGACACTATTACAATTACTTAATAAGCTTTCATATTATTAACAAAAAACTAAAAAAAGGGCGTTTTTTTCTTTTCAAATGTTTATAACAATTTAGTGAGCCGCATTTGCGAGTCGAAAATATATCAAAGTTCATACTACGTGATGTCTTTAACATGATGACACTAGGATTTTTCTCAAAAACTCTTTATTTTGATGCTCTATTGCTTGGCCTACTACAATTGTAAGGAATATCGTGAAACATCAGAATGAGGTAAAATGACAGACGACTAAGAAATAAAAACGAAATAAAGATTAAATTTTCATGGAAATAGAATTAAATGACGTGATCATTATTTCGGACGTACAATGCTGTGCTCTTCGTAATAAAAATGAAATTATGACATAGTAAAATTTAATGGACGTATTCAGTTACCGTCATATTTTTGAATGACCCCTTAGAAATATTTGTAACAAATAATTACAAGCGAAAACATTTTTATAACAGAATGCAAAAAAGTAGACAGTAGACATTTTTCAATTGAATCACCAAGTAGCATATTTTTATTGAGGAATAATTTTTATTTTGTTCAACCATAATTTATTTTTTACTTCCTCGATCTCGTCTGATAACGCCTCCAATAACACTGTAGACAAACCATGGGTAACTAAAGTAAGATAGATAGGCAACTCAATGTACCAATCTCAGACCATGTTTTCTATAGTCCTCTTTTGGTCCCATCGTATAATTTGGTAGGTCATTCACGAAACAGCTTAATTAACACTTTTATAATATTGGATAGATATGTTTGTCAACAATTATTAAGTGTTAGTAAGTTTGAGGACGACACATGACTAGACATTTTAGAAATAATTATAACGTGAACTCTACTGAGGTCAGTTGGGCTGATGGAAGTCTAAATAGATCAAGCTGAATCTCAACTACTTATCACCCCATTATTACCGAACTTTACAGTTGTATACCTCATTTAGCTAAGACCAGATGATAGTAACTGTACAGCTTGCTATAATATAGTCCTCACACCAATAAAAGAAGTTTATCACTGCGCATATGCGAATTTCAAATTAATGCGGGATTTTGTCACCACACCATGCAAAAATGTTAAGTCTTTAATAACTAATTTAATAGAAAAAAAAACAGTTTTCTCAGATATAGTGTTGATAACGAGAAATTGAGTTTTTTAATTTTAATAAGTTAGTTATTGAAGACATTTTAGCATGGTGGGATAACGAAATATATATTAATTGAAGAGTACAGTTTATTGAATGAAAAAATGAATGTGTTCAAATGCATTTATTATAGTAACATGTCTATCGACCTGTTTCGACTTTCAAATTTATATCGCAAATCTTTCTCTAGTTCCTGTTCGTCGTCTCATTAGCCACCCCAATCTTCAACGCTGCCCATAAGACAATTGACATCTGCCAACGGTCGCTTCCATTTTTACAACGCCACGAGCGACACCCCTTTTCTCTACCGACTTTCAGCGAGGAAAGACCTCCATTTTTATCGCTTTATATCTTTCCTATCTAAATTTCTGTGGTAAGCACAGCAGCTAGTATACGGTTGACAGCTAGTATACCGTTTACAGCTTGGATACCGTTAACAGCTAAGATACCGTTAACAGCTAAGATACCGTTAGTAGCTAGGATACCGTTAGCAGCTAAGATACCGTTAACTGCTAGGATACCTTAAAGATATCGCTAGTTCAAAGACACCTTAAAGATACCTCAAGGACCTCTCTGAGAACCACTGAGATACCTCCAGGTCCACTTCTCTGCACACCCTTCCCGGAGAAGATATTGAAGATAAGTACCAGAAAAAGTACAGGCTTCATTTCATCTTTGTTCCGTTCCTCCCAAGTAACAAATTATGCTGATTATTGATTGAATAAGCGCTAAAGCGGTTTATTGTTCAGTCTAAAGCTGAATATTGGTATCAAACTTATGTTGAATAAACCCTTGTTAAGCTCTTATTCAAGCAAAAGTGGAGAATTTAACCAGCTTTATGGCTGCCAGTCATGACTGAAGAATCGCTTCTTCAGCTCTTATTCAGTCTTGTAGTTCAGCCTTTATGCAGCCATAAAATAAAAAGCAAGAAATTAATATGCATTATACATTTTTTAATTTCTGAATGATATATTATTTATTTATCTCAATTACCACAGTCACTACATGCTATTTTTATTATATTTAAATTTACAAATATTTTTACTTACCCTTTTTTTATTCCTTTCTCCGGCGGGGATCGAACCTGGGACCCGTGGTTTCACATTTTACAATCGAGTGATCTAGCCTCTGATCCAATCGAACACATTCTTGGTGTTTGCGAATAATGGTATTTATAAATAAGCTATATATGGTCGCATAGTGGCTGAATATGTATAGATCAAGGAGGGTAAAACTTAACCTCTACAAAATTTATCAGTTTGGGTTTGTTTATGGTGTGTGTGTATAAAAATGCAATCAAACAATATGGGTAAGAAAGTATATTACTTAGTATTTTAATTAATAAAATTTATTTAATTATTTCAGGATTCTGCTTTGTAGAAACAATAAAGGCAGGTCAGAAATTAATAACGACTGTACCCAAGTTGTGGGTTAATAATGTTTTTTTTAAATGTTTATTTGTTTATACATTGAATACTTTTATGTTGTGTTGTTTTTTAGAGTTCTTAATTATATTATAATAAATATATTCGTTTTTTTTTACACATACCCGTATTTTGGTGGTTTTCAATAGTTGGCTATTGTATGATGTAAAGGTATAAAAACAAAAATATTATCTTTATAATGGATGGCTACTAATTTACAAAATATATCTGGATTGTAAAATGTTAACATTTCTAAGTTAAATGCGTCTGCACAATATATGTGTAAATAAGATGAGCAAATAGGTGTTTTAAAAAAATCTTTTTTTTAATAGAAAAGCCTTGGATTTTCATTTTTCCATTTTCTGTTAAAGCTGTAAGTTCCACTTTTTTTATATTTTCTTATTGACCTATTCATTTCTCTACTGTATATAACGTATAGTGTCAAGTGAAATATAATAAAAAATATAACCTTAAAATCGCGGAATGATACGGCTGCATCCATAAACTCACACTTCAGGCTGAAGAAGGTATATTTAAAAGTATCTAATTTTTTGTTCACATCCAGCTACTACGTATTTCTGAACAATATCATCAAAATGGGCTGAACAAGTACTTCTTCAGTCTGTTAATAATAGCTGAACAGTGGCTTTTAACTTTACTGAAGAAGGGTTTATTCAGTGCATACTAAGCTGATTATGAATAGCTGAACTACAGATGTTCCGATTTCTGTAAAAGCGCTTTACCAGCTCATGTTCAGCCGTTTTAAAATAGCTGAACAGTGAAATATTTGATGGGCAGAAAAAGCGCTTCTTCAGCCTGTATTCAGCTAGTAATAAATAGCTGAACAACACTAGATTAAGTAAGGTGAAGAAATGCTTATTCAACCTATGTTCAGCCACATAAGCATATTGCTGAACAATATCTACTAAGTTGGCTGAAGAGGCACTTATTCAGTATTTAGTTCAGCTCTATCGATGTTGCTGAATAATGGCATCTACATTGACTGATTCGACGCTTATTCAGCTCATTATTCAGGTCAGTAGCTTAATCAGCGTTTAACACCCTTAACCAACTACTAATCAGCTTATTGTCTGAACAGGCTCAATAAATCAGCGTTTATTGTTACTTGGGCTGGAAGAATAAAATTGATGTTTTAACTTCTTTTTGATTTCTTATCTACCCGGCTATAAGAGCTATAGGGGATCGTGTCCGGGATATCGTATATCGTAGGTTTTTAATTTTTTCAGTAGATACATTAATTTAATTTCTACAAGGTGTTTCTACCTTTTTCTTTTTGTTTAAATTCATTTTGTTCTTTCGTCGACGTCTAAAAGGTAGTGGCGCCCTGAAGCTTCTAATAGCTGACAACCTTTGACATACCTAGTGCAGCACTAACATGGAGTAGAACCACCTTTAAGAAGATTCTCATGCCGGTATCAGTCTCGAGTGGCGCCCAAGTCACGAACAACCGACGGGTACGGTTACAATTTATAGCGATAATCAAAAAATAACTTATTAACATCAAGCTAATTGGAAGAAAAAATGAAATATCCATTTTTTGTGTATTACGATATCATATTTATAAATAATCAATTCAAAGCCATTTCATCACTAACGTTCCACTCCGGGGCTAGAAATGTTCGTCTGCGGTAACTAAAAGTCATCTCGAAACTGATTCACTATAAAAACACACTCAACTAAATAATTTAAGTTATTTGGAATTAATAAAAGCTATCTGATTATTCAGACACATACCCAAGGCGTATAAATACAAAAATTGGTATGATTAAACAGGGACAAAATGCTTGAACTCTCTGCGTAGGCGTAGATCAAGATAAGATAACCTAAATCAAGTCTAGGAAAAATGTTCTAAAACTCCAAAAGTTCATCCATATCTCAAATGTGGTCAGAATCCAAATCAAAGGGTTCAATAAAACTCAAAGTCCAAACCACAATTAATTTTATTTGTCCACCAAACCGGACAATCAACTATTCACTATTCACTAACTCTCCTTCAGCCTTTGCTAATCATTTTCTAACTGAACTTCATTCTCCAGACAAATTTGAGGTTGAATTGCTTCATTCTTGTAATAAGGGTATTAGAATGAATTTACTTGAAAATATTGAAATTCATAATGCTTTTTTGGAAAATGGTGTCATTTGCCTTAATGAACAAATTCTTTCTACAGAAAATTATATTTTCTTACATTTACCTAAAGATGTCATTAATGTTAGTTTCAATAATTAGTTACATTTGTTTTACAGGTATTTTTTAATATTGGGGGTTAGTGATTCTTATTTCTATAAATTGTTATTGTTTTTTGAATTTATGTTAAAAATGATTGTTATTGATTTTCAATCGTATCATTCTTCTTCTTTTTGATGTGAATGTAACATTAATAGCTGTATACGTTGTGAGGTGTTCCGTTCGTTTTTGTTCAGTGAACTATGTTGGTTTCAATATTCTGTGGTTTCTATGACAAGATATATGTCAAATCTCAAGATTCCATTTTATACTTCCGGTATTGTACAAAGTTATTTTAGATATTCACTTCAATTTTTAATGGTTACTGACTATTATTATTATGTTTGTAATAACAGAAATATTTATCAATAACTTAGTGGCTGAAAAGTTACAAGTGGTTTTCTTTGAAGGTGTTTTAAGCCCGAATTTGTTTTTTGAGGCTAAAATCTTTTTCCTTGTTTTTTCGAAATTTGAAAAATCTTTCAAGTTAATTTTTCTTTTTTCCTTTTGGGATAACCCAAATACAATAATAAACATAGTTAGGGTAATTTCTATAATAGTTTTCTCGAGATAAAACGTTCAGTTTTCGTTTAATACTTTACTCCTTATTTTTTCTTTTCTTTTCAATCCACATTATTATCAGTGTTTCCATTCCAAAAATTTGTTTTCATCTCTTATTCATGTTAATCAATATTAGTTATTACTTGATAATTTGATTTGTATCCCCATTTTACAGCATTTAGTTTGTTATCACATGTTTGCAGTAATTAATTAATTAATTTTTTGTTCTCTTTTAAAAAAAAATTTGATAATAATTTTTGAATTCATAACAGAATTTTCATGAGATCTTTATATTAAGTATACCTTTTCTATTATAGGCTGATGATGGTAATATCTTACCGAAACTAGTAGCAAATTGATTGTCCGGTTTGGTGGACAAATAAAATTAATTGTGGTTTGGAGTTTTATTGAACCCTTTAATTTAAAATGTTCTCATATTACAATGAATATTCAGTCACCACTAAAATCGACACCTCGCCCTCTTAGGCAATACGAATGGAATTCGGACAGGAATTTCCAAAACGAGTGTGCATAGCATGGGTCAGATTGGCTTATTGTATTTTTGTTCGTGCTTTTTCATATCACCCCTGCACCAGTTTTTACAAGTGGCTAGGTGGCTTGTTATGTAGCTCAGCGGTTGGTCGAATAATAACAATCTTTTACGATCAAGAATACAGTGTTTGACCGCCTTCGATTTCTTACTTCTTCTTCTTCTTACTTCTTAATTTGCATGTTAGGTCTTCGTTGTATAGTTTTAATTTGTTCAGGTGTACCATGTGTAAATACATGATATAACCCGAGCCACGGCAACGAGTGGCCGGATTTTAGGTAGCAAGTTAAATATAACAAAATCAAAATAAACTCGTGGTTTCATTCGAATTAAAAACAACTCCTACCCCGATAGTTATTTTTTGAAAAGGAAATAATATCGCGTAAAAGCTTCTAACTAAAGACGAAAGGACATTAAAGTTTTAAACAATGATAGAGTAACCCCTAGGGCTTCCGATACAACTGAATTCCATTTCCGCTAGAAGTCTACGATGTGTTTGTATACACTCCCAATTAAGTTCACCACACTATCTCGAGATTTATGAGCTCTTCGTGGGCACTAACTTAATGAACGTAGTGAATCGAAAAATCGAAGTAGTTCGTATTTATTTACAAATAGGTACGTGATTAATTTTCCAATGCAGAGTAATTACTTGATGAATAAGACATAATTGAAGAAGGAAGTTTGGATTTTTCAAATAATTGCAGTAGTCTTCAGTATATTTAAGGTTGAAACAAAATAATTCGGTATTTACTTTTTTAAATGAATCTAAGTGTTTCTAATTAATTCCACTATTTAATGAAAAAAATATGAAAATTTTAAGATAATTATTGATAATTATTTCGATATTGACATATTGAATGAAACACTTAGTTCCATTTAAAAAAGTAATATACGTAGATTCCACAAAGTAAGGGTCCAAACAGTAAATTTAATTTGGTGTGGTTCAATGATATCTTCTGCACGTTCGTTTTGGTATATTTATTATTTTGTTCGTTATTCATGGGAAAATAAACCACAAAGTTTTTCAATAATATCTTAACTTCAACGTTTCGGTAGCGTTTCAGCTGCCAATGGTTCAATTATAGTGACGATGGGTTTCAGTACGTATCTGTTTCTAAGGGAGGGCGCACATCGAAACACAAGCGACGCAGCCTACACAGGGCAGCACAGACCAGAACACGCAGCACAAAATGAATCATAAATGTGCATGCTAAACATGCATCGTGCAGAGTTCGATACATATTTCGTGAGCGTGCGTGCTTTGCATTCGTACGCAGGAAATATATCAACTGTGCTTGATATTACGCACTCACCGGCATAGACCACGAATTTCGAGCACTGCCCTGTATGTGTTACGTTGCGTATGTCTCAATATACGCCTTGCCTAAGGGTGATTGTCTAGGCGAGCTAGGGATGGCGATTCTTTCTGAAAAAGATCGATTTTTAAATCGATTCGAATCGTAAACTGATGAATCGATACATAAAAAAATCAAGGTCTAAAAGATCGATTTAAAAAAAATCGATTTTTTTCAAGTTTGTATTTTTTACAATGAAATATAAATCGATCTTTTTTATTGAAAAACAACAAGAAAGTTACCCCTAAATAAACAATCTCTCTCCGAGATCTCTTATCAGTAAAATTGGGGATTTTTTTTAAGTTCACGGAATTCGACAATAATAACAATTATTTTTTTATTACCATATTATTATCACAAAGTATCGGATTAGGAATGTATGAGATTAATGGAAAAGAATCATCGATAAAATAAAAATCGATTTTTCTTTATTCAAAATTAATGGATTTGTCGAAAAAATCGATTTTAATAAAAAATCAATCGATTTCTGCGAAAAGATCGTTGATTTTTTTTTGATTGTTTCAAAAATGGACATGCTTTTCGTATATAATCCGATGATAAACCTAAGAGATTTATTCGGTAACGATATTTATTGGATTGAAAAAAAAATCAAATAAAATTATATGAAAATTGTCAAAAATTTTGAAATATGGTCAATAATTATCAATTATTGTCAAAAACTGTTGAAAATTGTCAATAATTGTTAAAATTTAGAAAAATGGCCAAAAATTTCCAAAAATAGTCAAAAAATTTGGGAAAATGTTCAATACTTGTTGAAAAATTTGGAAAAATGGTCAGCAATTGTTGCAAAACTGTCAAAATTGGTCAATCATTTTTGAAAAATGGTCAATAATTTTTAAAAAATGATCAATAATTGTTGAAAAATTTGGAAAAAGGGTCAGTAATTGTTGCAAAACTCAAAATTGGTCAATAATTGTAAAAAATGGTCAATAATTATTGAAAAACTGTCAAAATTGGTCAATAATTGTAAAAAGTGATCAGTTATTGTTGCAAAACTGTCAAAACTGGTCAATAATGGTCAAAAACTGTTAAAAATGGACAATTTTTGTTAAAAACTGTCAATAATTGTTAAAAAATGGTCAATAATTCTCAATTATTGTCAAAAACTGCTGAAAATTGTCAATAATTGTCAAAAATTTTGGAAAGTGGTCGATAGTTATCGAAAATTTTAAAACAAATTTAAAAAATGGTCATTAATTGTCAATTATTGTCAAAAAATGTTGAAAATTATCAATAATTGTTAAAATTTGAAAAATGGTCAGTAATTGTTGAAAAACTGTCAAAATTGGTCAATAATTTAAAAAAATGGTCAATAATTGTTGAAAAACTGTCAAAATTGGTCAATAATTGTGAAAAATGGTCAATAATTTTTAAAAAATGGCCAATAATTGTTGAAAAACTGTAAAAATTGGTCAATGATTGTCAATTAGTTGTTAAAAATGGACGATTTTTGTCAAAAACTGACAATAATTGTTGAAAAATGGTCAATAATTTTGAGAAATGGTCAATAATCGTCAAAAGGAGTCAACATTTTGAAAAATAGTCAATAAATAATACGAGAGCCGTTTTAGAAAAGCCACTTCTTAAACACACGTGATTTATACAAAATCGATTTTTATTACTCGAAAAATCGATAATTAAAAATCGATTATAACAAAATTTATATAAAAATCGTTTAATTTTTCAAACATCCCTACTTATAGAGTTCCCTATAAGCTTTTTTATAAAAAAAGCAGCAGTGTCTGTCGAGTCAACCGGGATCCGAGCGGTTCCGATCTCATCACTACTTGCGATGTTGTCGGGGCAATTGAAAAAAAAGCCGCTCTACTAAAAACACAAAAAAAAATCGAAAGTCGATTTTCAAGTGCAGTGGAAACGTTTGATTACATTCTGGGAAAAATCAAGTATCGACTTAAAAAAACAACTAATTTTAAAAAGCCTATTTCTCCGACAGGTTGTATTTTACCCTAAGGTAAGAGTTATGCATTTTTATGTACATGTTTATGATACGTATATAGTACATACAATAAAACGTAAAAAAAACCAACAACGCTTATTTGTTACTGACGGTAATGGATGTTTTCCAATCCACAAGCTTGAATTCCTATAGATTGGACTGCGTTTGACTCCATACTAAATAAAAATATAAACACCACAAAGCGATGCCGATCAAAAAAACGAACAACATCGAAGCTCGAGCGGCGTTGGGCGGTGTTCTTTTGCAATGTGAACACATTCATTTAAAGTCTATAGCCAGAAAGGTTTTTTAACATCGCTGGGGCGGCATCGCTTGAGCGTTGCCAATATGAACGCACACTGAGTGAGTTCAAAAAAGCACGGAAACCAATCATTCATTCGTTTGGGTTGTACTCAACAGGCCAGGCACTTGATCTGAAACTTTGTACCATTTCAAATCTTATCTACTTCCATTCCAGAAGCTTCGTGTCGTCTATATAGGCCACTAGTTTTACTGGAAGGATTTTCAGAAGTTGTAATGGTTGTATTAATTCGTCTCCAAAGTGCTTCCGTCTAAGAACGTGTAAGTTCTCGCAGGAGCAGAGTATGTGAGTAGGTGTTTCATCACATTTTCTGCACATAGGTTCACTAACTTTGCCCATTTTGTGCAGATGTTTCCTCAGGGTGCAGTGTCCAGTCACCAGGTCGGTAACTGTCTTCAAATGTCTCTTACCCAGTTTCAATAGCCTGGTTGAGAGTTCCTTGTCTACCTTGTTCAGAAAACTTTTTGTATGGAGGTGTCCACCTCCATTTGAGTAGGTGTTCCCTATCTAGCCAGTTCCCGATTTCCAATAAGGGCTTCCTTTGATGCCGTCTCCGTGCTGATCATTGCCCCGGTAATACCAAGAAAGCCTTGTTTTTGGATTGCACTTAATATATTGACTGCAGATGACACTTCTGTCCTCCCCCACCAGACTATTGTTCCATAGGTGATCGTTGGCATTATCACAGTTGTGTAAAGCCAGTGAACCACCTCAGGTCGTATTCCCCAGGTTTTGCCCATAACTCTTCTGCATTGCCAGAAAAGCCTGGTCGCCCTGGTAGTAATTTTCTCCAGGTGTGCCTCCCAATTCAGTTCGGAATCAAGGGTCAATTGCAGATATTTAACTTTTTTGGATATTTCTAGTTCTTATCCGAACATCAGTACTCTACCCTGCGGGTTCTATTGGTAAAAGCAACTAGTTCTTTTTTATCAACTCAAAGGTCCTCTTTGAGGCACCAATTCTCCACAATTCGTAGTGCTTTTTGTAGGACATTCATAACTACCTCTGGGAATTTCTCATTGGTGACAATGACTATGTCGTCCGCAAAGCCCTGCGTCCATATGCCTTGATCATTCAACCTGCAGATCAAGTCATCCACAATTAGGTTCCATAAAAGTGGTGAAAGTACTCCACCTATTATTCTCCTATGCTCGAGCATGGATCCTATCCATTTACATGTGGTGTTATTAATCACTCTTTTTTTAAGGGATCTGTTCAAACCATTCAAACAGCAAACGCTGTCCAAGTTTCAAACTGTAGATTTAAAAAGTTAAATACAATACTAGTTAGTATTGAAACAGACTTTGACACTGTAATTCTGTAGTATAGTGAAGTTGTTGCTCAGCTGAATAAACAAGCCACCAGAAATGAAACTGCTCTCCCCTTACGCCACACATCTTCCCTAACTAGAAGTTCATTGTCTCCTTCACCCTTCCAATAATCTTATATCTCCTGAGATTTTGTATATTTTTGCGTTTCATGTCTCAACTTGCAGGAAATCGGGTTTCTTTCACTTTTTTGCTCTGTCCCAACACCACAATAATGGATACTACATCTGCTCTTCAACCATAGTCTATACATTTGGGAACTGTTGTAATTAAATGAAAATTTGCAATTAACAGGATGGATTTGTTCTCTTTTGTTCTTCGTATTTATAAATTTTGTATTTAAATACATTTGTGTTGTATTGAACAATGTTAATTATCGTCAAACTTATTTATAAATAAAAAAATTGTACTAATGGCAAAAAATATTGTGTAAAAACATGTTCATATAAAATGTTTGAATATTTCAAAAGTGTATAGTCTTTTTAGTATTAAAGTACAGAAAAAACACGACGAGAAGAATAATAATATTGTATCCAAAAATAGCTTCCAATAATGTGAATTCCAACAAAATTTTCCTTGGGGAACTTTTGTTCTCAAGTCAAACCAAATTGAACATCCTGTTTAAACTTCAAAAATGAATAGAAGTTGAAAAAATCCCAAAAGAAGCTCTAGTATCTATAGTATACTTTTCTTAATCGAACACAAACAAATTTCTATAGGTTTATATATTGAATTTTATTTTTGTTTAAT
This sequence comes from Lochmaea crataegi, assembly GCA_947563755.1. Classification (NCBI taxonomy): domain Eukaryota; kingdom Metazoa; phylum Arthropoda; class Insecta; order Coleoptera; family Chrysomelidae; genus Lochmaea; species Lochmaea crataegi. The sequence goes on from OX387429.1 coordinate 20,451,162, forward strand.
ATGTAGTCCGCCCCTAAAGATCTCCGACCCTTTTTACCTGATATTTCCTTTCAAGTCTGGATCAACGATTATGGGATTCAATCCATAGACTACTTCTCTAATGCTTTTTCAGTTGTTTTTTTTTGTCCCACTAAGGTAATGGAAAAAAAATATTTATATATATTTTCACAGTAAAATGCTGTCTTTATTACAAGATTTAGTAACATTGTCATTTATATCGTGAAGTTTGTCGTTCGTACCCGAACAAATTTCGTGAGAAACGTTCAAAATAAGTTCACAAATCACCTACTCTTCATTGCCGAATAATATTCCCGACTTTTTTTTTATTACCAATCAACCTCGAGACTGAACCTTTCATGTAATTTCTTGCCGATGGCTTCTCATCGCCTAATAGAAGAAACCGCACATTCGCCAGGCAGGCAGACTGGCATGGGATGTGCTCTGCAGTTTCCTCCTCTAGGAGGCAGAATCTATACATAACTTCGTCTGTCAATCTCATTAGCTTTGCGTGCCTATTAGGCTTACAGTGTCGTGTTAACATACCTTCTACGGCTTTGACAGTTTCCCTGTTTTTTACCTGTCTCTGTCCTGATGAGATTACCCAAAATTCTAGAGATTTCTGTGCCACCCACTTCCTTGTTGCGACCCCGCAGGAGGGTTCCAATGAATTGCAATGATGAGCCCTTATGATCCTCGGGCTCAGGATACTATTACCTTGCAATGGTATCCAAGTGCGTTTAAGGCCTCTTTGCAATCCCATACCAACTTAGACTTGCCCTCCATGGAATCGAGTGCCTTCAATGCTGCTTGGTTGTCTGTAACGATAGCAATTGAACGGTGTGTCCTCTCCTGCCTTTCAATTTCTTCAACGCAGTGGTGAATCGCCGACACTTCCGATGGATAGTTGTGACGTCCTTAGGCTTATTAGAATAGCTCAATAGATATTTTAGGTCTCAGTCTATACCTACTTCTGCCTTGGAGCCGTACGTTTACCAGCTTGCATCAGCCTGTATAGGTGCACCTTTTTTTCAGTCTTCCATACCTGGTATAGTTATTTGGAATTTATTATTATCTCGTGGCTGTTGAGTTAATACGTTGCCCCATTAAGTCATCCGCTTTCAGCTCCTCAATAAGCGATAGTCAGCACCATGCGTTTAGTTGTTGACTTTGCAATAGCCCGTGCTTTACAGATCCGGCAAATGCACAATGTATTAACATCAATCCAATATATAAAGTTAATGAAGCAGTTCGAATGATACAGTCATTGAAGGTATAGACATGGTTCCAGATGTACTGTGAAGTAGACCTCCCATCAAGAAGAAATTTGTAATCTCATTGGAACTTAACAAGAAGAAAAATGCGTTTCCAGCTTCAGTTGATGTGTCAGAAAATGTCGAAGATGTACATGAACTAATATTATAAGATTATTTGTGATTTATGCTGATATTAGGTGACATTCGTATGACGATTTGGCCTCATTGCATTCCACATAAGAATATCTGTTGTCCGAAGTCCAAAAAAATTTAATTTTGGAAACAAACATAAAAAAGGGATCTCCTCTAAATTAAGCCCAAAATTAATTATTTTCCGAATAATTTCAAACATAACAATCCGTGTAATTGGCCAGAAGCCTTTGCTCGGTACGCCATTTCGATTTACTTGTGCCCACGGTTTTCGATGCGTCCAGCATTATTTTCTCAACACACGCGTGTGCTGGCATATATTTTTGAGCTTAAATTTAATGTACATTCTCTCAGGGAGTTATGGAAAAAACGAAAAGCATAAATCTCGACCTAAGTCATAAAAAGGCCAATCATAATTCAAGCACTTTTCCAGGAATGTATGTTTATCAATTAGAGTGCAAAAGATGATTCTGAAGATTAGCTTTGCATAGAGTTAACGTGTTGGCTCTTTTTTTACGCAGGTCTAACAATATAATAGTTGAACAATATGGTAGGAACCAATAAAGAAACCTACAAATACGCGTTTTTTTATTGCCGTCACAAGCATTCAACGTGGTAGAGGCAACGGGTGAATTTGGTTAAATTGTTTGTGTAATATACAATCTATTACTGCAGGGTTTCACAATGTAACAAGCTTGCTTGAAGTTGTAGGTAGCGGTTTTTAAAAAAATACTCCAAAAACTGACTTGACAGTGTCATCGTCAACTTTTGGATGAAGGAAATTTAGGTTAAATGGACATAATATCATATCTACTATCTGTAGTTTTCGTTTCGCAAGAGAGTTTCTTGACACTATATACAGGGTGATTGATTAGTGTGAATATTTCCCACCTGTTAAAAATCCCATGTAAATGGAGTGCAATTATCACAAAATTACAGCGACAATTCCACTGATTTATAATAATTCCCATTTGTGAGTACAAAAATCGTAGTTTGCTATCGGCTAAATAGGAAGGAGCTCGAGATTAGGAAATATTTACGAGGCAGAAATAGTAAGGGCCGTGTCAACTTTAGCTAAAGCAGGTATTAATGAACAAGAATTAAAGTAACTGGACATTCCTCTTCCAAGTCTATAAAGCCTTATTTACAACTCGATAATGAGCATCATTCGGATATTGTAACAAATCTCCGAGATAAAGCTTTGGATAATGAATTAGCCCATAGATAATACAATATAATATACGGATAGATCGGAATCTTACGTTAAAGCCCGTGAACACAGAAGACCGGTGGCGTCACTTACAGCTGGAGGATCAACTAAAATTGGCGTGGCGGCTGTTTTAAATCTTTTATCACAGTTTTTCTGGTTGAACCGTAATATGAACCATATTATATAGAGTGGGCCACTCAAAACAATAAATGTAAATGTTAAATAAAACCCTCTTTTAACACAACACCTAGTTTATTACTTATAATATAATCAAAATATATACAATTTTATCAAAATAAATAAAATATTCAAAGTATTTCCACACTTCCACATTTTTTATGGGTTTCGTATCTTTTAAATGCATTTTTTTTTATTGGGTCTGTAGTTGCCCCAAGATTCTGCTTCCCCTTTAAAATACAATTTACATTTTTGACCCACATCAATAAATGAAATTTGGATGTGTAGTCAAAAATGAAATCTTGCAGATTATGTATGTCACAGGAAAAAAATTTGTCATTGCAGGTATTTCTTAAAACTAATTTCAAAACAGCAGTTACATTATAATGATGGCAAATTTGTGGCTTAAAACTACTTAAAACATTTCTGGAAAAAAAAGTTGAAATTTGTTGACGGAGCCACCAGAGCATTTGGGGAGTAGGCCCTTGCATTAACCACAAAATATTCCGGTCTAGACCTATCCTTACTAACCAATTCAGATCTACACGTGGAACAAACTCCAGTTTTGCTTAAAACTTTTTTTGCCACAAACCCCGCTACATAAGTCAAATTGCCTTGCTTCAAGAGGCTACTATACTCTTGTCTAAATTATGGAATGGAAACCTCTGGAAATTGAATTATCTCTTTACATGGTTACCACTCAAAAGTTAAAATCTGTTTCAGGTCAACTAAACCTTCAAGTTCATCAGATTCACAATTGAAGAATTTTGTTTGGTTCGACATAAAGTTATTAATAATCAGTGAATTTATAAAAGAGGCTGCATTGTGATTTATTTTTCTCACTCCATGACCTCTGACTTTCCCAAAGAAGTTTTCCAAAGTGTCCTGGTACATAAAAATTTGATATCATTGCTGGATAATTTTTCCCATAAATATGAAAAACCCTTCAATGTGTGAATCCAATTATAATTTATACGAGGACACCTAACTTTTTTATTTTCACTACCTAAAAATGATATTCCTCTAAACACGTTAACAGCCTCAGACCAGAACTGTTTACGTCCTGAGTTATCTGTGACCGCACACCCTAATAACTTACCCCTTTTTACAGACAAAGATGCTCCATTGACACAGTCAAATACTTTATCCATAAAAAGGAGAAATTCTGCAGTGCTTTCAGCTTCTTTTAAAATATCAGGCTGATTAGAATTTAATGCCATTCTTTTGAGAACAGCAGCAACATTGTTACTAAAAATTTGGGCGGCCACAGAAATTTTCATTTTTTTAGTATTTTCTACATGATTTTTTGCACAGCTCATAGTCATCTTCAGCTTCTTCAATTTCAAAAAGCTTGACAATATGGCTCCACTTCGCTATTTCGTTTTGTTTCTTTTTCCAACAGAATTGTACATTGTATTTGAACAAAGTGTTACACACACATTTCAATAGGTGTGGGGGATCATAAAGAGGAACTATTTTTTCTCCATCAATAAGCACTCCAAACAATTTGTTTTCCTCACTTCTTCGTACAAAAAATGCTCTTGTTTCATCATAAAGTCTGTTTATGGCTGAAACATTAGGTGATCCTTGGTCACAGATTATGCTTTTTACTGATTTCTAATACAAAAACAATAGTTTACAAATTATCAAATATACGTCGAAGTAAGCAAATACACACCAAACACACTCAAAAAGCAAATGGCAGAATATTATTGACAATCTTGCCTTGACGCTCCCTTATTTTACCACAGAACGAAGACTATTTTTTAGTTCTGTGCATTTTACAAGTAACAGTGCTCTTTGCAGCTGGAAGATCAACTATTTTAGAAAGAACTGTCATTCTCATTTAAGTTTGCGAGTCAAAACTCAAGTACATTATTTTCTCACCAATTTTAAATGTATTTTGAAAGATGAAGCTTGAAGCTATCTACAATTTTTATGAATAACTTCTTTTTGGTATCTTTTATGATAACAGACTTACACTAATCAATCATCCTGTATAATAAATTTATGTTGTGGAATTTGTTAAATTCTGGTTTTATTTGATAAATAGTCCTAGTAGTAAGAGTAGAAACAATAAATTTATTATTATTTAACCTGTAAAACTGTTGTTCATTTACCAATAAACACTTACTTCGTTTAACCTTCTCCGTAGATATAAGGTTCCATTTAGGGTTTTTTCCAATTTAGCTTAAATTGCAGCGTCTTAAATGAAGCTCATTTTATCTTTGCACATTTTCTATTTCTTACTTTATGTACGTTTTTTATTATAGAACTAAATGCGAGCGTAAACCACACAAGGTAGCAAATAAATTTAAAAGTAAAATTGTTTATTTGCTCACAACACAGTCGTGTCCGGAAGGATTTTTATCGTAGCAATTTATAGAAAGTTTAAAAATAAGTCGTAACATAAAATATTTTCGAGTAAAGCATCAATACTTATTTATTTGAAAACTCATTTCCCCATCCCCAAAGAATCAACTCAAACATAACCAAAGTTGTTAGAAACATTGAACCAGATATTTCCTTTAGTAAACAATAACAAAAGTATAAAGAAAACGTATCTATCAATTATCATATTTTAAGGTTATATATTCAACAGCTCTTATGCTTATGCTTATGTTAGAAGTAAATGAAACTTTTTCCCAGATAATTTTTTTCATTCAAATTACAAGGATCTACTGTTTATACTAGAAACTCTTCTAATTTATTCAGTTACTGCATCTTTGGTCTACCTTCTTTATTACTCATTGCTTTAAATCTAGATATTTCCCAGAGTTGCAATCTAGCGGTAGGAGACTACTGGTGGACACTGAATGTCACAATATTTTGAGATTAAACCTCTAACAGTAAGCTACGATCTACCGTATACCATTCTAATTCCGAAAAGAGATGACTGGGTCCTCCGTAAAGAGCAACTACTTAGAGCAGTTAGCTATTGGTACACAGATGGATCAAAAACCCCCAGGCTCTGGTGAAAATGTATCAACGGTCTCAGACATAGGGCCTCAAAAAAAGTATCTCCAGTCGGAATTCTTGGACATTCTAGTGTGGATGGTAACGAAAATGTAAAATACCTTGCAAGAGAAGATGCCGCAGATGATTATATCGGATCAAAACTTGGTATCTTATTGCACAGCTAAGCATATAGTCTATGCCTGCTTCGCCGCGGTACGATTCAGGTCTCTTGCCCTAAGACCTGAAATATCATTCGGGTATGTTGTAACATGTCTATCGACCTGTTTCAATTTTACAGAATAAATCCTTTTAATTACCACTCGTCGTCACTAGCCACTTCCAATTATAGTTCTGTGATCCTAAATTCTTCAACCCTGACCATAAGACAATTGACGTCTGCCAACGGACGCTTCCATTTTTCCCAACGCCACGAGAAAAACCCCTTTTTGTTGTCTACTTTCTACGGGGAAAGACCATCTTTCGTTATCTTTCATATTTTAAGTATCTTATGAATCTTGCTGTGGTAAGTTCAAAATCATAATTTATAATTGATAAGCTTCTTCTCAAGTACTGTCTGATATAATTTTTGTATGCATTCTTTATTTTTTTACAGAGATAGACGAAATTAAATTCAACACGTGGTCATAAACTGTTCTTTTATACTAATATGTTAGTTTTAAACCAAATATTCTTTCATAATTCACTGTTTTACCTTTATACAAACATTTTTAAGCTTTTTCAGTTGCGAAATAACTCTTTTAATTATAAAATAACATTTTTATAATCTGTTAACCTATAAAATATTCCTTCGTAACGCCAGTGCCGATTTCATATATTTCCTAAGCACGATATTTTTTCATATAAATAAATAACTCTTTGCTATGATTAGTTTCTTCCGGATCATTAGTACATTTTTTCAATTTAGCCGATAATTGCTATTTTTACTGTTTAAACATGGGACATATAATGTTGGAAAGCTTTCAGTAAGTTGAAAATTTTCTACTTTCAAACAACTGCCTTCCTTGTTTTAACCTGAAAAGCTCACCAACATAATGTGCCATTACATTCTAGTTCCTATGAATCCCTGATCCACCTGTACTTCTGGGTAAGCACAGCCCCGAGGATATAACCCCAAGCCCTAGGCAAGGATATAACCCGAGGATATAACCCCAAGCCCTAGGCAAGGATATAACCATAAGACCTAGGCTATAATATAAGACCTAGGCTATAATATAAGCCCTAGCCAAGAATAGAACCCCAGGATACAGCCCTAGACCAGAATACCGCCCTAGAACAGAACACATCAGTTCAAATCAATACCTGCCTACCCACTTCAGGAAACCACTTCATATAAGCTAAGTATCTATAAAAGTACAAATTCCTCTGTTCATTTCCTGTGGCAGAATAAATTATAAATTTGTTTTTTTATTTCATTATAAATCCTCAACTATAAAAGTTGAGGGAGATACCGCCCGGGGTAATTATTAGTCACTTTTATTATTAACTTTTATTTAAATTTTACAAAGCGTTTCTACCTTTTCCGCCTTAGTTTTTTGTACTTTTTATCGTCGAAAAGGTAGTGGCGCCCTCAACTTTTACAACCTTCCTGTAACACTTGAGCAGCATAAACTTGGGGTCGAATCACCCTTGAGAGGAGTCTCTAGCCGGAGCCCTTCGAGGTGGTGCCCTTTAAGGTTACAGCCATCTACCGTTACAATGTTAAGAAACTGAGTTTTTTTGGTAGAATATTAATGGGAGCGATCCACAATAGAATTTTGCGAGTCGCGTTGGAAAACTCAATAGACCCACTTATCATAAACCTAACCTTACTGGTATATTTTTTCCAACGTCATATTTCAATTTCAACATCTTTTACTCTGCTTGTTTCATTTTTTTCATTTAGTTTTCGTGAGAGCCAATACTTTACGCAATATTTAACCAAATCTATTAGTATCATTGGAGACTCTTCAGAGACGCTAAGGAGATTTTGATGGTAGATAAACAAAAGAAGAGACAAATCAATCAATTTAATCAACTTCACTTTTCGATCTTTAGAATTACACTTTTTTCCCCATAGGAAAGGCAGTTGTTGCTAAAAATTTGACTAAGACTTTCACTAAGAAGTATTTACGCTGAAAAACTGTTTTAGCTAAAATGGCCCTTTTTGAGTGAATTTGATTCATTGCTTCAATTGATAGTAATTTCTGGAGAAATGTCACCATATTTCTTTAGATATTTTTTTAAGCACGATTTCCATACAAAAAATAAACTAACAAAATTGCAGAAAGTAAACGAACGCTTTAAACGTGACGTCACGCACCCCTCTTTTGTGACGTCAAGTAGCCTACTACGACCTTGAAAACAACAGACCGGTGTTTTGGTAGGATTTTGCAAAGTTGCTTCCCTGGTTACAGCTAGCCTTGATATTTGGCCTTTGGAAATCCTGACTCCATTTTTCTACAATAATATTCTCGAACAAAGCACAAGGAGATCTTCAAAGTAAATCAATCTAACCACAAAAACAAACCTGTCAACTAAAGTGCTGACAAATACTGCCAACATAATTCCAGGCTGGGTGACGTCAGTTTTTTCAAGGTCAAATGAATGTTTGAAACACTATAATATATTTTTATTAAACTCTGTGACTTTTATATTCGAAACAAAGTTGCACTAGGTGAGAAAGTATAAGTAAGCTTTCAAATAAACATATTTGTATTGAAATTTAAGCATATACTGAAAAGGTCCATACTGGTTAAAAGGTAATTGTTGGCAAAAAAGCAAAAAAGCGTCATGTTCCTTTGCGCAACGTAATATGCGCACATTTTTATGTCTTCGTAGCCGAGCGGTTTAGAGATTTGCCTGCGAAAATCATGAATTGTAGGTGAAGGGTTCGAATCCTGGACACTTTTTTAGTTTTGACATCAATCACAATAGGATCTATATACAACAGCTTAGTTGATAAATTATTAAGTCTCCGTAGCCGAGTGGTATAGAGGTTTGGCTGAGAAAATTATAAATTGTAGGCGTAAGGTTCGAATCCTGGACACGGTGATTTTTTATTGGTTATATTGTGACATTTGTATATGAATAACCATCATTCATTCACATATTTGGGTTGTGCCCATCAGCCCAGGCACTTGAACTGAATCTTTGTACAATTTCCTATGTTATCTACTTCCATTCCAGATGCTTCGTGTCTTCTATATATGCCATTAGTTTTACCGGAGGGATTTTCAGTAGTTGTGATGGTTGTATAAATTCTTCTCCAAAGTGCTTCCGTCTAAGTTCTTGTAAGTTCTCGCAGAAGCAAAGTATCTGAGTAGGTGTTTCATCATCAAGTTCACATTTTCTGCACATAGGTTCACTAACGTTGCCCATTTTGTACAGATGTTTCCTCAAGGTGCAGTGTCCAGTCACCAGGTCGGTAACTGTCTTTAAATGTCTCTTATCCAGTTTCAGTAGCCTGGTTGAGAGTTCCTCGTCTACCTTGTTCAGTAAACTCTTTGTATGAAGGTGCCCTTGTGTCACCCTCCATTTGAATTGGTGTTCCCTATCTAGCCAGTTCCCGATTTCCCCTCTTATGCGATCTTTTGTGATTCCAAAAAACGGTTCCGGACCTATGGAGTCTCCTTTAGAGCCTTCTTTATCTAACTGGTCCGCCATCTCATTACCTGCAATCCCCTCATGTGCCGGCACCCATATTAGAGACACTTGGTTGTTTCTTGCCAGCCTGTTGAGGGATTATTTGCAGTTTTTCACCAGTCTAGACCATCAATTCAGTTCCTGTTAATTCGTGTCATACTAAAAAGTAGAAAATAAATTATAGTTTAAAAATATTGTGAAGTATATAATAATACAAGCAGACCCGGCCACGCGTTGCTGTGGCTAAGGTATACGTTAAAATATATTGTAGTAAACTATTCAATACAGTGAAATTATTATTTACGGATATAGACGAGTAAATTACAAAGTTGTTAGTTGATAACATGTAACATTTAATTTTATAAATAATTCTTCATTTTTAATAATAATATTTATTATTTTGAATTATGAACATTATCAATTTCATCTTAATTCAGCACTAATCGGTGCACAATATTCTTGGTTAACCTGCTTCTAGCTAACACAAATAGATTCGATGGTTTTGCCACACGTGAGCATGCAACATATAGTTGCCAATGGGAAAAACAAATCTAAACCGCAAATGGACATTGTTTGGCCTTGAGACTTATTTATAGACATGTCGAAAGCAAAAATAATGGGAAAATGTAGTCTTCTGAAGGCTAGCGTGGACTATGGCGGTATCTCTGGAATACGTGGCAACAGGACCACTTCTCCTTTAAACTTTTCAGTCAAAATGTTTGCTTCAAGAATATTTCCGGTGATCTTTTTGATGACCAAACGTGTACCGTTGCATAATCGAGGTGGATTCAAATTACGCAGAACAACCAATCTTCAGTCGAAGATTAAGTGGTGGCATTCCGGGTATATCTAGAGAATTGGAAAATTTATTAGGAAAATTTACACTTTCATTTTCATCAACAACAGTATCGACTGATTTAAAAGACATCAGATCGCCTGGCAACAACTGTTGTATCTGGAAATTAATTTCATCAACATTTTTGGTTGCCAAAATAGTCCGATTACTGAGCCAGTTATAATCTAAGTAATTATTTTGTATGTCCGGGAAAATATTTCCAATTAATTCATTTTTTGCGTGAATAACCGTGCAGAAATTATCTGGCAGTTTTTAAGTATTGCGTATTTGGTTGCAGTTTTATTGTACCGTTCCCAATATCTAGCAATTGTTCGGAAAATATTTGAGCTGATGGATCATTTTGAAATTGTACGCGCATGTTTATGGTCAATCGAAGTGTTCCAATACTTCCACAAAAATGATTGTTTTAAACATGCGTTAATCTCTTCGACGGAAGTAGAGCGATTCCTCCTCCCCCGGCAAGATCTGTCGAAAGTCACAAGACAGTAGCAAGTAGTGATAAGCAAAATTGGTCTTGGTCTTGCAGTATCGGTCTTGATCTTGCGAAAAAACAAGACCAAGATTATCATTAGACTAGCAAGACCAAGACCGAATGAACAAGAACAAGACTAATACCAAGACCGAATATGCAAGACCAAGACCAAATACACAAGACTGAACTAAATATTCTCACTTCAGAGCGTATCGTCCCCTTTCTACGAAAACCTCGTAACTACAATTATTGTTATTTGTTAGTTGAACCTTCGTGAATCATGAGAAGTAAAAACATTAAATAGTTCCACGAATATGATCCCAAGAACTAATTTTTTTTCGCTCCGGAAACGTTCCAGGTTTAATCCGCAATTTTCACGAAACTACCCACCTCTAGAATACATAAAAACACATGAGAAAACAAAAGTGAAAAAAGAATTGTGATTAATCGTCTTTCTCATATTTTATGTTGTTTGATATTTTTTTACATTTTAATAAAATAAAGTATTTTGTTAGTTAATGAAAAATTTTAAATTATTTCAAATTTATAATTATGACCATCTTTAAAAAAAATAAATAAGACTAAGACTGGATACGCAAGACCAAGACTAAATAAGCAAGACCAAGACCAAGACCGGACATATTTGAGCAAGAACAAGACCAAGACTGGATCAGCAAGACCGAGACCAAGATTGACCAAGTCTTGGTCTTGGTCTTGCTTTGCTCATCACTAGTAGCAAGACATCACCACCGAAAAGTTTATCATTGCCGTTCAAATCTTGCATAGTTCTGTGAAATGGTTCGAGTGAATATTTGTGCACTCATCCCAAATTATGATTGGACTTTTTCGCAACACTGCAGCTATTCCGATATATAAATTGTAGCCTCTATGAAACGTTTGGACTTTTAACGTAGCGCCATTTATTGGATGCATACTCAATCCAGCCAATAAATTACCTTACACCGCTATCTATTCGAATCTTATGGAAATCACAGATAATTATAACTCTTTGTCATATAATAAACAAATAATTTGCAATAAAAAAATATTGCAATTATAAATTAAGATATAAACTATCCCATCTCTCAAGTTGGATCAAACTGCACACAGTGTGCAAAATTTGGTTAAAATCGGTTCAGTAGTTGAGGAGTTTATCACGGATAAACAACGTGTCACCAAATTTTTATATACAATAGGGGAAGTACGTCCAAAATCACATAGTGTTTTATTAATTATCAATAATTTTTATATTATTCATAATAGAAACACATTTTTTCCTACAACTTTGCTTATATTAATTGGTTATAAAAAAAATGGTTAGAAAAATCAACACTTACATAAATATTTAGTATTAAATGAAGATCAAGATAAAAGACACGAGCCGTATTGGCTAAATGACATACACAGCCATCAACATTAATAAAATAAGTAATAACAAAAATTAATTGCACAATTCGCTAACAAATATTTTGGTACGCTTTGGCAAATCAGCCAAGGCCGCTTCAACCCAACGACTGCACCACATGCACCTTAACCACTCCTCACCAGGCTTTGAACGTGAGTAGTGAGTATAGATCACTCCAGTAAATAAAGGCACAATCGTCTTCTTCGTCTTCTTCGTCTTCTTGATCAAGGCAATCTTCGTCCGAGTCATAATTAATATAAAGAGATTTAGTAACTGCCTGTCTTCTTCTACGAGTTGGTTTTTCAGCTTCAGTCTCTCGTTTGAATTTTAATTCTACCATATTTGGTGATGACCTAAGTGGGAATGTTGTCGTTCGTTTCTTCGGCTTTCGTTCACCCTGTCCACTTACAAATTAAGCACTGGGAACTAGAGAAATTGAATTAACTGGAGCTGGTAAAGAACTTGTCGATGGAAAGTAACTTGTAGATGATTGAGAAATGTCTGAGAAGCCAGTCAGAATGTTATGAATATCATTAGTGACTGCTATTGCGACTGAAGAATCCGATGATGGTTTACAAGAACTAGTGAATGGTTTTAATGAAATTTCAGGGGCCTTATTCTGTTTCTGTGCCATAATATCGCCAGCCTCCTGTTCTATTGGCAACGATGGGAGAAGGTTCTGATCCTGGATTGGGTCTAGGTTATCAGCTGTGGAAGCTATTGGCATGTTTGTTGTTTCAGCTGGTTCAAAAAAGTGATCGGGAAATATGTCTGGATTAACAGGCCACCGTCCAGTGCTTTTGAAACCATTATGCATTTTGAACTGAAGCAGTTGTTCCATAAGCTTGATTAAACAAATATCCGATTTGAAGAGCTCTCCCCACTCTTCCTGGATGATTTCTCGGCCATACAGACATCTCTTGATTAAAATATGTCTTGAGAGGTCCATAAAAGCACACCTCGAGAGGCTGCATACGATGGGTGCAGTGAGGGGGAAGACAAACAATTTCGATTCCATTCTCCTTCGGCAAAGTTCAAAGCTTCAAATGATGTATGGCTGGCATGGCCATCGACATCATCATGACTAGCTTTTACAAAGATTTGAAAATGCTGGAGCCTCTTAACGAATATTTCAGTGGTCATCCACCCGCTTTATTGAGCTACTCCAACCGTACCTTTTGGTGCTTCATTAACGAGCTCGTTTTCCAGATTTCTCCTCGAGAAAATCATGAAAGAAGATACGTACGACCCAGCTGCGTTCATGCATCACACTACTGTCACATTGGATCCCCGCTCCGTGCTCTAAATGGCACCTACCTGCTTCCTGCCAGCGGTAGCCAGGATATTTTGAGGTCTTTGGACAGAAGACATCCCCGATTCGTCCACATTGTAGATCCGGTTTTCGTTGCATTTGTTTTTGATTGCTATCAAAAAACTTTTTTACCTGGGGTCTGTCAAAAGCTTGGGCTCTGGCTGCGGAGGTAGACTGAGGTTTACGTAAAGATATGTCTTTAATGCATCTTAAAAATCCATCTAGCCACACCTGGCCAGCTTTACCCTTATCTTCATTAAAATTGTGCGCAAAGCCATTCTTTTCAGCCAATTCTAAAGCGAGTTCTTGGACCATTGTACGCGTTAATCCAAACATGCGAGTTTCAAGTAGCTTGATGTGCTCATCCAATTGTCTCTCGATTGCAAGAGGAAATGTTAGCTGAAATCGGCCCAAACCTTTTGCTGCAGGTGAAATTGTTTTATTTTGTTCCAAAGCATGCTTAGTGTAGCTTGTGGCACTTTGAAGGTCTTAGAAGCCAGAAGCCAACCCATTTTTTTCTACTCTACAGCTTCAATAGCTTTTTTTTACGGTTCTGGACTCCATGATTGCCGATTACTCGTCCTCTTATAATTCCGTGGCATATTGCCATCCTGAAAATTAAAGAGATTTATGCAGATTTGGATATTTTTATTATTCACCATCCCTACGGACAAAATGACACATTATGTTGTTTTGTCCATAGTGGTTGTATTTTGTACATAGCCTCAAAAATATTACGATTTGAAGAATAATCTTGTTGCAGTGACATTATTGTTGTAAATTCCACACAATCACCTCGATCACAGCTTGAAAATATAAAACTATAAAATAACAAAAGAAAACTTACCGAAAAATAAAAAACAAACGACCACTATCAAATTTCTTTCTAACCTCGACCCACAAATGACAACATGGCGTCCGTTGTGTATTTCAAACGTCTCTCAGAAATCCAATGGTATATTTTCGGTGTGGGCGCTTCTTAATTGGCTTGTTGTTTGGTCCGTGTATGTCATTTTGGATGCACTTCCCCATAAATATTATTATTGGGGTAGTCCCCAGTCGTGCGTCGGAGCTGACACACACTACTTTTTTTTTCTTACTACTATATATTTCCCACTAGACTACGTCTATGATTTCTAGGATCATTCGCCGCTCTAAATTGTAAAACGTAGTTCCGTAATTATCTTTCATTAGTAAAAATTGCTTTTTAGCAACTACTTGGGTATTTAGAGTTTAACAGTAAATAGGTTTCTCTGCTACTTTTTGAAGATCATTTTGTTTTTAAGAGCTTTGCTTAAATATACTTTAATTTTGTAGAAAACGTTTTCCGTTTTAATTTCATTGATAGTGAAACCTGAATAGAACTTTATTTTAATTGACTAACTAATGTATACAGTAAAACTTAAAAGTAAGATTGTTGGATTCTTGTAAGTGCTCATACTTTCCGGAAAAAATAAAATTTTGAAAAAACGTTCTCTTAGAAAAAAAAAAGAGGGGGAATGTGATATGAATAGATTTGGAAGAGGTTTTGGTGGTTTTTTTTTCGAACAATGGGGAGTTTTCTTCAATTTCATAGAATAATATAAAACCATAACAATTTTATCCCAAAAATTAACGCACGTTTGAAATTTGCCAGTTTTCTCGTGAAGCATCACATCGATTCGAACAATATTTTCTTGAAATTCATTTATTTTTTAGCAAGGAGTCTAGTACAAAAATGTATATCCAATGAAACGTTACGAGTAAATATAGGGTGTACAATAAAAGATGTTTTTCTCCGATTGACAGCAAATATCAATTTTGCAGACACTTATCAATCAGCAAAGTATTACTTTTCCTGCCTAGGCAACAAAGTAAGGACTCTTCTGCTTAGGCAGCAAAATGATGGAAAATGGGAATAAAACATTCGACTGAATATTTTTTGCCACCTCCCTTATTTCTGGAGGAGTAAGTACTTCTAAGTCTCTATCACTGTCCATTATATAAATATACCGATATTTTTCCACAAAACTGACAGAAATTTCATAAGTTGTCAAACTATAATTATTATGGACATATACTGAGATTGTGCGAGGGACCACCGCCCGTCTTGAAGTATATGGTAGGGTAGTGATTCCGAGGCGGGGGTAACGGCGAGTTTGAGGTGGTGGTTGGTAGTCATCTCCTTGGGGATGAGTCCAGCACTGTTTGGGTCCTGGACCCATTCAAACATGAGTTTACCATCTCGGCCCGAAAAAAAATTGTAATGTAAGCTTGGTTTCAGGTTCAGATTTTGCATAAGCAGTACACGTAATACACTGGTCTTTCTTTTGCGTATGAAAAGACAAATAGAAGCAAGCTGTATTATGTTCTACGCACTTTGCTTGGTATAGCAAAAAGTTGGTGATTCTTCTGATATTTTTGAGGTCCCATAGCCTCCCTCCCCTTCTATAGCGTTCAGCAATAGTAGTATTGTATAGTTTCATAGGTTATGCCGCCGGGTTGATTAGAATATAAGTAGCTAACTACATACAGCGGGAAAACTTATCCTATAAGGTGGCAGTTTCAAAAGTGGCTTTGTGCTTTTGAACGCATATGGAACTAACGAATATGCTTATTCTGTTGATAGATACTGTAGTTCTTCTATTTTATGGCAGAACTTTTAAAATTCTTGTAAATAGTCCTATTTGGAACTATACTTCAAATTAATTTAGATAGTCCAAAATTGAGAAAATTGTAGTTAGCCACTTTTGGAACAAGACCATCGAGATTATTTCATCCAAGTCGCTTACGATTGAATACTTCACTTACTAGTAAACATCTCTCTTCTTGAAGCTGAATTTTCAAGCTCTGAATTGTCATTGATATTTATGTTCTATCGGGTAAACAATGTGGAAATATTAAACTACTAAAAATCATTCGAAATAACGTAAGCCACTTCATTATCTGCTGTGAATGTCTATCAATAATATAAAAGTTCAACCATAAAACAAAATTATTGAACGAAGTGTAAGAAAAATCATGAAAAGATGATAAAATAAATAATAATTTTTCTAGCTTAGGTTTACTTTTTCCAAACGCCTTTTAACGCTGCATTGCTATTAAAAAGTTGAAAGGAGTGTGAGGAACTTTCTTAGGTCGGATTTATACAGAGCTTTGAAGGATCTTAGCTCAAGAAAAGCGGTTGACGTGGACGAATTACCGACAGAATAACTCGAAACGGAATCAGGGCGTACTAGATTATTAAAATTAATTAGAAGGATCTACGAATACGGGGAGATACAGCTTGAAATTCGGAAAAGAAATTTGGAAAAGCAATATTTTTCATTTTAGCAGTAGTCCATATGCCGGATGCATTGTAACTTACTCTTCGAGTTCATCTATACCGCCATTCCGGTACCACAAGCCCATTGGGTGGTTGCTGTACACTGTACATTGCAGAAAATACGTCTGCTCCTTCAAAAACTGAGTGTCCTCTGCGATCTTATACAGGGTGATTCATAAGTAATGGGCCAAATTGTAAATCTACGTTCAGAAGGCCAAAATAATAATATTTTCATTAACAATAATGGGTCTTAGTCTGCTACTTACTGAGGTACAGGATGTTAAAGCGAAAAAAATAAAATAGATTTTTGTTGATAGATCAGCTACTTTTCTACATAATGACTTGAAAATTGGGTATGAACTAGTTTTTGTAAGGGTAAACAAGAATGTGTGAGAGGATTTGAGTTAACTCGTAGATGTCGCCACATGCGCCATATGAATTAGATGAAATCAGCTACAAATTTTTTATCGCTCATTATTTTACAACTTACTTATTTAATTTGGATAGCCCCTTCATTTCTGTAGAAAAAAGCTATACTTCTTTGATCTTCAAAATATCAACGATTTTCGAGATATTTGAATTTTACTAATTCACTACACTACATTTCACGGTGGTCGACGTAGCATTAATCTGTTAACACCTTCACTGCTCACATTATAATCGTTGCGTATCCTGGTGGCTACAAATTCATAAACTATGCATGATATAGTTGGAAGCAGGGATCCGCGCACAGAGCTGGTTTGCTAGGTCATGCAGCCTAGTGAAACACTGACATAAAATCTGGATCATTTTCATCTTTAAAATCATCATCTGACTCATACATGCATTGTTCCAGTTCCACTCGTGTCAACGAACGTTTCTACGGTTTCTACAGTTTCTACGTTTTTTGGGCACAGACGGCCCTGCCTCACCCTCCGCCATAATGAACAAAAACGGATGATATTTTTCCAAGAGCTAATACTTTAACTGTCCGCTCATGTGAATGCATACACTTTGAACGAGCTCTCGATTATTCAAATAGCTCGATCATTCAAATATCTCGAAAATCGTTAATATTTTGAAGATCAAAGAAGTATAACTTTTTTCTACAGAAATGAAGGGGCTATCCAAATTAAATAAGTAAGTTGTAAAATATTGAGCGATAAAAAATTTGTAGCTGATTTCATCTAATTCATATGGCGCATGTGGCGACATCTACGAGTTAACTCAAATCCTCTCACACATTCTTGTTTACCCTTACAAAAACTAGTTCATACCCAATTTTCAAGTCATTATGTAGAAAAGTAGCTGATCTATTAACAAAAATCTATTTTATATTTTTCGCTTTAACATCCTGTACCTCAGTAAGTAGCAGACTAAGACCCATTATTGTTGATGAAAATATTATTATTTTGGCCTTCTGAACGTAGATTTACAATTTGGCCCATTACTTATGAATCACCCTGTATATCGCAGCCTGATGAAAAGTGGGATGATGTCGGTTTTCACACGGCACAAGTCCGTCAAATAGCCCTCAATGATCCTCCATCGATTTCCTATAATATGCAATTATACTTGGGTTATTTATTGCTCCTAGGGCTTGTAGCAGCTAGTTTTGCCTGCCTGTCAGTTGGTTTGCTGTCCTAATTGTATAAGTAGGTGAATCCTGGTACATGGTATGATGGCTTTTCCTGATACACCCAGGTATGTCTTCCTAATTTCCCTTTGGAAGAAACTTATGCCAGATTTCACCAACCATTTCCTGAAGTAAGGTAATACATAAACCGGATTTTGGAATTGCTAAGTGCAGTTTACGTGTCACCACGCGCTAGTTATACCAAAGACTGATAATATTAGGTATTTCCTATCACTACTAGTTATCTCTTAGCGCATGGTGGAACGTAAATTGTATTTAGGAATTCATAAATCCGATTGAAGTATTACCTAACTTCAGAAAATGGTTGGCAAGATCGGGCATTAGTACCAGTTTGGTTTTAAGTAGAATAGAAATGGAGAAGAAGCGATTGGCCAATAAAGTTAATATTGCATAGAAAAGTAGAGAAAAAGATGGGATAATCTGATAAAATGGGACGTACTGTTTTGGATTAAAAGGTGAAAAGATGAGACTTGTATGAAGGTTGCATAAACAACGAACGATAAAGGAACATCGAAATAAGAGGAAAATAAAGGGATGTAGGGAACTGTTATAGATAATCACAGTTTGAGGAGAAGTAATGTTAAAATTACCAGAAAGAAGACTAGCTATTTGATGCGCCTTTGTCATGAAGTAAAAAAATGAAATTTGGTGAAAATCAAGACAATTTCAAAAACAAAACATTATTTTGATAATGATAGGTATTTCCAACATGGATACTGCCACAGACATTTTTTCCTTTTAATTACAACTAATCTAGAAACAAGATTAACGAGTAATACTTTTCTGTTGAAATCTCAAAACTAAAGTGTTTTACAAAGTTTAATTCACTGGTGTTGTTTCTTGGTTTAACTACACAACGCGCACTGTGCTCTGCTTTAAACCCACTACATAGGCTCAAAAGGTTTGGTCCTTATCGTAAAGTTTATTTGCACTGATTTATTTCCGTTAAGTCAAATGCGCCAGCTTTTTGTCTATGCATTGACTTGATTTAATGCGACTTGGAGTATTTCATTAACCTCTTGTTGGGTTTTGCCAACTGTGCTTTTGTATAAACCCAAACTGATTTATGGGAATTATGCATTTTTCTTCAATAATGGGTTTGAGGATTTTTTCAAAAAGTTTTGATATAATGGGTAGTAATGAAATTGGTCTTTGTGATGATACCTCGTCGACAGGTTTCCCAGGTTTCGGAAACATGATGTCGACCTCTGCTATTTTCCATTGCAGCAGACATAATAACATTAAATTATTGCATTTCTGTCTGGAACAGTATGTCAGTATACAACCTATTATTTTGGGTATTTCAAGATTGCCTTATGCAAAATTTTCTCATTTGAAAACCATATTATTCCACGAGAACGGAATTTTCTTCTTTCTAAATTGCATTTTTCTGGTAGTTTTTCCTTTACATTGGTAGTAAGTTCTGGATAGTAAATAATTTCCAATACTGCTAGATTTGGACTGAAGTACGCGAAATTCTGGTTAGTTTTGCGATTCTGCTAGTTCCGACAACTTGGCCAGGTTGTTTAGGAATATAGCAATAATTGCAACGTACCATTCTGATAAATTTTTTCCACAATATTTATTGAACCATAATTAAATTATCCACGTAAATAATTGATTAAGTTTCTGTCTTCTTTGCTTATAGCTGGCATCATATACGGGCCAATTTGCTAATTCAATTTCTGTACCTCGGAAGCATAGAACACTATGTCCACTTTGGGGAGAGAACGAGTTAATTGTATATGATGAAGTGGTACAACAAGATACAACAGGGTAATGAATACTACTGTATATATTATGAAATATATTCGAACATAATACCAGAGTAGCTCAAATGCATCGGTGGCAGCACATTAGAATATAAAGAATTTTACCGTTTTTGAGTAATTCCCAAAACTTCAAGGATGTGCCATAGTCTCTTATGCTTCCGAGGTACAGATTTATAAACGTCAAATTCCATGACATCCTAAGAATAGTCAAGGCTTACTGGGTAACATCGATAATTTCAGTTATGAAAGTCAAATAAATTTTTAACACTTCTAACAAAATTTCCGGTAATGTAATGACGAATTTCGTACACGATTTTGATGTTCACCTGCGTACAGTGATGAATTTCGAATGAAATCCCATAACTTGGGATTTCATGGTACTTACTATAGGCTTGTTCCAACAGGGGAAAAATCGTTCGCGCAAGAGCTGTATATCTTTCCTGCTTCAACTGATTATGTATCGTCTTAGGATGGTACAAAAACTGTACCAACTGGAATGGGTGATAATAGGACGATTCCTTGTTTGGACCTAGAATTAGTGGAACTGTTTTGCAAATATCGTCAAAAATGTTGATGTTGTTCAAGAACCATCCCCATTTCGAGTTTGTGTATTATGCAGGAATAGATGGCCTGAGGGGTGATATGATGAAGAGGCTGTTGGATGACAATGGGGAGTAATGGGGTGGCCAGGGTGATACTGATGAAGAAGGCGGGTAGAGAGGGGAAGCGGGCGGGGGACTACAGGCCCATCAGCCTGCTGTGTGGTATGGATAAATTGATGGAGGGGATAATAAAGGATAGAATGGCAGCTGGAGGAAAAACAAATTGGCCTACTCGTGTTCTTCTGCGTCGGGAACACGTTCAACAGTGTCAGCAAACGGGCAGTGTTGAGGGCGTTGCTGAGGCTTAGAGTGCGGCAGGGGTTGGTTAACCTGGTGGAGGACTATCTGACGGGGCGTGTGATTGTAGACTCCAGAGGGAGGAGGTATGAGACGGAGGCTGGAGTGCCCCAGGGCTCGGTTCTCTGGCCGACGATCTGGAAGTGTGTGTTTGATGAGGTTTGTGGGATAGTATGTGAAGAGGGATGTGAGATCACGGTGTATGCGGACGATGTGTGTCTGGTATGTACGGCAAAGGGGAAGGCGGAGATAGAAAGAAAGGCGGATAGAATGTGTGGAAAGATTGTGGAGAAGATAGAGCGGTGCGGACTGGAAGTGGCGGAATATAAGACGGTGGGGCTGCTAGTGAAGGGACGGAGCCAGACGAGGGAAGTGGTTGTGATGTGTGTGGTTGTATAGTCAATTATCCTTCAAACCTCACATGTTAAAGGCAGCAGAGAAGGGGAAAGTGAGGGCAGCAAGGCTGGGGAGATTGATGTGTAATGTGAAAGGGCCGGGAAAGTGGGAGAGGAGGGTCATTGGTAGGACGGTAGAGCAGAGTATGCTGAACGGTGCGGAGGTGTAGTATGCTAGGGTAGTGATTCCAAGGCGGGGGTAACGGCGAGTTTGGTTAGTAGGCATCCCCTTGGAGATAAGTCCAACACTGTTTGGGTCCTGGATCCATTCGAACATGAGTTTCCCATCTCGACCCGAAAAAAAAGTACGGTTCATACATGCCAGTCGGAACAAACCTTACAAGTTTTTATGTCCCTATAGGCATATGGCATCCAGCTAATCCCACAACCAGCAAGAGCAGCTTGAATAGTATAATCCATCAGTATCAAAGTTCAAAAAGAAGGTGAAAAAGACACATAAATAAATAAAAATAACATATAGTACAACCGAACTGTATTACGCCCTGAATAAAAAGCTTTTAAGTAAAAGAGAAATCAGCGAGAATACAAAATTGATAGTTTACAAAAAAAAATTCACAGGTCTGTCGTAATTTTTGCATGCGAGAGCTGGAATCTTCCCAAAAAACGAAAAAGCAGAATACAGGCGGCAAAAATTAAATTTTCAAGGAAAGTTCAGCGGGTAACAAAAATGGACAAAATACGTAACGAAGATATACGAAAAGAGCTTGAGGAAGAACCTATCTTGAACAGTATGTATTGAACGACAACCAATTAGATTTCTCGGACATCTGATAAAGATGCAGGATGATAGTCAAACAAAGCAAATATGGGAGGTGAAGTTAGAACAGAATAGAACGAGAGAAAGACCAAAGAAAAGTTGGAATGATGAATTACAAAGTTCTGTAATGTATCAGAGCTGACACAGAGAGTAATGATTGAATGGAAGAATAGAGCAATGGAAGGAGAAAAAAATTTGACGAAATATGTGAAATAAATTAGAATATCTTTCGCGAGAATATATGGGATAATTCGAAGAAAATATCAAAGGAGTACCTATACAAAGGGAATGAATAAGCCATTTCGGCGAGTTGAATTACCAATAGCCGCAAAATAGTGGGTTTACACGTTCACTGTTTTTTTTTTAATCTAGAATTAAAAGTGCTAGAATGTAATTTGATCTGACAGTTTGCTTTCCAATCTAACTTCAATAAATCAAACACATATTTTTTTGCAAAAAGCTTTTACGTAATTTTAATTCGGTTCCATTTAATTTCCGCAAACAAAATATATTAAGCGGTGTTCTACCGTAAGCTGCTACATTTAACAAAAAGAGAAATAAATCTCGCTTTGATTTGAGCCCGTTCAGTTATCCTTCGAAAAAAAAAACTTCGTTTTTTCTTTTTTTTTCTTTCATTCTCTCTATGTACCATTCTGCCGTTATTTCCGTGATGCGCTATTGAACTGGGTAGCTGATCTAGCGTGTTTCTATCCGAAACGATGTTTACTTTCAATCTAACGCCGGCAACATTACTTCAAACGAGTGTAATTTTCAACGGTCTGTTGATAGAGCGACGGCCGTCGTCGGTGGGCCGCCAACGCGCCAACCGAAGATCGAATTGACGACGGTGATAGATCGGTTTAGGTGGTCACTTCGGTGGAAGAAGTATGCGGGAAACTTTTGAGAATAGGCTGGAGAAATTTTTCACAAACGAAAAGCGTTTATAAATCGAGCATTTCTAGTTGTTGCCATTTCTTCTTTTAAATGTCGATATTGACGTGAACAAAATGCAGTGAAAGAAAGATAAAGTGTCAAGTTCGTTTTAAAGTAGAAGTTGATGAGGCAAATAAGACTTATAAAAGACGTTTGCAGCTGGCTCGAATTATATGTGTCGGAATTAAAAATAAATTCACTGCTATGTGAATTGATCTAGGGTCAACAATAATTAACCAAACATACAGTATTTCTTGCCACTTGTTTTCCAATTTCACTTTGAAAACTATCATAAATATCCAAATACAATTTCGTATTGATAATATAGTTTATTAAATATCCTCCCTCCAATACCAAAATG
This sequence comes from Lochmaea crataegi, assembly GCA_947563755.1. Lineage (NCBI taxonomy): Eukaryota > Metazoa > Arthropoda > Insecta > Coleoptera > Chrysomelidae > Lochmaea > Lochmaea crataegi. Next base: position 20,474,675 of record OX387429.1, read on the forward strand.
ACGAATGTGCAAATTTATAGTTTTTAGAAAACGGCAATTTGAATGTTTTCCCCCCTTTTTGTTTGTGCTGCTGTATAATTAGCATTAGTTATTGTTGGAGTTGTGAATTAAATATACAGTATGGTGCAAATGTAAGGAATAAATTCGTTATTTCGTAAACCGGTGACTTTAAGTAAAAATCCTGAAACCCGTCGATTTTTAATCAGGCTATTCATACATTTTTATTTCTGACGTCATCTATGTGAGCATGATGACGTCCTCGCTAACCCAACCTAACCTAACGCTTAAATTTTTAAATGGAAACGTGGGTGTTGTAATACATTATTTGAAAGGTCTTTTAGATACGTATTCAGCCATATCAATATGTCTGAGTAATTGATGTTTGTATTTGTTTAAAAAATTAATAAATTTTTATTATTACAATAAATATTTATCATGTATTATTCATTAAATATAAAGAAACCTAAGTTAAGTGCTCAAATTGTTTACCTTTAGCTGAAATACAATGAGAAAGTCGTAACGCGAACTCTTATCGAACTTATAAGTTATTTGTGCAACCTCAATACGTATCCTTTCTTTGAGTTCATTGATATTTTGTGGTCTATTTTGGTACACTTTAGTTTTCAAGTATCCCCATAAGAAGAAATCAAGAGGAGTCAAATCAGGTGACCTAGGCGGCCATTCTATTGTTCCTCTTCGACCTATCCACCGATTTGGAAAAACGTTGTTCAAGTAGTTGCGCACCAAGACAGCATAGTGTGGAGGCGCACCATCTTGCTGCAGCCATTAATCATTTCTGTTTGGAAACAACCGGTTCAATTCGGGGAGCAAGAAGTTTTGAAGAAATTCTAGATATCGAGGTTTCTTCGAAAAAGTATGGTCCATTACTCCTATTATCTATTATTCCCGCCAAAACATTAACTTTCTCTGGGTATTGAGTACGGTACTCTTGCACCCAGCAAGGATTTTCCGTAACCCAGTACAGATAAGTCTAACGATTGACATGACCTTTTAGTAGAAATGTAGCTTCATCAGAGAAAATAACCTTTTTTAAAAACATCGGATCTCTGTTATTTTGTTCCATTATAATTTCACAAAATTCAATTCGTCTATCAAAATCATCTTCCATAAGTTGTTGCACTAAACCTACTTTGTAGGGATGTTACTTTTCTTTCTTTAGCTTTCAAGGTAAGCACTGTTGAATGATCCATTTCATTATCTAATGCTACTTGCCTTGAAATGGTATGGGGGTTATCTTGAAAGGGTAACAGAACATCTAGTTGTTTGTTTTCATATATTGGTTTTCTACTACCTTTGAGATGACCCGCTCACATAGATGACGTGAAAAATAAAAAGATATCCTTACGAATAGCCTGTTTAAAAATAAAAATTGACGGGTTTCAGGATTTTTCCTTAAAGTCGCCGGCTTAAGAAATAACGAATTTATTCCTTTCATTTGCACCATACTGTATATTGAGTTTCATCAAAATTTGCTTATTTTGGTTTTGCAAAAAGTAAAAAATATATAATAATAATAATAATAATAATAATAATAATAATAATAATAATAATAATAATAATAATAATAATAATCATCGATTCGGTAATACTAAAACAGGCGCAGAAGGAACAGCGCAACATCTACACGGCTTTCGTAGATTATAGGAAAGCATTTGATAGCGTTCCACATTCCTGGCTTGTTAAAGTGTTGCAAATTTACAAAGTACACCCGACTCTTGTTACTTTTCTTGAATCATCGATGAAGCACTGGCGAACGAACCTTCATTTACAAATAAATGGTCAATACCTCGAAACTGATGAAATTTCTATCCGTAGGGGGATCTTCCAAGGCGACTCCCTGAGTCCACTTTGGTTTTGTTTGGCAATGAATCCACTCTCCAATCTACTTAACGATACGGATTACGGCTTTAAAATCAAGGCCAACAGAAACACTAGCTGCACTGTTTCCCACCTCTTATACATGGATGACATCAAAATATACGCATCAAACCAGCGTCAAATTCAACATTTACTTAATATTACTGAAAAATTTTCCAGTGATATACAAATGGGATTTGGATTAGACAAGTGCAAAACCTTAAATATCGAGAAGGGTAAAATCGTTAACGGAGATGTATTACTACCTAATGGGAACATTATAAATGCCATGCAAAATGGTGAAACCTACAAATATCTAGGATTTCAGCAAGCTAAGCTACTAGACCAGAAGCAAGCAAAAACCAAAATTCGAGGACAGTTCACTCAAAGGATAACTGCTTTATTGAAATCCCAGTTGAACGCAGGAAATCTCGCCAAAGCAATTAACACCTACGCCATACCGATCCTGACATACTCATTTGGAATTCTGAAGTGGACAAAAACAGAACTGGAAGATATTCAAAGAACAACGCGAACCATGATGACCAAACACAAATGTCACCACCCGACATCATCAGTTATTAGGACCACATTACCAAGAAAAGAGGGAGGGAGAGCTTTAACGGACATAGTTAATTTACATTATAATCAAATATCTAAACTCCAAAAGTTCTTCATTGGCAAGGCTCAAACATCTAAATTGCATGAGCTGGTCGCGAAAGCAGATAAAAACTATTCCCCCTTAGATCTTGTAAACCCTGATAAAAAACTTGAAATCGTTACAGACTCTGACAAACAGGCGGAGTGGGCCCAGAAAGCGCTTCATGGTCGACATCATCACGACCTCAATCAACCATATATCGACAAGGAAGCATCAAATAAGTGGCTTTCTGATGGAACATTGTTTCCAGAAACAGAAGGATTTATGATGGCGATCCAAGACCAAGTTATTAATACCAACAATTACAAGAAATTTGTTATAAGAGATCCAAACATCGTGTCGGACAAGTGCAGAAGGTGTCAACAAACAACAGAGACGATACAACACATTACGTCGGGATGTTCAGCCATAGCTAACATTGATTACCTACGCAGGCACAACCAACTGTGCAACATCATTCATCAGAAGTTGGCCAACAAATTTGGATTAGTTAACACCTACACGCCTTATTACAAGTACCATCCTCATGCAGTTCTAGAGAATGCTGATTTTAGACTATACTACGATAGGTCAATTATCACCGATAGTCGGGTGACGAATAACCGGCCTGATATTGTAGTTGTGGATAAAAAAGCTAACTCGGTTCTTCTAGTGGATGTTGCTGTACCCAATAACAACAATATGTTAGACAAATACAACGAGAAAATTGCAAAATACACCGATCTTGCAATTGAGGTAGGACAGATGTGGCATGCAGAGAAAGTAGAGGTGGTGCCGGTCATCGTTTCATCTACGGGACTAATCCCCAAAACTCTACAAGACAGCCTCACCAAACTAGGTCTTCACAAAAACACATACATCGATCTGCAGAAGGCTGCAATTTTGAATACTTGTCACACTGTCCGTAAATTTCTAAATATGTAACTGCTGAGCCTAATCCCATTTGCGTTTACACACGCTCGGGACAGGTGAACATTACCAGCAAGAGCTGAGCAAGAGTACACTTGAGTTGGAAATAATAATAATAATAATAATAATAATAATAATAATAACACGACGGTCTCCATGTAAGGAGCGGTACTCCGACAGCGTATGTTCTCCATGTAAGGAGCGGCTGACTCAGCACCTGGCAGTAGGTCTAAAATGCGACAATCACGATGTCGAATTGTAAAACAAGATTACCCCAGGTGGGTAGAGCTAAATGCTCAGAATCCCACACTGCTTGTGTACCTAGTACATCGGCTGTCTGCTCCACGGATTCTGGGGGGAGCAATAATTCGAGTGTAAATTCCGGGACCTTAAATCTCAGGAATCGTCAGGTGAATCGACATTGCAACACCTTAAACTCTTGTCGCGTTCAAGTTGGTGCTAGAAGGGCTTGTTCGAAAAATGATTTACCTTCTTCCTCGGTTAGCGGTAGGCGCAGCGTGACACCGAGTAGGGCTACTGCGAACCACACTCATGGGGAAAACAACATCGATCCTCCGCCACCGGCTTCTGATGTTTCTGGAGTGACGCAAGTCGGCACATCTACGACCACAAAAGCCGGAAAGCCCAGGAAGCGCATGAAGTGGACTATCGAGCTAAACTCATTCATTATGCGCTCCTACTTTAAAATCACCAATATGGAAACTGATATGACGACATACAGATACGCCCTCCACCGTGCATTCGTTGAAAATTTTCCAGAATTTCACCATCTCACGGAACAGCGTATTGCTGACCAACGTCGAAGTATTGTGAAAAACAATCTACTACCCGGTCCGACGTTGCAACAAATTCGAGGTGAAGTCCTTCTTGACCTTCAAGATGGCGAGAATGACATAATTACCGATCAGGATACACATAAATCGGAGAATGCACAAGGAGACCACAATGGCGTTGAGGAAATAAACAATGATTGCGACAAAACCACCGATAATGACTATAATACCGAACTTTGTTGCACTAGCGGAATTTAATGGCACCAACCCAATACACCGGCCAAAACTACCCAAGCTTCGAACCAATAAGAGCACTAACAGCATACTAGCAGCTGTGAACTTACTACTGCAGAACTATGCTAAAGACTGCGAAGCGCTGGAACAACTTCACACTCTCATCTATTGTGGAGCGGTAGCAGTGATTCGAAGTCACAATCAACAGATCCAATCCCCTAAGAACAATCGAGGTAAAGACTACAAACAGCTCAAGCCTTGGTGGCAACGCCGGCTGGAAAAGTCCATTGATGACATCAGAAGGGAATTGGGGCAGCTTACAGAATTTAAAAACAACTTGAAACCGTCTAGGCGCTTAACAAACAGAGTGAGGAAGATCTATCGAAGAATCAACACTTATACAGGTCACCCACAACATAAACAACATGTATGTGAATATAGCGATTCACTCAGGCAAAAGTTAAAGGCAAAATCAAAACGTTTGTCACGATATGTCAAGTGCACGAAAAGAAAACAACAGAACTACTTATTCAATAACAATCAGAAGTTATTTTACAGGCAACTAAGCGGTACTGTAAACAATCACAACCAAAGTCTCCCAGATAAAGATGAGCTAACGGAGTACTGGTCTTCTTTATGGTCGAACCCTATCGAACATAAATCCAACGCTCACTGGATTAGAACTGAGGAGGAAAAAATTAACATTGAACCAATGCCTTTCGTTAACTTGACAACAAGCGAGGTAACCGAAGCTATAAAGAGCACCAGTAGTTGGAAGACACCAGGAGTTGACAATGTCCAAAACTTCTGGTATAAGAAGTTTGACAGTCTGCATGAAGCAATGGCAAGATCATTTACACATATTCTGCATCATCCAGAAGATACACCACCATTTCTGACACTGGGTTCGACCCACTTGCTTCCCAAAACGCATCAAACTCACGATCCTACGCAGTATAGACCTATAACATGCCTTCCAACTATATATAAAATATTAACGTCTTGCATTACTAACCGTATTTACAGACATGCGGATCATAACAACATCTTGTCGGAAGAACAGAAAGGGTGCAGACGAGATCACCAAGGCTGCAAAGAACAACTCATCATCGATTCGGTAATACTAAAACAGGCGCAGAAGGAACAGCGCAACATCTACACGGCTTTCGTAGATTATAGGAAAGCATTTGATAGCGTTCCACATTCCTGGCTTGTTAAAGTGTTGCAAATTTACAAAGTACACCCCACTCTTGTTACTTTTCTTGAATCATCGATGAAGCACTGGCGAACGAACCTTCATTTACAAATAAATGGTCAATACCTCGAAACTGATGAAATTTCTATCCGTAGGGGGATCTTCCAGGGCGACTCCCTGAGTCCACTTTGGTTTTGTTTGGCAATGAATCCACTTTCCAAGCTACTTAACGATACGGATTACGGCTTTAAAATCAAAGCCAACAGGAACACTAGCTGCACTGTTTCCCACCTTTTATATATGGATGACATCAAAATATACGCATCAAACCAGCGTCAAATTCAACATTTACTTAATATCACTGAAAATTTTTCCAGTGATATACAAATGGGATTTGGATTAGACAAGTGCAAAACCTTGAATATCGAGAAGGGTAAAATCGTTAACGGAGATGTGTTACTACCTAATGGGAACATTATAAATGCCATGCAAAATGGTGAAACCTACAAATATCTAGGATTTCAGCAAGCTAAGCTACTAGACCAGAAGCAAGCAAAAACCAAAATTCGAGGACAGTTCACTCAAAGGATAACTGCTTTATTGAAATCCCAGTTGAACGCAGGAAATCTTGCCAAAGCAATTAACACCTACGCCATACCGGTCCTGACATACTCATTTGGAATTCTGAAGTGGACAAAAACAGATCTGGAAGATATTCAAAGAACAACGCGAACCATGATGACCAAACACAAATGTCACCACCCGACATCATCAGTTATTAGGACCACACTACCAAGAAAAGAGGGAGGGAGAGCTCTAACGGACATAGTTAATTTACATTACAAACAAATATCTAAACTCCAACAGTTCTTCATTGGCAAGGCTCAAACATCTAAATTGCATGAGCTGGTCGCGAAAGCAGATAAAAACTATTCCCCCTTAGATCTTGTAAACCCTGATAATAAACTTGAAATCGTTACAGACTCTGACAAACAGGCGGAGTGGGCCCAGAAAGCGCTTCATGGTCGACATCATCACGACCTCAATCAACCATATATCGACAAGGAAGCATCAAATAAGTGGCTCTCTGATGGAACATTGTTTCCAGAAACAGAAGGATTTATGATGGCGATCCAAGACCAAGTTATTAATACCAACAATTACAAGAAATTTGTTATCAGAGATCCAAACATCGTGTCGGACAAGTGCAGAAGGTGTCAACAAACAACAGAGACGATACAACACATTACGTCGGGATGTTCAGCCATAGCTAACATTGATTACCTACGCAGGCACAACCAACTGTGCAACATCATTCATCAGAAGTTGGCCAACAAATTTGGATTAGTTAACACTTACACGCCTTATTACAAGTACCATCCTCATGCAGTTCTAGAGAATGCTGATTTTAGACTATACTACGATAGGTCAATTATCACCGATAGACGGGTGACGAATAACCGGCCTGATATTGTAGTTGTGGATAAAAAAGCTAACTCGGTTCTTCTAGTGGATGTTGCTGTACCCAATAACAACAATATGTTAGACAAATACAACGAGAAAATTGCAAAATACACCGATCTTGCAATTGAGGTAGGACAGATGTGGCATGCAGAGAGGGTAGAGGTGGTGCCGGTCATCGTTTCATCTACGGGACTAATCCCCAAAACTCTACAAGACAGCCTCACCAAACTAGGTCTTCACAAAAACACATACATCGATCTGCAGAAGGCTGCAATTTTGAATACTTGTCACACTGTCCGTAAATTTCTAAATATGTAACTGCTGTGCCTAATCCCATTTGCGTTTACAAACGCTCGGGATAGGTGAACATTACCAGCAAAAGCTGAGCAAGAGTACACTTGAATTGGAAATAATAATAATAATAACCTAACGGACATAGTTAATTTACATTACAAACAAATATCTCAACTCCAAAAATACTTCATTGGCAAGGCTAAAACATCCAATCTGCATGAGCTGGTCGCGAAAGCAGATAAAGGCTATTCCCCCTTAGATCTTGTAAATCCTGATAATAAACTTGAAATCGTTACAGACTCTGACAAACAGGCAGAGTGGGCCCAGAAAGCGCTCCATGGTCGACATCATCACGACCTAAATCAACCATATATTGACAAGGAAGCATCAAATAAGTGGCTCTCTGATGGATCATTGTTTCCAGAAACAGAAGGATTTATGATGGCGATCCAAGACCAAGTAATTAATACCAATAATTACAAGAAATTTATTATAAGAGATCCAAATATCGTGTCGGACAAGTGCAGAAGGTGTCAACAAACAACAGAGACGATACAACACATTACGTCGGGATGTTCAGCCATAGCTAACATTGATTACCTACGCAGGCACAACCAACTGTGCAACATCATTCATCAGAAGTTGGCCAACAAATTTGGATTAGTTAACACCTACACGCCTTATTACCAGTACCATCCGCATGCAGTTCTAGAGAATGCTGATTTTAGACTATACTACGATAGGTCAATTATCACCGATAGACGGGTGATATTGTAGTTGTGGATAAAAAAGCTAACTCGGTTCTTCTAGTTGATATTGCTGTACCCAATAACAACAATATGTTAGACAAATACAACGAGAAAATTGCAAAATACACCGATCTTGCAATTGAGGTAGGACAGATGTGGCATGCAGAGAAAGTAGAGGTGGTGCCGGTCATCGTTTCATCTACGGGACTAATCCCCAAAACTCTACAAGACAGCCTCACCAAACTAGGTCTTCACAAAAACACATACATCGATCTGCAGAAGGCTGCAATTTTGAATAATTGTCACACTGTCCGTAAATTTCTAAATGTGTAACTGCTGTGCCTAATCCCATTTGCGTTTACAAACGCTCGGGATAGGTGAACATTACCAGCAAAAGCTGAGCAAGAGTACACTTGAATTGGAAATAATAATAATAATAATTGTCTTTATTATTTTCAAAATATATGAATGTTTACAATAGAATAAATGTAAAAACAGATTCATTAATTGAAAATAAAAGGCGATATTGAAATAAAATGAGCTAAATTCTATCAACAAACCTGTTGAATTTTACATATTCTTTGACATTTTGGACAAAAATGAACATGGATGTTTTGCAAATTGACCAATTATCTTTCTCAACAGCTTTCAGTAGTTGGTTTTAACTTCTGACTGAAAAAATTTAAATAAAAAACACAACAAAGAAAAATAACACAATTAGCCCCTTATTTATGCTGTATCATTGTCGTTTTCATCGGCTTGTGGTTTTGGTAACTGATCCCGAACATTTTGGTTTGTTTTCGAAGCTTGATAAAAATTATGGTATAATAATAATAATAATAGTCTTTATTATTCCCAATGATATTACATCAACTAAATCAAATTAATTATATACCAACTAATATGGAAATAAAGGGCGAAATTCATTTCCATTAATGACACCAAAGTTTCATTACGGAAATGCTCTTCCATTTAACCCTAACCTTACATATAACACAACACAAATAATAAGCCTATCAAATAAATTTAAATAAAGAATAAAATAAGTAAGTTAAGTGAAATAAAATATTATGTAAAATATCAGGAGTATAATAAATTGCTGGATTTGGACCAGACATCATAATGGGTCCTTTAGTTCTGATACTTCGAAGCAGCCATGCTCTAGGGTATATACCAATTGCATGGAGAGAGCCAAAGGTGGTGTGTATTTCTAAACAAGGAAAAGAAACGTACACCCAGGCTAAATCCTACCGACCAATCAGTCTGACATCATTCATGGTGAAAACCATGGAAAAAGTCTTACAAATGTACTTACAAGAAGGAGCGCGTAAGAGTATCCCTCTACATAGACTACGATGGGCTTATCAAGCATGGAAATCAGGTGAAGCTGCCCTGCATAATTAGGTCTCAGGTCTCGAAAGGAGCCTGAATCACAAGTAAGTAGCCCTTCCGAAGGTGATTTTGACAACACATCGATGTCATCAATTATCGAAGTTCGGAATTGTTCAATCGATCAATGCTTGGCTTGGCACGACGACATGTTTAGAGGAAGAAATATTTATTTGCAATAATTAAATATGGTCATTCTGATTGCTGAAGAAATAAATAAGATAAATAAATAGAAAATGAGCGGAAAGTTTTCAAATACTGAGGCAGAGGCTCTAGAGCATCTCCTCAGTGTGCACTTTCCAGGTTCGGTAAAGATAGAGTCAAGCTATGACAACGGGCCGGTTGCCAAGACAAAGGCAACCAAAGAGGACTGGGAACTCACGAATGAGATATTCAGACCCCATATTATCAGATAGGCTGTAAACTCATTTGACCCCTACAAAACTCCAGGACCAGATGGCATATTCCCCAAGCTTCTGTAACAGGGACTAGACCGTTAGGACAACTAAAGGATGTCCTCAAGGTGGAGTACTTTCACCACTTTTGTGGCATCTAGTAGTGGATGACTTGATCTGTGGGTTGAATGATCAAGGCATATGGTGGAGAGTCGCAGAGCTGATTGTAATTCTCAAACCAAGTATAATACCAGAAGAAGCCTAATCTTATTGGCCAAGTTCGTAACCACCTGTAATTATTGGAAATAATTGTCCTAAAAAGATTTAAATTGCTAATACTAGAAAACTAATATGTGACCACCAATTCAAAGGAGGTCACTTTATAATATCGGGTACATAAAATAACCAACTTTATATAAAATAGATTAGGAGTGGAAGAAGTGGGATTTACAATATTTTAAGATGTGCTTATGGATGGTATAAGTGCCTTAAATATAAAATGATCTGAGAAGTATGCGCAACTCGATTTTTACTTTACTGGAAGAGTATTCAGAGGCATTTTTTGAGCTAAGAGAAATTGAAGCAGGGGTTCCACAAGGTATTAGTGCCAGAATTGGTATGGTTATGCTAGCAGTAGAAAAAACCACGATTAAGCAACAAATAAACTGCAAGTCACTGTTAATCATATCTTTACCTCAACCATAAGATTGAGAATTAAGATGAACAGAACAAAATCTCCACCAATCGTCTTCATCAATAAAAGTAACCAATATTCACCTATTCGTCCCACCTGATGCAAGACTATGCGTGTCTCACGTCAAAAAGAATTTAAAAAAAATTTGGAATCAAGTTTGGGGAGGTATATTGGTTATTGAGGGCAATGCCACTCTGTCTATATACATATAGAAAACGACATAAATTTTATACAACGTTGTCAAAACCAAGTATCAAAGGAGCGCTGTCAGTGCGCCTTGGTACCGCCGGAATAATAAACTTTATCGGGACTTGAAGTTATACAATGTTAGTCAGACGATTTACAAGTTTTACAAGTGTCACCAAAAACTCTTACTCTTGAGTCACGTGAATGTTGAGACCTCCTCGATATAGTGATCCTAATTAATCAGACTACAATTTCAGTTAGCACTAATAGTATGTAATGTTTTCAATCAATAAGATCCTGTCAAAAGTTCCCCGGGGATGTAATTTGAGTCCACTTGGCTTTAGTATACATATATGTATATATTTACTTCAATTTTAGGCGCTGTATAATACTATTGTAAAGTTTTTGTTATTTATTTAAATAGTTTTTACTTGTGGAATAAAATTATACACACTACTATGGCTAATAACTATTTATTTATTTAAAGAAACACACACTGTGTTAAACTCCATTTATATACACACTTCACTTAATGTCTACTAATTTGTTTACACTCGGTATAATAGTTCTAATTTATTTTTACCACTCGAATATTACACTATTTATCATCACTATTTCATTCACTGTCCGATTACTAAAAACTTCTGTAAACTGTCTGTGAACTAACTCTTTGTCTTCGTTGCACTAATTCCTCAACTCACTCAAAAACTCGCGTATATATAGTCTTTCTCGACTCTCGAAAATTATAGTATTTTCCACGATCGTCCTATGCGTAAGCAAAGCGTCTTTCTGAATGTTCTCGAAAGGGGCGCAACCACCAAAATTTACAGTCGAGAGACAGGGCCGGCTTTGAGTTGGTGACCTCGCAAAACTATTTTCGAAATTTGTAATATATTGAGAAATTATGCAGACAAAATAAAGTCTTCGAATATTGACAAAAACATATTTTTTCAGTCTCAACCATTCGCCAAACAATATTATTTTTCTAAAAACATTTTTACCCGCCTAAACTTTTCATACTTATTTGAGTGTGAATGGAAATGTTTTAAAAGATACCTGAACTATAAGCGAGTAAAGTAGGTAATATCGTGAAGGTTTCTTACGAGGGTTTTTACGGACGAAGTGGACGAGAAAAATTTATTTGTTTTTCTTATCTTATAACACCTTTAATTGACGTTAGAAAGAAAAGAACCGGGCGATCGGGATTACCTGCATTTCGGGAAATTTGATTGTGATTGTTTGCAAAAAATATTTTAACTTTAGTTCGGTCGGATTACTTTTTTCATTTGGCAAGTTTTTTAGAAAATATTAATCAATTTAAAACTACACACAGTGTACAATTTAATAACATGAACAAATTCATGCCATTGAACCATTCTAAAATATGACATCGAAAAATTGTCCTCGAAAGACATATCAAAAGTGCTTCTTTAATGTTAAAATGTTTTAAATTGGTTTTGATATAATTGAGAAATTTGTTTGACGAAAATAACTGGAATTTTATCGATGTTCAAAGACCATATAACTTGATAATCGTTTTCCAGAACTTGAGGGCAAACCTAAATTCAATAACAAAATAACATCGTGTTCTACCAACTCGACAGCTACTATATGTGAACTTGTAAATTATGATCGATGATGGAAATTTTTTTCCATAACTTTAAAATGGAAAACAATTTGATTTAAAGTAGTCGATGCAAATTTCAAGCCTATTTTTGAAGAAGCTTTTACCATTTGCTGAATATTCGGATTATAATTCATCCATGTAAGGAAGTTTAATAGAAAATCTGTTTATTTTTCATAGTATTCATTTTCAAGAATACGACATGAGTAATTTTTAAAAAAATTCTATAGTTTAAAAATAACTTATAGAGCTTGTTTGTTAATTTGTAATTTATAACAAATAATATGAAGGCTTGTAAAAGTATGTTTTCTCTACAGACTGTCCCACTGAAGTTCTAGGAAAACTTTTAATAGCAAAGTTTGTTTCCATAAAAACGCCCATCATATTTGTATTATCAATAAGAATAAGCATTAGGAATGTACTATTCTTCTTGCATGAACTTCTAAAACGAAATTACTTCAATGTAGGTACGTACTGAACACTGTTTACACTACCACTACACCAACACTATCACTTCAGGCTATCTTACGCGCGTTTCGATAACCAAGATATCTTCTTCAGAGACTGAAGGTATGAGTTTTACCTTCAATCTCTGAAGAAGATCATTCTCATTTGCCACCCCATATTGGCTTGAGGGTGATCAGAACCTTCTAAGAACCTGTGTGGACCTACACGTCCTAACCTTCAGCAAGTGGTTAACCCAGATAACATAGGTTTAAGTAAAATTCTAGGACTTCTCTCCGACAACTTCGTAATCTACCAAGAATAGATTTATCAGGATTTTAATTGTACATTCATACCTTTTTAATATTTACCTTCAGTAATCTTTGTATATACGATATATTAATTCTAAGTAAATCATGAATACTGTGAGTCCTAGGTATGCATACTTTGGGTGATTTTCAATGAATTTCTATATAGTATAATTATATTAATCTAAACTTTTCTCAAATTTGCACGTGGTTATAATTTTAGACATAAGTCAACGCCAAATTTGATATTTGAAGTTTCATTATACCAGTGGTACACGTTCTCACTAGCTTCATTTCACATTGTTGTAAGCGCCCCTTTTTGTGAGTACCATTCATATACATACTTGTAATCTGTATGGCCTACCACCTGTTAGGTCAATCAGTAATAGTTATTAATCATATATCTGAACAACACATTGGTTGAACGGTTCCGGAACTTATCGTGGCACAGGTTTTTATATACAAAGATCTGAAGAAAAATTCGTGTTACGATTCTTCCCGTTCCCCTCTATTTCACAAATAAATATTTATCGTCTTAACGACAAATTTTTCTGTATATAACTCCGATCAGATCTAACGAATACGTATCTATTCATCTGACTCTAGAGCTGTGTGTTTTTAAAAAATAAAGCCCTGCATGTTACGAGCTGTTATAAGGGAATATCGGTCAGTTGAACTTATATTGCCATCAAGAGAATTTATATATATTTCCTTCCTCCTTTTGATACATGTTATTGCGTACAGTTGAATCAAAAACACTCAGCCTGGCCGTTGGAAGAAAAATAAAATGACAGACGAACGTTTCTGTTGATAATTCGGGATAAGCGAGAATCGTGAGTGTGAATTTATCGACAGAAATAAGTTTCTTCAATAAGTTATTAATGTCGGATGATACCGAACGATTGGTCGAGAGAAATGGTCGCATTCTGGAGAATATTAAATTATATAAAAGTAACATCCATATCTTATAATGTGGTTTCGATTTGAAAAAGTTCAATAAAATTCAGTCAGTCAACAAGGAAACTAATTTCGGTAAGCTATAAAAGAAAAGACAGTAATAGATACTTGATGGGAAGATCATGCAATATTAATATAGAAAATTTGCAAGTCAATTGATATACTGTATATCAAGTATATATATATAGTATATAGTCTTATGATGGTAGTTATCTTCCAAAAAATGGAGTAGGAATGCTTTAAATCGAATTGGAATGCACAAGTCGGAATCATTAAAATGTGAATTTCATGTAACACACAACTCACAAAATACCGATCGTTGAGATGACTTGATGGGAATACTTTCCGATGGAACAAGACATGTCGAAATAAAAATCAAAGTTCGGAATTGTTGAATCGATCAATGCTTGGCTTGGTACGTCGACTTGTTTAGAGGAAGAAATATCTATTCGCAATTGAATATGGGCATTCTGATTGCTGAAGAAATAAATAAGATAGATAAATAGAAAATGGGCGGAAAGTTTTCAAATACTGAGGCAGAGGCTCTAGAGCATCTCCTCAGTGTGCACTTTCCAGGTTCGGTAAAGATAGAGTCAAGCAAGCTATGACAACGGGCCGGTTGCCAAGACAAAGGCAACCAAAGAGGACTGGGAACTCACGAAAGAGATATTCAGACCCATCTTATCAGATAGGCTCTAAACTCATTTGACCCCTACAAAACTCCAGGACCAGATGGCATATTCCCCAAGCTTCTGCAACAGGGACTAGACCGTTAGGACAACTAAAGGATGTCCTCAGGGTGGAGTACTTTCACCACTTTTGTGGAACCTAGTTGTGGATGACTTGATCTGTAGAATGAATGATCAAGGCATATGGACGCAGGGCTTTGCGGATGACATAGTGATTGTCACCAATGGGAAATTCCCAGAGATGGTTATGAATGTCCTACCGGAAGCACTGCGAATTGTGAAGGATGGGTGACTTGAATAGGACCTTTCAGTTAATCCAAAAAAAAACTAGTTGCTTTTACGAATGAAAGAGTACTGTTGTTCGGAGAAGAACTAGAAATATCCAAAGAAGTTAAATATCTGGGAGTGACCCTTGATTCCAAACTGAATTGGAAGGCACACCTGGAAAAAATTACTACCAGGGCGACTAGGCTTTTCTGGCAATGCAGAAAAGTTATGGGGAAAGCCTGGGGAATACGACCTGAGGTGGTTCACTTGCTCTTCATAACTGTGATAAGGACAACGATCACATATGGAACAATAGTCTGGAGGAGAAGGACAGAAGTGTCCTCTGCAGTTAATATATTAACTACAATCCCTTCAATAATCCCTTCTTGGTATTATCGGGGCAATGAACAGCACGGGGGCGGCATCAATGGAAGCCCTCATAGAACTTTTTATAAGGGCGGAGGCAATGATGGCAATTCTGAAATCGGGAGACTTATGGTCCCCGAACAATGTTCGAAAAGGGCACACTAATACAACTGGGTCATTGCCAGACGAGCCCATATGTCACATGAGTTTTGATAGCATAACCCCAGAGAATATATTCACTGAGCGAGTGAATATCATCATCCTATCTAGGGAACATCCAGGTAATTCTGGAGAAATCATCTGGTTCACCGATGGCTCCAAAACAAACCATGGCACTGGAGCTGGTATAAAAGGACCTAGAAAGAGAATGTTCTTTAGCCTTGGTCGACATACGACTGTGTTTCAAGCAGAGGCGATTGCCGCTATACCCTGTATTGATGAAAACATCAGAAGGGGATATACCGGACAAAAAATTAAAATATTCACTGACAGCCAGGCTGTGCTTGAGGCTATCAGTAATCCAACAACTAGATCTAGACTGGTGAAAAACTACAAATAATCCCTGGAGAGGCTGGCAAGAGACAACAAAGTGTCTCTAATATGGGTGCCAGCACATGAGGGGATTGCAGGTAATGAAATGGCTGACCAGTTAGATAAAGAAGGCTCTGAAGGAACCGTTTTGTGGGATCACAAAAGATTGCATAAGAGGGGAAATCGGGAACTGGCTAAATAGGAAACACTAATTCAAATGGAGGGTGAAACAAGGGCACCTTCATACAAAGAGTTTACTGAACAAGCCAGTCAAGGAACTCTCAACCAGGCTACTGAAACTGGTTAAGAGACATTTGAAGACAGTTACCGACCTGGTGACTGGACTCTGTACCTTGAGGAAATATCTGTACAAAATGGGCAAAGTTAATGAATCTATGTGCTTCTGGAATGGAAGTAGATAACATGGGAAATGGTACAAAGATTCAGTGCAATTGCCTGGGCTGATAAGCACAAGCCAAATATATGAATGAATGAATGAATGAGGTAAAAAGGTGGGTTACTTAAAAAAGGGTAAGATTTGGTGGTAACATTTTGCTTGAAACCTCTATTCAATATGGAAAGACGGACCATCAAGGATCAGAAGCAGCCCATTCGAAATATCAGAGGATATATATATCTTTATATCGCTTGCATAAGCAAAAGTTTTCTTTTTCAGAGATGTACTGTTATTTTTGAAGAACATCTCAACTGTTTCTACTCTACAACACAATCGAGCACATCAAAAGCACCTAACCATACTTCTTGTCATTGTCAGTTGGTTAAATGGAATGTTGCCTACCTACTCAACCCTCGTCTGGTACAAGCCAATTTTCAAGACTTCGACACGAGTTTTACTCTTTCAATTTGAAACCGCCATACAAATTAATCACTAATAAATCATATTTATTAAGCCTACTCGTCGTTCGGCAAATAGTTTGAATAAAAATAAACCCAGTTGGTATAAAATACTGCTCTACATATCTGAACACAAGTTACGGCGCTACTGAAGGGAATAACTGATGTCTTAAAACATTTCAACATAACTAACCGACTTACTGTCAAAATACTGTAATTGGGTCACTTTACTTCTTATTTCGCTTAAGCAGCCTTGTTGGCATGTTGCCGGCTCTTATATTATCAAATATCTTTCGAAGAACTTCACGAACTAACTTACTATAGTGAAGAGAACATTTTTGTATATTGAGCTTAGTAGTTCTAGAAAACATATCTGACCACCTTCCTTTATGCCTTTTCATTGACTTTATAAAGAGTATACTGAATCACGCATGGAAGAAAGTTAGGGATATTGAAAAGAGTTGTTAAAACTACATTTACCTAATTACAGTTTCCTGTAAAATTGTCATATTCAAGTAAACCGTATTACCAATAGATCGAAGATCGAATGAATACTATTATAACGAGTTATAAAGTTTTGAAAAATATTTTTCAAAAAATAATGACCGTTCAACTAAGAAAGAACAACTACTACTCGGGCTATATGCCCCGGTATCATGTATCAAACCCCATCTAAAAGTAAAAAAATTGAAAAGTTGGATCAAATCATAGCGTTAATGAAAGAAATGTCTGCAGATCAAAAGGATATGAAATGGGAACAACATCAAAAAATGAAATCAAAGATCAACAGTCTCTCTTCAATGGAGAAATAATAACGTTGACAGTTGAAAACGAAGAATTAAGAAAAGAAAACCAAGCAATTAAAAAAGAAGATGCAGAAATGGAAGAAATTAAGAAGAAGATAAAGAAAGAAGAAAAAATAATGTGATGATAAAAATGGATTAAAACTTGATACTAATAGGCCGCAGATATTGGTAGAATATGTCAGAAATTTTTTGAGTCAACAACTAAAAATAAATATCGAGTCCGAAGCAGTTACCAAGATAGGGGAGAGAATGAGTATAGCAGGATGTCAAAAAGAAGTTGATAAAGAAAAAAATATGCAAATAAAGTTAAATTAAAGGAGAAAGAAGAAGAAAGAAAGAAATAAGAAAATAAGAAAGAAGAAAGAAGAAAGAAAAGAAAGAAGAAAGAAGAAAGAAGAAAGAAGAAAGAAAGAAAGAAGAAAGAAGAAAGAAGAAAGAAGAAAGAAGAAAGAAGAAAGAAGAAAGAAGAAAGAAGAAAGAAGAAAGAAGAAAGAAGAAGAAGGAAGAAGGAAGAAGGAAGAAGAAAGAAGGAAGAAGGAAGAAGAAAGAAGAAAGAAGAAAGAAGGAAGAAGGAAGAAGGAAGAAGGAAGAAGGAAGAAGGAAGAAGGAAGAAGAAAGAAGGAAGAAGGAAGAAGAAGAAGAAAGAAGGAAGAAGGAAGAAGGAAAGAAGGAAGAAGGAAGAGGAAGAAGGAAGAAGGAAGAAGGAAGAAGGAAGAAGGAAGAAGGAAGAAGGAAGAAGGAAGAAGGAAGAAGGAAGAAGGAAGAAGAAGAAGGAAGAAGGAAGAATGGAAGAAGGAAGAAGGAAGAAGGAAGAAGGAAGAAGGAAGAAGGAAGAAGAAGAAGGAAGAAGGAAGAAGGAAGAAGGAAGAAGGAAGAAGAAGAAGGAAGAAGGAAGAAGGAAGAAGAAGAAGGAAGAAGGAAGAAGGAAGAAGGAAGAAGGAAGAAGGAAGAAGGGAAGAAGGAAGAAGGAAGAAGGAAGAAGGAAGAAGGAAGAAGAAGAAGGAAGAAGGAAGAAGGAAGAAGGAAGAAGGAAGAAGGAAGAAGGAAGAAGGAAAGAAGAAGAAGAAGAAGGAAGAAGAAGAAGGAAGAAGAAGAAGGAAGAAGGAAGAAGGAAGAAGAAGAAGGAAGAAGGAAGAAGGAAGAAGAAGAAGGGAAGAAGGAAGAAGGAAGAAGGAAGAAGGAAGAAGGAAGAAGGAAGAAAGAAGAAGGAAGAAGGAAGAAGGAAGAAGGAAGAAAGAAGAAAGAAGAAAGAAGAAAAGAAGAAAGAAGAAAGAAGAAAGAAGAAAGAAGAAAGAAGAAGAAAGAAAGAAGAAAGAAGATGTAAGAAGAAAGAAGAAAGAAGAAGAAAGAAAGAAGAAGAAAGAAGAAAGAAGAAGAAAGAGAGAAAGAAGAAAGAAGGAAGAAGGAAGAAAAAAGAAGGAAGAAGAAAGAAGAAAGAAGAAAGAAGAAAGAAGAAAAAAGAAAAAAGAAAAAAGAAAAGAAAAAAGAAAGAAGAAAGAAGAAAGAAGAAAGAAGAAAGAAGAAAGAAGAAAGAAGAAAGAAGAAAGAAGAAAGAAGAAAGAAGAAAGAAGAAAGAAGAAAGAAGAAAGAAGAAAGAAGAAAGAAGAAAGAAGAAAGAAGAAAGAAGAAAGAAGAAAGAAGAAAGAAGAAAGAAGAAAGAAGAAAGAAGAAAGAAGAAAGAAGAAAGAAGAAAGAAGAAAGAAGAAAGAAGAAAGAAGAAAGAAGAAAGAAGAAAGAAGAAAGAAGAAAGAAGAAAGAAGAAAGAAGAAAGAAGAAAGAAGAAAGAAGAAAGAAGAAAGAAGAAAGAAGAAAGAAGAAAGAAGAAAGAAGAAAGAAGAAAGAAGAAAGAAGAAAGAAGAAAGAAGAAAGAAGAAAGAAGAAAGAAGAAAGAAGAAAGAAGAAAGAAGAAAGAAGAAAGAAGAAAGAAGAAAGAAGAAAGAAGAAAGAAGAAAGAAGAAAGAAGAAAGAAGAAAGAAGAAAGAAGAAAGAAGAAAGAAGAAAGAAGAAAGAAGAAAGAAGAAAGAAGAAAGAAGGAAGAGAAAGAAGAAAGAAGAAAGAAGAAAGAAGATAAGAAGAAAGAAGAAAGAAGAAAGAAGAAAGAAGAAGAAGAAAGAAGAAAGAAGAAAGAAGAAAGAATAAAGAAGAAAGAAGGAAGAAGGAAGAAGGAAGAAAGAAGAAGGAAGAAAGAAGAAAGAAGAAGAAAGAAGAAAGAAGAAGGAAGAAAGAAGAAGGAAGAAAGAAGAAAGAAGAAGAAAGAAGAAAGAAGAAAGAAGAAAGAAGAAAGAAGAAAGAAGAAAGAAGAAAGAAGAAGAAAGAAGAAAGAAGAAAGAAGAAAGAAGAAAGAAGAAAGAAGAAAGAAAAAAGAAGAAAGTTTTTATAAATATTGATATGACCAAGAAGGAAAGATAAAAACAAAAAGAAATAAGGATATTCGCAAAATTAGAAAGTCAAAAAGGGATAGAATAAGGTAACAGTGAATGGGCAAGAGTGGAGCTGGGATAGAGAAACAAATGGAATGAAAACAATGGAAAAAAGACCTTCAAAAAACGAAGTAGAGAAACAGATATTCATGATCATAGAAAATGACACGGCAACGAAATTTGATACATTCTGGTTTGTAATTAGAGGGGAAAACATCACTTGTAGATCGGTTTCGGCGTATTTGCGCCTCATTTGTTCAAGTTAGATATCCTCCGTCCAAGAGCTCTGAGAGTATTATCCAGTCCCGGAACCAAATCGAAGATAATGAAATTCATCATTCACCATATCTCAATCCCATCGAACATGTTTGGGATTGTTTCAAAAGAGCTGTTCGTTCCAAAGAGCCCCCACCTCAAACCCTTGATGAGTTACGAGCCATTTTGCCTGATGTTTGGGATCACTTATCACAACAGGTTATTGATAACTGTATAAGCCTAGTCGTATAGAACAATAGCACCAATTGTAAACCATCAAGGTCACCATGTGTAAGATCAGTATTTTTAACATTGGACTTAATAATTTTTGTTTCGTCTTTGATACGAATTTCAACCAATTCCATGGAAGTATTGTTGCGAGGTCACCAACTCAAAGCCGGCCCTGTCTCTCGATTATAAATTTTGGTAAATGCGCTTTCGAGAACTTTCTCGAGAAGACGCTTTGTTTGTGCATAAGACCAGCGCGGAAGGTACTGGAATTTTCGAGAGTTGAGGAAGACGAAATATACGCGGGTTTTAGAGTTAGTTCAGAATTAGTGAAACGAAGACAAAGAGTTAGTTCACCGACAGTTTACAGACGTTCTTAGTAATCGGACAGTGAGTGAAATAGTGAAGATAAATAGTGTAATATTCAAGTGGTAAAAATAAATTAGAACTATTATACCGAGTGTAAATAAATTAGTAGACATTAAGTAAAGTGTGTATATAAATTAAGTTTAATACAGTGTGTGTTTCTTTAAATAAATAGATAGTAATTAGCCATAGTGTGTATGATTTTATCCCACAAGTGAAAACTATTTAATTAAATAACAAAAGCATTACAGTATTATAGCTCCAAATAAAATTTTTTGTTTGAAATTTAAACTTCTTTTCAATATCACAAACTTTTTTCCATGTATGTATGGGGTTTAATCCACAATTTACCTCTCTATAACAGCCACCGTAAAACGTAGAAAAATGATTAATGGAAGTAAATTGTTGGTATTGCCCCTTGAATTTTCCACCCTCAAAACAATAAAATACATCTGAATTGAAAAAAAATAACTTGTTCTAAAAACCTCAATTCATAACCTTATAAGTTTCACTCTTTAAAAAAGAATTAGATGCATGCATTCTGATCCCGTTCCTTAAGTAGACACTGAAATATATTCATGTTATTCAACATAAGATAACCCCATAAATCTCTCCTTGTTGTTATTTAGTTCATCATGAATAACTGTCGACCGTGGATCACGCCATTCCGCCACATACGAAGTTTTCACCCTTGGTGGCGGTTATGTAGTGTAAATGAAAATAAAAAATGCAAAATAAGGGCTGTAACTACGCTGTAAGGAGTTTTAATAGAATTGAGTGTGTTCTTTATATTTAAAGACAAAAATTATTTAAATAAATACGTAAATGTGTGTTTAAACATCGACGAATTTACTAGACATCCCGTAGCTTTTGTTTGAATTAATCGGTCATTTCCAGTAAGTAGTTTTAAAACGAGCGAAATATCGGTCAGATATAATCATATTGAAAGAAGTTTTCCGGGAATAATTCATAATTAATTAAGACATTCAAGTGCTTATATGAAACGCTATGAACTAAATACATCGGAGAATTCCAGGAAGATTTTATTATTTTATATTTATCGAATACAATTACCCAGTTTAAAAAGTGAAACGTTACAATAGGAAATCTTGAACTAGCAGTAAAAATGAAAAATGAGGACAGAAATAACAGAACAAACATGATTACAAACGAAACACGTACCAGTATATTTTTAATGCGATCAAAATTGTTTAATTGTCACAAAAATTATGTAGAAAATTAGAGACACCGGAGTAAGTGTAGCTTCCACAACGTTTTTTGGAAATGTCATTGACTTATTAAAAATAAATGTATCAAATGTTTCTCTCAGGTAGAGAAGAAGAGAAGAAAATAGGGTTTATTTTTATTAAAAATTTGCGAAAATTTCATAGACTAACCAAAGAAATATTACAACTTTAGGTAGTGGCCAAGTTTATAACAGTTTTATTAGATTGTTCAATTCCTTTTCTTGTTTTGTATAAGTCCCATATTGGAATATCAGTATTTAAGAGGGGTCTGCAACAATTATGTAACGTCTTGATTTATTAAGAGGTTTGCGAAATATTCTCAACACCAAATTCCTATTTAATTCTTAACGTTTTCTGGACGTACCGCAGACTATTTGGGAAAATGTGGGGTCTGAAACTGATCATATCTTAAGGTAGTCAGACCAATTATTACCTATTTTTCGTTGGTTTGGTGGAACAAAACAATGTAACAAAGTGAAAAAACAGACTTGAAAAAAGTGCAACGTCTCGCCTGCATGGGTGCAATGAGATCGTGCCTTAGAGGCAACGCTAGACCTTCCCTAACTACATCTACATGTACGGAAAATCGCACAGACTGACTCAGGATAAATCTTTGAAACCCGGTGATCCAACGATGCATCTTGAGATACTAAGGGTTAGAGCAACCCAATCAATAAGCACTGACTTTATATCTGCGACACACGATTTCGAACTCACATTAGATGTTGTTATTAACGAGCCTGAGTTGACACAAAAGGAAATCGATGGGTCAAGTAGGAATAGTTGTTGCAGTTTCTAATACTAGGATATCAACAGCCCTGTGAAACTCTCTAACAATATTCCAAGCGGAACTATTAGCAATGGATTTTTGTGCTCAAGTGCCTCAAAGAACGCCTCTACTCAGCCAGTATATTTATTGCGTCTGATAGCCAGGTTGCCTTGAAGGCTCTGAAGTATACAACTCATGAGTCTAGTTAGATACTTACGTTGTAGACTGCATTTAATGGTAAAAGCGGCATTACAGCATCTCTTTCTCTTGAAAAGTAATTAATCAACTTCAAAATTAAACCTTGCTCTTTCTCATTATACCGGGAAGGCATTTTGACAATGTAAAATTAATTGAAAAAGGCGAAAATGACCAAAAATACTGAACAAATCAAAATATGACCACTGAACTGTCAAAAGCAATAAATTAAATTTACGTCGACATTAGTTAAGAAATACGTTAATGACGTCATAATTCCGTCTCATCTATTCCATGAATGAGAGATCAAGTTGGAAAATGTATGACGTAACGGCAAAGGATGGTTAAACAAGGTATAGTAGGAGAGCTGGCACCAATTTTTTGGTAGATATTTGAGGCATGCCCTTTACCTCTCCCATTATACCCCAACACGAAGTTGCAGACCTGGCTGGTGAGTAGTGGGGCTAAATCAACCCCTAAATTTTTAACAACATATTTTTTTTGTCAATAATATGTTTGAGGCAATTTAAAATTATTATACAGGGTGTTTCTAAATTGATGCGACAAAATTCAGGAGGTGATTGCTCGTATGAAATTAAGATGGGTCTTTCCTATAACAAAATCTCCCCTACCCACCCCTTTCCGAGATATCACTCTTAAAGGTGGTGACTAATATTAAGTTTTTATTTTTTTTTTTCTAAAATTTCAGACGATGTTGCTGATTTTTTCCATTTTCATTTAGTGTTTGACACTGTGTATCTAGAATTTTTGCTCAAAATTCCCATTATTATGGCCTCTACGATATTTTTACTATGCGCGTGTACTTTCGACTATTGCGTAAACCCACTTTCAAATTTTCAAAATCTAAACTAAGTTTTCTCCGACACTTGCATATATAGAAATCCCTTAACTCGACCATGTAGATTAGGAAAATGCTTATAAAAATTTTCTAAAGTGTTTATTATTATTATAGTGTTTATTTTTTTTCTCTGCAGCTATTGGTTTGGAAAAAAGAATACAAATTTTTTTTTTAAATAAAACAAGGATTGTAAGTTAAATTTTATTTCATGAAAGTTCGACTCGAAAAAAAGTTTTGATATGAAATAAAGTAAGGGTTGCTAATTTCACCCCCGTATAATGTAACAGGAATATTGAAAAAATACCCGTGGTTAGTCCTTTGCGAGTGCACAAAAATTACAGAATTTCAAGTTTCTAGCTTTACTGAAATTTTAGAAAACCACCACCTTTTAAGGGTGATATCTCTGAAAGGGGTGGGCTGAGGAGATTTTGTTATAGGAAGACCCATCTTAATTTCATACGAGCAATTTTGTCGCATGAATTTAAAAACACCCTGTATGTTGTAGTTTGATGTTTGAAGAGTTGAGAGAAAAATAAAAACGAACGAGCCTTACAGTAGTAATGGCAATGGGTATAAAGAATATTACATGCAAAATATTCAGTATATTTTAAGGATTTCGAAAATAGAAAAATATATTAAGCAATTTATTCAAAATAACAAAATTTCCTATATTTACATTTACGAAGGATCTAACGGCAATGTAAATACTATCTACTATAAGATTATTACAAATTTTCCGTGAAAATTGAGCCCTCCGTAGTTGTAGCCAAATATAACAACTACTAACCTAAAAATTTTCCACTTATAGTTATAATATCGAATGCAATTAATTCTGTAATAAATGAGTATTTTTGAGTAATTAAATCTGCTTTCCAATTACCAGTTTCTACTGCGAAAAAGAACTTTTCTATATGTACTGAAATAGTACTTGATAAAATTTAGCAACATATTTGAAAAAGACTTCCGCTACCTTGAAGCTATCTTTCCTGGGAAGTATAATTTGTTTATTCCAAAATTTTTGCAAAATTTCATTGTATCAGTCTTTATCCCTCATTTTTTTTGGCTAGTTCGCAATACAGAAGTTTTGATACTCGGGTCACAAAATTGAGTAATATTGAAAATATACAAATACTTACAAAACTTACCCTTGCCGCCCAACGATTCAATGTTGAGATGGTCTTTGAAATTATTAAATACATACCTGCAACAAAACGAAATTGAAAATATTTTAACAATAATTATAATAATAAACCGCACAAAATAAAGTGTTTATACGGTGTATTATACAAATAGAGAAAAAGTTCATCATACATTACAAAAAGAATATATTATTGATATTGACTTGTAGATTTGTAATGAATATGGTCGTACCTCAAGGATCCATTCTAGGGCCGATAGATACTATTTGACTTATAAATTATTGACATTACCAATCTTAATATTCCAATGATGCCAACACTATACTCGTATGATACTTTCTTAATAGTTATAAAACCATTTGATCATCTGTATGTAATGGCACGTTTAATAAAGTGAATAGTTATTTGTATATAAACCCAGGAAAAACTAAAATGCAATGACAACTCGAGGATAACAAATGATATCACAAACTCGCTTCATGAAATAAAAAGTGACATGTAGGTCAAAACTGATGAAACATCCAGCTAGACTGGAATGGGTGCTAAAACACATCTTTCAATTTTCACCTCCCAGAGAAATTTTGTGAAATTTCAAAAGAAAAAAATGTAAATTTTTTAATAACCCTATAATAGCAAACAATTTCAGTTGGAACGACGATTTGAATTTTTGGTGAATGCTCTCGACTTTTATCTCGCCATAATTTGAAGTTTTCCGGTAACTTGTTCAACATGACAAAAAAAAAACCAAAAGGATCGTTAGAGATGTTGTTAATATTCATCTCAGTTTCAAATAGCTTATGAACTAACTGATCTAATATTGATCACTTGTAGTCTCCTCTCAAGTGATTTAACTATCAAAGTAACATTAAGATGTGCCGAATATTCAATATAATAGTGTCGCTTTGTTGTTCACGGAGTTGTTTTATTCGGCAACAGTGTGGCAATAATTAAGGACAAAATAATAAGAAGATAATATATGCAAAACAATTGAAATTAATTCGATATAAAAAAATTATAAATAAAGCAAGTAAAAGTATTCTACGCATAAAACTAAACACCCACGTTGGTACGTTGTTTATGTCGTGAGTCTGTGAATCACGTTTGAAATAAACTGTACCACCAGGGTAGCGATTGAGATTCGATGCGGAACGGGATCCCAACACCATCACCAGACTTGGTAAGAATGCCATTCAAAAGTAATTGAAGGGACTGGGATAGGAGTGTAAGGGCCAGGAACCAACAACTAATCTGAAAGCTTAGGAAAACCTCCAAGTATATTCCAAGAGAAAATTCACGCCATAGAAAAGTGTGCCCAGTTCAATATTGATAAAATATATAGAAGGCAAAGGATTATCATCATGTCGGATAGTCAAGCAGCCATTAAAGCACCAAGTTTCTCCAAAATATGAAAATGACCGAATGCAGTTTTTCAAAGACAACAATTATCCGGCTATTTTGATGCACGAGTGTAAATCGGGGGAACATTTCCCGACAATTCAACTGATGTATAATAATTCCCATTTGTGAGTACAAAAATCGTAGTTTGCTTCGCCTCGGGGATCCTGACGCGCAGGGACGAAAATTCACTTTTCGGCCCTTGTGGCGTAATATGCTATTTTTCTTCTCCGTCGTAATTTAAATTATGTATATCTTTAAGTATTACTATTTTTCCCGTTTCTATTTCAATTAAATTTTTAATTTCATTTTTATTTGCTTTTAATTTCAATAGTTCTTTTGCTTGATTGTTTACTTCCGGAGTTATTCTTCTTACTTGAGGAAGACGGAAGATGCTCGTAGAGTTCTTCACTTGTTTGGTGATTGTGTATTAAATTAATTGTTGAAATAAATAAACTGTTACCATCTTCTGTAACGTTAATTTTAAAGGAGGCCTGGCATTGCTTCTGGAATGTGCTTGACGATCTTGCTCCAGTTCTTTTGGTTTTAAATGTTTTCCTCAATTAATTCACCAATATTTCATTGAATAGTAGCGTAAGTTTGGGTTTTGTTTCCGGCATTTTTCTATTGTTACACAATCCCTTTTGTAAAAAACACAGTATACAAAATTTTGATAATCAATTATTCTTTTTTCCAAATCGCTATACGAATAAAATTTTTCATTTATTTGTAAATTATGTGTATGTGTATGTGTATTATTTACTTCTCTTTCAGTGTCTAATAATTTGTTATTGTTTCCTTCTAGGTCCATATTATCTTGAATATCATCAATCCCCTCCCAGGGTGATTTAAATTAAAAACATTTTGGTTTTGAAATTTACTTTTATGACAGCTGTCAATTTTATAAATGACAAACAAAACCCAAACTTACGCTACTATTCAATAAAATATTGGTTAGCCGTCGACCAGGCACTATGTTAATAATTATGATACAGTTTTTACCAAAACATGTCAGGGTGGCTCAAACAAGTGCTGCGATAGTAAGTGGCTAATAAAAAATATAGAAAATCCTAGCATATGCCCAGTAACATTGTTATAAAATATTATCCCATAGGCCGAAACATATTACAACTGATAGATTATTTATAACTACCAATCCCTTTCGGAAAAATAATTTATCAAAAGGTTGGTACAAAAATGTTACTATAGGAGTCAACGAAAGGAAGAATTAATTAAAATAACTGGACATTCCTCTTCCAAGACTATTAAGCTTGATAATGAGCATCATTAGCATATTGTAACAAATCTCCGAGATAAAGCATTGGATAATGAATTAGCCACAGAGTCAACATCATCCAAATCAATGTCAACAATAAAATCTGGATCAGTAAAGGAGCAATAGACCAATTGTATATAATAGATGTGTTTTTAACAATTGTTCTTTCTAATCATTATTCGTCTACGTATTGTTCTTTCAGTTTGTATTACAAAGTTTAGTTGATTTGAGTTTGATTGTTAAGTATGAGAAAACAACCACAAAAAATATGCGGCTAAATCTGAGCCAGAGTAAACTGTCAACTTGTCAAACTGACTTTATTAATTTATAAATTCTTAGCTTGTCATAAATAACCATCCCGTAACTGGAAAAAAATAAGAGACGCAGAAATAGGTTTGTTTTAATACTTTTCATTTATATACGTGAAAATATAATGAAACTATTTATTCAAAGTTAAACTAAATCAAAAGTTGCAGAAACTGCAGTGAAGCTATCGGTGCATTAACGACTTAAAGAGGATGTTTAAGAATACTTTGGATTGTAGAACAGTACATTTGCGTACTATATTTTCGCATCTCTGGCTGCTTTGAACTCAATATTAGTAAAAGGATTAAAATTGATGTTGTATCCAGTGAAATATTTCTCCATCAGTAATTTAGCGGTTACGTTCCAAATCGTTTCAACAGTAAATTCTTTGTACTCATCGCCATTCTGCTTACGCATATTGAATGTCCAGTCCGCAAATATTTTTGCCAGAAAATTAATTTGTGTTTTTTTGTCCAAAGTATAGTTTTTCTCAGGACAGAAGCTAATAAACTGACGCCACACGTATTTTTTGTTCTGTTTTGTGTTATTTGGTTCGTTTTCAACACATTTTCTTCAATAGGTAGGTAATGAAGCCCGACCGAAACGAGACATTTTTAATTAATAATATTGACGATACCTATAAATTGTTGCTATATTATCGAAGTGTACAATGATATTGCCATGGCTATGAACTATACAATTATCGATCTAGAGTGTCATTATCGTAGGCGATAATTGCACTCCATTTACATGGGATTTTTGATAGGAGGGAAATATTCTTCTAGATTTGTTTCTAAACAAATAAGGTGATTTAAAAGAAGACTTGATAAAAAAATAAAAATGATTGTATTCGCGAAAATACAGGGTGTTTCTAAATCCATGCGACAAAATTCAGGAGGTGATTGCTCGTACGAAATTAAGATGGGTCTTTCCTATAACAAAATTTCCTCAGCCCACCCCTTTCCGAGATATCACCCTTAACAGGAGGTGACTAATATTGAGTTTTTATTTTTTTTCTAAAATTTCAGTGAAGCTAAAAACTTGAAATTCTGTAATTTTCGTGCACTCGCAAAGGACTAACCACGGGTATTTTTTCAATATTCCTGTTACATTATACGGGGGCGAAATTAGCAACCCTTACTTTATTTCACATCAAAACTTTTTTTCGAGATGACGTTTTATGAAATAAAATTAAACTTAAAATCCTTGTTTTATTTAAAAACTTTTTTTATTCTGAAATTTTTTTCCCATAACCAATAGCTGCAGAGAAAAAAGAAATAAACAACATAATTTATAAATATTTTTTATAAATTGAGTGGAAAACAGTAAAGATGTAAAATGTAATACGATTCATAATAAATGATGGAAATGACTGAATTTCAAGTTTCTAGCTTTACTGAAATTTTAGAAAAAAAAAATAAAAAATCAATTTTAGTCACCACCTTTTAAGGGTGATATCTCGGAAAGGGGTGAGCTGAGGAAATTTTGTTATAGGGAAGACCCATCTTAATTTGATACGAGCTATCACCTCCTGAATTTTGTCGCATGAATTTAGAAACACCCTGTATATACATGCATATTAAAAATTATCTTCAGACCATAAAAAAAATCGTTTAATTGGTGCCGCATTCCATTCCCTGTAGTGACCGAACAAAATGAACAAATCAACTAAGAATTCAATGAGGG
The DNA here is from genome assembly GCA_947563755.1 of Lochmaea crataegi. NCBI lineage: Eukaryota > Metazoa > Arthropoda > Insecta > Coleoptera > Chrysomelidae > Lochmaea > Lochmaea crataegi. Next base: position 20,504,505 of record OX387429.1, read on the forward strand.
ATTCAAAGAATTTGGTAAGCCTACTAGAATTGTAACTAGTAGGTTTACTAATCACATTTTCTTTTTTCACCAAACATAAAAAAGTGCACATGAATAGGTATTCAAGCTTTAAAAGGATTGTTAGTTGTGCAGATACTTTATCTAATACTAAAATTTTAAGAAATGAAAATGATCTCAAGAAAACTGGAACATTTGGTGTCGTGATATTTACACCTTTTAAATCATTCGAAAAAAACAAAACAAAGAGGGAATGAATGGAAAAAAGAGGTAAGAGTTTAAATAATGATATTTCATACAATATTATCAGGAAAATAGGAGCAGTGTAGCAAATTTAATAAATAACATTTTCCTATCTTGAAAATTTACATTTTTTGGCGGATGCACCTACCAATATTTTTGTCATGATATCACTTTAAATAATTCAAATATTAGTCCAGTAAATAAAGGGACAAACCAGTAGCTAATTAAGCAAAAGGATCATACCGGGCGCAATTGTAGGTCTCAACGGGTCTTTAAAATAAAGAAATTTCCCCCATTCTCCAGGCCCGGTGTCATGGTGAAAAATGAAAATTCCAAAAATCCGTTTTTTGCTGTTATCTGCCAAAATACGACATTTAGAGAATTTTTGATAAAATAAAAAATCAAGATTATCTACAAAAATGGTCCTAATGATTTTTTCCGAAAACTTGATAGTAGCTCCTGTTGTGAATCCAGGAGAGCAAATTTGAGAAATGTAGACATAAGCGGGCAGACATATTGTCCAATAACTCGAGTAAAAATGGATATTTTTCCATTATTCTAAATTTACGTGAAAGGGAGACCCCATAGCAATGGTATCCTGTGTCTCGTACCACTTTTTCATTTTATTTTTTTTTATTTCTCGACTCCTACAAAATACATCCATATTTTAATGAATAATAGTAAATTTTTCGGGTTTTTTTTTATAATGGGTCCTTGAAAGCCATCGAACCAGCTCAGAAAGGTAATTTTAGTTTTTTTTGTTTGCATCCAAATGAAAAGTAACTTTGTTTATGTTGACTTTTTCGTATTTTCGGAGTTTTGAAAAAATGTGGTATTAATCGGGGATTAAAAAATTATGAATCATCGTATTGGTTTCCAATGCACATCACTGGAACGCTTGAAATGTCCCCTTTCCAATGGTTTTATCGATTTTTTTGCCAGCTTCACTAGTGTTCCAGAAATCAGGAAATTGGTCACAGGAGTGCATTATGGGTTTTTTTGTTTTAATGATTTTTTTCTCTTCGCGGTTTATTTCTTGATAGTTTATTATTATTTCCCCGAAATAAACATGACATTCCGATCTTTCTGTTCATATATGTAACTCCTCTTAATAACTTCACGATCTAAAAAAGCCCCGCCTCCAAAGATCGTCAAAAGTCCGTTATTTTCTTTTCTTTCCGAGTTACTCCAAGCGGTACTCATCTAGTATATAGATTATGGAAAGAATTGCTTCATTAGATGCTGAAACGATTGTGTCTCATATTTCAAATCTTTTTTCGAATTGAATTTTGATAAGTCGGCAAATCGCGCGTTTCAATTGAGTGTGTCGTTCTTTTTGGTGCTTACTCACATAACTTCATCTCAGATCACATTAACTGGTTGAGCTGAGAGCAGAGAGTGCAAACAGTGAAAAAATAGGTTATTGTTGCTTTACGGTTTTGTCATTTTGGAGATAAAAGTAAGGTTTATTTTGCCTGAAATGATGACCAAATGGAACTCCGTTTCAACATGTTTTCTTTGCAACAAGGAAGTTGTGGATGATATTGCATTGGATGATAACAAGACGAAGAAAACAACGAGAATATTGTTAACGACGAAGAAAATGTACTTGACTCATATGAATGGTACTGAAAATTTCCAGAACGATGTGAAATTTTTGCCTATTTCCTATTTTTATATATTTCTTGCAATAAATGCAATCTTTCAAAGACTTTCCCAAAAATCCCCATGAAGATTGTTGCGAAAAAATTGTGAAAAATTGAACCGAATTGTCTATGACTATTGGTACCTTGAGGTTATAATTTCGATTGCCAAAACACCCTGGAGATTCTGACTCGAGATTTCGCTACATGGAGAAACAGATTTTTGCAGAATTCGGATCAATTTTTGGGCCACATTGTCATGTAAAATGTCTGAATGTTCGAGTATCAAATATAGGTAACCCAAGTTATTATTGACAAGCAAAAAACACACTTACAAACCCCAAAAATGGTCAAGTAAACTAGAATTCCAGGTTGTCTCATTCTCGCACGCCAGAATTTCGCGACTAGAGCGAACGTGGTGGCGCCATCTACAATAGCAGGGTACAAGCATACATTTTGCTATTGGTGGGAATTGACGCTTTATCAGGTCTCCTAACACCTTGCATGCCTATTTTTTCAAAAAAATATAAACTTTACTTTTAAAACGACTTTAAAAGTCATAAAATTTGAAAGTCCGCCAAAACGCGCTTTACGTCATAAAGATGGCTGCCCCATCCGTTGACGTCACTCCATTTGTTTACGTTCTTATTCGTGTATCACGCTCTGAGTTTTTGTGACCTAATTTGTTTCTGAAAGCTTTAAAAATGGATAAAGCCGAAAAAAACTTTGTATTCCAAGTATTGCATTGTTCTCTAGTGTAAATCAACGTCTATTGAAACTCCAGACAAAATATTTGTTACTTTACCTGGTGGCGCAAGCAAAAATGCACTTAAGAGAAGGGCATTGTGGTTGCAAGCTATGCGTCGAAACAAAGACGATATTTCGACAAATACTACTGCTTTTGTTTGTGAAGACCATTTTAATGTAAGTACCTACTTCTATGTTGGTAATTTTTCTTCTTAAATAGTTTGAGGTTATGTACCTATATGTCTAGGAATCAACCATAAAAACATTATTTTCTCACCAACTCAGGCCAACCTGGTATCGAAATATGGTTGGTATATATTATAATACATAGTTTAAATCGTACTTACGATAATGCTTTAAATTCAAGCAGCATAAATGAGTCTACTTTGGGCAAGTTATCAGTTTGTGCTTTTACAAAACCTTCGCTAGCCATATCTTTACTCACAAAATATGAAAGAATCGTCACTGAACACCGAACTAGTAAATAAAATATTTTCTTCCAAAAGTTTTAAAATATCCTCGGAAATATCGAATATTGATGTCCACTTTCCACTTTACGTTTACTTTTAGAAATAAAAAAAAGCACACACAAACACGTAATGGTCTCAAACAAACATATAAATGATATTTTTACGTCGATGAAGCAATTAATAGTTAATTAAAATACAATATAAACACAAAACTACACAGAACCTAATGCAATACCGGCCATATTGACAAAAGTAAACAAATGGTATGACATCACACGTATCATCGGTAGCGTTCGGAAATCCTCGGGTGGTGGTCGGAAAGTGCATTAAAATTTGAATTTTATTTTAAAATTTGGAAGTAATTTCCAATGGAAACTGGTTTATTTCCTATTATTAGTTATTTTTGATATCAACTTTACTATTACAAATTAATATCTAAGCAAAATATGAAATGTGCGTGTACTCTATTTGTCTTCCTAAGTCCAAAACACGGAAATTGGTGCATTTCCAAACCCCTCGATATTAAATTTGTCAAAAAACTGACATATTTATTCAGTCTCTAAATTCCGAATATTTTAACCCGCGTTTTTGCAAAAAATATTATTGCTGCGAAAAAAATCATGCAGAACGTTTTTGTAGATAATTAATTGATCTTCATTTTTAATCGAATCAAAAATTCTTTAAATGCCATATCTTGGCAGATATCAGCGAAAAACGGATTTTTGGGCCTGAAGAATGGGGAAAATTTCTTTATTTGAAAGACCCAGAATCGCGCCTGGTATAATAAGAATAATACCATACCAAATATAATATATTTACATACGAAAATACGTCTAGGTCCTAAATATATGAAAAAACAGTATACAAACATGTAGGTCGTTTACATATTAACTAAAAATCATACTGAAAAGTTTTTTGAAAAATTGACTTACACTACTTCAAAATACCAATTACAAAATAACTTAGAACACGTATGCTATATAAAATTTTGACTGGATGAGCCACACATTAAATCTTTATAAAAATAATGAAATAAAATAATATACATTAAAAGACATCAAACTTATTAAGTTTAGTGATTTTAATTCTAGATATCTCAACAAACTAAGTTGTTGGCAGACCTAGCAGAGTAATGATGTAAATTCGAGTGAGTCATAAATTTTTCACGATGCTGATAATTGAATTTTACTACTTCAAAGATGTACATACAAGGAATAGGTAGAATTTTGTACTTTGAAAACAGGGATTTACAGTGCGCATCCCACTTTGCTCCATCAATGATTCGCAAAGCAGAGTTTTGCTTCAGCACCAACTGCATTGCCCCATAATAATATACCATAATTTACGTGGGAATTAACAATTGCAAATAATAATATATATATATAATTATAATAATAATAATTTATTCTTAAAAAGTACATAGATACATCACATTACAATAAAATAAGAATAAATTGATACTCAATAAGTGCCAAGCTCTTGTTTTGAGAATTAATCAAATGCAATAGATCAAATGGATAAAACAGACAAATATATAAAATAAAATGAGTGAAAATACACTATTAAAACCTAATAATAAAACTCAGGAATTTAAAAAAGAATTGATATTAAAAAATATTGGATACGAAGTTTCTTGGTACTTCTAACAGGAACTTTTTCACAAGTCTTCACAATTTGGGAAGTACTTTAGTGGATCGAATTGTCTCAGAAAGAATATTAAATATTTTTGGGCGAAGGTAATAAAACTATCGTTTTTATTACTGTCGGGATAATGTTAAATGATCTATTTCTTGTATGATCCTTTTGCTTAAATCTCTAGAGCTTTAGGTGTTCACCGGCCTTCATTTACTGGACTATATGTCATGAAAATCGGAATAAAAATTTAACAAGCGTTGAAAGTGGAGAATAAATCCTATAATTCCTAAGTAGTTTATAACTCCAGAGATCTAAAGTTATCTAATTTTCTCCACTCACCGCAACATCCGCGCTTCGCTTACACGATATCTAGCATGTCGCTAAACTTTACCAGAGAAAACTATTAGCAGAATTGGCCAACGCGTACATGAACTTGGACAACATAGAAGACCGTTCTTATCGCCAGATTATTGCCAGAGCATGTAATACACTTCAATGCAATCAGGGTGGATCATATACAAGTTTAAATAAATAATTTTTATCCACAATCACATTATAATTAGAGTTTTATCCACATTTATGAAGCATATAAATGTTACAATTAAAGTCAACAATAACTATAATTAGTAACAAAAATTCAAGTAGGTATTGGTGGGTTATCACAATTATCAATTGATTGCATTATTATAGAAATTAAAAGTAAAATTGTTATTGCTGAAATTTGTAAATTTTAGTGGTGTGTGTGTGAAAGATTAGATTCTATAATTTCTTGGATGTTATAAAAAATCTATTGCTTGTAATAGTGTTTGCCGTTGATGGATTTGGATTTATTGGCGACTGAATAGTTTCTTCAGATGTAGCACGCACTGCACATACAATTTTATATGCAACATTCATCCTGTTTGTGGTTGAGTCATTGATATACCCCTCAGCGACAGCAGATTACTTCCATCCTCCGTGTCTCTTAAGAGTGGTGATATCTCCTCCTGCATCTACCAGAATTGTAGCTGATGATCTTCGGAAACCATGCCTAGTACTTATATGTTTCTGGATGATCAAGTTTGAAAAATTTTGCAATTGAGCTGTACAGAACCTATTTTGTTTATTCCTACTATTCCTACTACTAGCTTGGTGCATTTTTTATTTTTGTAGTTGAGAAAAAATCTTTTTTTATGTGTTGCAGGTCTTAATTCAACATGTTTTTCGTATTTTTGATCAAATAAATCAGCAGAGCCTAGATCGTCTATATCATCCACAGTAATTCTCACTAATTCTTGTTTGCGACATGCTCCCGAAATTCCGAAAATTAAAACAACCTAAAAATTAACAAGAAGTATCTCTTAGTAAAACACCTGAGAAAGAAATTGTGTCAAACTCACTTAGTTAACAGAAACTTATCGTAAGGAGCACTTATTATGACTTTGTTAATTTGTTGGGTGCTTAAAACGTTTGACTTCTTTGGTTTATATCCATCATTTTTTAATTCCCTTTCTTTTTCTCCAATTAAGAAACTCTTCATATGCACTTTCGTATCTGGCTCTTGATTCTGCTGGTGGGATTTTTAAGGAGAATATTTTTGCTGCCTCGATGGTTTCTGGTGGAGAACACTCACTGCCGCTGCCATTTTCAGTATCCACAATATTGTTGTGCATGTCTAGAGTACGTTGTTATTGTAGATAGTTCCAGGAAGGTCTGACCTACCTGACTGACTTTTTTTAATTACGAAAATGGAAAAACTTACACTTTTCAAATAGATCGCTTCAAATTTAGATATTACATAGGTAAATCTAATTGAAAATTATATATTCGACAGCTTGACATATTATCCGCGTGCGTGTGGAAAGTTACTTTTTCTACAACTGCTATGAAAAGTGACGTATTTCTTATACCTTACTTGATTTCAAAACCAAATATTGCTCATTCTGTGAGAAATAATATTTCTCACGGCACTTTGCCCACGCCACATATATTTATATGGAGAATCAAATAAAATCGACAAAAACTTAGTAGGCTACTGTCATCTTTAAATACCTACTTAGTTGTCACAAAACTGTCAGATTATATTAGAGAATATGTTAAAAATTTTAAAAAATTGTCAAAAATTTGGAAAAATGGTCAATAATTGTCAAAAACTGTCAAAGTTTTGAAAAAATGGTTAATAATTGCCAAATATTTTCAAAAATTGTCAAAAACTGTCAAAATTTTGAAAAAATGGTCAATAATTATAAAAGACTGTCAATAATTGTTAAAAATTTGGAAGATTTGGAAAAATTGTCAAAAATGGTCAATATGCCAGAATCTGTCAAAAATTTTCAAATATTTTAAAAATAGTCAATAATTGTTAAAATTTTGAAAAATGATCAAAAACTGTTAAAATTTTGAAAAAATTGTCAATAATTATAAAAAAATGTCAAAAATGGTCAATAATTGTTGAAAATTGTCAAAATGTTTGGAAAGTTGTCAAAAATGGTCAATCATTGTCAGAAACTGTCAAAAATGGTCAATAATTGTTAAAATTTTGAAAAATGGTCAAAAATTGTTAAAATTTTGAAAAAATTGTCAATAATTATAAAAAAATGTCAAAAATGGTCAATAAGTGTTGAAAATTGTCAAAATTTTTGTAAAGTTGTCAAAAATGGTCAATCATTGTCAGAACTGGTCAATAATTGTTAAAATTTTAAAAAATTGTCAAAAATTGTCAATAATTATCAGAAACTGTCAAAAATGGTCAATAATTTGTTGAAACTTTGAAAAATTGTCAAAAATTGTCAAAATTTCGAAAAAATTGCCAACAATTTTTGAAAAATTGTCAAAATTGATCAATAATTGTCAAAAATGGACAATAGTTGTTAACATTTGAAAAAATCGTCAATTGTCAAAATTTTCGAAAAATTGTCAAATATTGGCAAAATTTTGAAAAAATTGTGAATAATTATAAAAAACTGTCAAAATGGACAATAATTGTTAAAACTTGTCAAAATTTTTGAAAAATTGTCAAAAATGGTCAATAATTATCAGAACCTGTCAAAAATGCTCAAAAATTGTCATAAATAATTGTTAAAATTTGAAAAAATAGTCAAAAATTGTCAAAAATGGTCAATAATTATCAGAAACTGTCAAAAATGGTCAATAATTTGTTGAAACTTTGAAAAATGGTCAAAAATTGTCAAAATTTCGAAAAAATTGCCAACAATTTTTGAAAAATTGTCAAAAGTGATCACTTTACAATAGTTGTTAACATTTGAAAAAATCGTCAATTGTCAAAAATTGTCAAAATTTTCGAAAAATTGTCAAATATTGGCAAATTTCTTAAAAAATTGTGAATAATTATAAAAAACTGTCAAAATGGTCAATAATTGTTAAAAATTATCAAAATTGTTGAAAAATTGTCAAAAATGGTCAATAATTGTCAGAACCTGTCAAAAATGCTCAAAAATTGTCAAAAATAATTGTTAAAATTTGGAAAAATAGTCTAAAATGGTCAAAATTTTTGAAAAATTGTCAAAAATGATCAATAATTGTCAAAACTGGTGAATAATTGTTAAAATTTGAAAAAAATTACCTTACCTTACTTGTATTCTTTAAATTTGTGCAGTTGTAGAAAAAGTATAGTGTGCAACATGTGGGGAAAGTACTTTTCCCACTTGTTGCACAATATACTATTCCGCTCCTGTGTGGAAAGTATTTCGTACGCTTGTTGATATAAGCCAATTCCCGTGGGACTGTATAGTGCGATATACGTTACTTTCTTATGTGGTCATGGGAAAAAGGCATTTGCTTGACTTAAGCCTGGTAACTCATTACACTAGATTTGCAGTTCATCTGATTCGATTTGGTTCTCTTCGCCAGTTTAAAAGGTATTGCTAGTCGAGCCAGTACCGTGCCTATAAACTGGACTGAGCTTCTGTTCTAGCCGGCTGGATTCCGGTACTTCACCCAAAGCACAGATCAGTGGCACAATTACAGTTTTGTTGGATTGACTGAAAGTTTTTTTTCTGTCACACCAGCTTTACACAATTTCTATAGCTTTCCGAGTTCCTGCCATGACAGCAGGTTCAGAGTTGTCTGTAGCTATGATGACTGAGTCAGCATATGCTTAAGTCTCAATATATGCCAGCAAGTTCGTTCAGCCTACAAACTTACAGGAAGAATGTACTCTGCTCTGGAGAGAACCCCTGACAGGAAAAAAGCTGAGTTCACGTTTTTCACACATTTTCAGGTGTCAATAGTAAAATATAATTTATTGGCAATTTTTTTCTTGTTTCGCACTTTTGGTATTGTTCAATTTGGAATTAATCATTTCCTGTTACTACGGCACATTTTCAATTATTTATTAGCAACAGGTAAATTTTTACTTCAAAGAGCGCTGAAGCGTTGATATTTCATAGTACAACAACCGAAGTTCGACGTTCCTCCTGTAATTTTTGATGGTGTACCAATGCCAAAAGTCGAATCAAAGTACATCGTTGCATTGTTGATTGAAAAATTTGCATTGTAATACAATAATAAACTAGTTCAAGAGTTACGCGAAAAAAATTTTGGCAATGGCGGATGTGGGCCAAATAGAATAAATTCATTACTTGGTACACATTTATAGAAAATTCCGAAACTCTTTAAATTATGAATTGATATTCTTCAACGTGAAAATATGATTCCTACCTTCAACCCTCTTCGAGTGACAGTTACAGCCCCCAATTTTTTAAATTGAAAGTGTGGGCTTGTGATATATCTCTTCATTCTTTATTCAAAAATATATAAAAGAAAAAAGGTTGTAAATGGCTGCTATAAACAATACAACAATACAACCTGGAACAGAAAAAAGTAACGTAACACCCAAAAGTAACAAGTCTGGCAACATAGTATTCCAGTTTAATTTACAAACTGTTATAAATTCACTCTAATTAAGACTTTATCGTATTCGAGATAAAAGAAATTCTAATGCTTTGAAGAAATTCATCTAATTTAGATGACTAGCGTAGCGGTGAGCCCTAATCGCCATTTGGTAATATCTAGGAAGTCTCATTCCAAATCCAATTATGAACTTCACAGTAACAGTACAATCGAATTAGATGTTTCAAACAAAAAGGTTTCGATATTTTAAATACGAAAGAGACACTGAATTTCAAAAGAAGACGAAAGCGAAATGGAATTAAAACAAAAAAAAATACATAAAGCTCTATGATGATTCCGGAACGTACGTGAGTGTCAACTAAAGGAAACTACATAACACAGTCCGCTTTCCGTCACTATTATACGAAATGTATTCAGTACTGAATTTGTCGACTGGTTAATCCATTTACAAAAGTTTGTTTGGACTTTCATTTGAAAAACTTGCTCACTATACAATACTAACACGATTTGGTTAGGTAACGGGTTGTCCTATTGAAAAATAAAGACACGTTCTTGCAAAATATATGTTTCACTACAATTTCTACAGCATACCAATCAGCTTGATGAGTTTTTAACGGCTAATTCCAGTAACACATTAGTCACTTCATTAAAGTTCTCATAATTTTCCTGAAAAGTTCCAATGTGATTGAAGTGAATTTAAATAGATAAATCAACTAATTTGTCGTCTCCCCTCTCTTAGTGGTAGATGGTAATTGTAAAATTCACATCCCTCACAAAAGGTATCAAGGCAATTTAATAAGCTCTCTCTTATCTCTCTCCCTAATACTCCCTTTTTCTCTATCTTTTCCGCTCTTCCTATCTCCATCTCTTTTCCTTTTTCTATTTCCGTCTCTTTCTCTCTCTTCCTCCCTCTTCTTTCTCTTCCTCCTCTCTCTTTGCCTATGTTTCTGCCCCTTTCTCCTCATTATCCATTTCTCTTCCTCTGTCTCACTTCCTCTTTCCCTCTCTCTACATCTTTATCTTTCCCTCCATTCCTCCTTCTGACCACCCTTTCTCCCTCTTCCCCTCCCTGTCTTTCCTTTTCCCTCTTCTGTTCTGTTTTTATATGTTTCCCAAGTTTTCCCATTTTCTCCCAACTCACCCCCCCCCTTTCCCTTTATTTGCATTTCTCTCCTTCTCATTCCTCAACTTTTTTTCTCATCCTCTCTTTTTTTGTCCACCATTATCTCCCTCTTTCTATCACTTCTATCTTTCTATCTTTCTATCTTTCTATCTTTCTATCTTTCTATCTTTCTATCTTTCTATCTTTCTATCTTTCTATCTTTCTATCTTTCTATCTTTCTATCTTTCTATCTTTCTATCTTTCTATCTTTCTATCTTTCTATCTTTCTATCTTTCTATCTTTCTATCTTTCTATCTTTCTATCTTTCTATCTTTCTATCTTTCTATCTTTCTATCTTTCTATCTTTCTATCTTTCTATCTTTCTATCTTTCTATCTTTCTATCTTTCTATCTTTCTATCTTTCTATCTTTCTATCTTTCTATCTTTCTATCTTTCTATCTTTCTATCTTTCTATCTTTCTATCTTTCTATCTTTCTATCTTTCTATCTTTCTATCTTTCTATCTTTCTATCTTTCTATCTTTCTATCTTTCTATCTTTCTATCTTTCTATCTTTCTATCTTTCTATCTTTCTATCTTTCTATCTTTCTATCTTTCTATCTTTCTATCTTTCTATCTTTCTATCTTTCTATCTTTCTATCTTTCTATCTTTCTATCTTTCTATCTTTCTATCTTTCTATCTTTCTATCTTTCTATCTTTCTATCTTTCTATCTTTCTATCTTTCTATCTTTCTATCTTTCTATCTTTCTATCTTTCTATCTTTCTATCTTTCTATCTTTCTATCTTTCTATCTTTCTATCTTTCTATCTTTCTATCTTTCTATCTTTCTATCTTTCTATCTTTCTATCTTTCTATCTTTCTATCTTTCTATCTTTCTATCTTTCTATCTTTCTATCTTTCTATCTTTCTATCTTTCTATCTTTCTATCTTTCTATCTTTCTATCTTTCTATCTTTCTATCTTTCTATCTTTCTATCTTTCTATCTTTCTATCTTTCTATCTTTCTATCTTTCTATCTTTCTATCTTTCTATCTTTCTATCTTTCTATCTTTCTATCTTTCTATCTTTCTATCTTTCTATCTTTCTATCTTTCTATCTTTCTATCTTTCTATCTTTCTATCTTTCTATCTTTCTATCTTTCTATCTTTCTATCTTTCTATCTTTCTATCTTTCTATCTTTCTATCTTTCTATCTTTCTATCTTTCTATCTTTCTATCTTTCTATCTTTCTCTTCCATGGCTTGTAAGTTGTTGAAGTTATTCTTTTTGTCCACTTTTTTCTTTTGGTAGCGTTTATTATTGCCAAATACGTTATCCTGGTTTTCCTTTTTTCTGTAGCCCTGCTGCTGCAAGGTTTTTTTTGAGACGCTGTTCAGGTTAGCGCTAAGATATCGCAAATTTATACCCAGCTTAAAATTTTCAAAATTTCAATTCTTCTAAGATAAGTTAATTCTTTTTAGTTAATACCAATACAACTGCAGCAATATGAAGTTTAAAGTTATAGGATACTCCTAGACATTCTTTCCGTAATATAAAATGTCTACTACAACTACTGGAAGTAGATATACAGTGCGTCCATAAAGTAACGCATAAATTCATTATTAGCTAAATAAACAATAAAATTGGAAATTCCCGAAACAGGTCGATTTTTTATTTTAATTTACTATTTTTCGAATTATAATCTAATATACAGGCTGAACCACCTTCTTGTGATGACGTGATCACCATTTTTTTTAAATGGAACCCACTCTTTTTTTTCCAATCCCTGGATTTCACTTGCTGAGCTGGTTCCAAAAATGTATAACACGTTGCTTCAAATTGGTACAGGGTGGTCCTGTTTCGGGAATTTCTGATATTATTGTTTATTTAGCTAATAATGAATTTAAGCGTTACTTTATGGACGCACTGTATATTAACGATGTCTTTAAGTAATCTGTCCTTAGACACTTCAGCAAAAAAAAATCTGTCTGTTTTGCTAAAGCTCAACTTACCTCTCTCTATTTGAATTTCACCTTCGCTATATAAGGACTGCCTTTAGCAGGTGCTCGTTCGGTTTGTAGCAGGTTTAAGTAGCACGAAGCATGGCGAATTCTTCTTCAAAAAATACAACATTTCAACTCTTTCCGTCAATATCCAATATAAGATATAAGACTAATTAAATTTGTCAGTTCTTTATAGTTTATTCGTAAATGCTTGGAATGTTTGCATATTATTCAATAAAATTAGAATATGGATGTAGAAAAAGTATGTATGCAACTCGCATTTGATGGCTATTAAGAAACTCGTATTAATTACGAAATTACGATACTCGTGTCTTTATTGTAATCATTTAAAGCTCATTATAATATACTGTAATATTTTTGTTATTCATTTAAATAGTTTTTACCTGTGGGATAAGATTATACACACCATGGCTAATTACTATCTATTGATTTATTTATTAAACTTAATTTATGTACATACACACTCTACTTAATGTCTACTAATTTATTTACACTCGGTATAATCGTTCAAATTTATTTTTACCACTTGAATATTACACTATTTATCTTCACTATTTCATTCACTGTCCGATTACTTAGAACTTCTGTAAACTATCTGTGACTCAACTTTTTAGGTCAATCCACCGCCCTGTGAATGAAGTTTATCCACACAATATTTCAGAAACAATAACCTCGAAAGCCAACAATTTAACTTGCCTCCCGCATCGACATCTTAATCCAAATAGCACCCTTTTTGTTTCGGTAAAACCCAACATTTTTGTTTTTGGCAGAATATCTTCGAAGTAAATCAACGACATGTTTGAGTAACAACTTCTAGGGTTTATACGGCAAAAGACTTGTGGAGTGGTAATTATTCTCGGGGCTGTGAACACTTTCCAAGAAGTTCCCTTGTGCATTACAATGGAAAGGAATCTCCGTCCGGAATAGTCTGGTAGTCGACCACTGCACACAAAACTTTTTAATAATTCTTAAAAATTGTAACATACCATTCGAGAGACAGCAAAATTTCGTCAGTTGACAATTTCACATTGTAAAACAAAATGGAAATGGAAAAACGCAAACCTAGGTATTGGGCTCACGATATTAATTTTATTGCTTATTCGTTGATAGCAGCTATTTCCATGAAATGCACATGACTGATGATGCGACACTGTCAGTCTGACTACACAAAGTACATAAATTTACTTGCGTCTAGCACCACCGTTTAATTTTCTAGCCCACATGCACGCATGCGCATTTCATGATCAGTTTGTCTTCTAATTTATAGAGAAGGGCAAGGAAAATCATTGAAAAAGCTATACAGAAGGCAAAGGTTGAATGGAATGGTTATTTTTCCTTCCCCTTCTTCAAAAATCAACCAATGACCTATTTTAACCAAGAAAAATTATTCTAACCTAAAAATTCAAAATGACAAGAAAAGGCAAACTGATCATGGATGCGCATGCGTGCATATGGTCTAGAAAATTAAACAATGGCACTAGACGCAAGTCATAAATTTGATCGTCGGACCTTCCGTCAAAAGTTGCTCTCTTTAAAAGTTTTGTTGAGCCGTGTCGTACCGACCCGAGCCGAGTCGATTCAGTGGGGGTCTTGCTTCAGCAACACCAAAATTGGACCAATTTTTATCGAACCACTTTGAAGATGGACCATTTCCTTCTATAGTGCGTAGAAACTTCAGGAAAACACAAATTTCTATAGCTTTAGACAGTCCGGTGGTTCTAAGAGCCTTGCGAGGCTTCTGCTGTGAAACTAGGTCAGCTTGGAATAAGATCAACTGTTATGTGGATGCCAGAGCAGAAAAAGGGAATGAGTAAGTAGATAGTTTTGTCAGGAAAAATGCTTCGAGCATCTAGAGTCGCACTAAAGTATATCCATCGAACAACCAGAGCGACCCAAACAACGATAGATGCGTGATCGAAGTATGATCACCATGCGCTTTCGCATCTAATGGCTAGAATAAATATGCCTCCCTACGCTGGCCAATGGGATTTAACTGCAATCGGAGTCGGAGAGATCACGTGCACTATTCATGGTACTGTTTTAGATCACTCCGTTGCTTGGGTGGACAGAGTATAGTTACAGTATTCGCTAGCTAACTTGATGTCCCAGAAATTACCAACTAAGAGAGACAGAGTAATAGTGCCCTGCCTACTCGGCTGCTATTGGTGGTAAAATTTTGACAAACGCTAATTGCATCGAACCTTCTCAGGTTTTAAGATTTTCAGTAGCGTAGCGTCACACAGTTATTGTTTCTGCTTTGAACAATAAAGTGTTTGTAAAAATGTCAGCCGTTAATGAAGAAAATCGTAAATGTACTGAAGGACAAACTCGTCAAGTGATATATAGAGTGTTTAATTATTTTAAGACATTAAAAAGTGATGAAGATACCTTAATAAACGTGAAAATTAAAACATCCCAGGCAACAGGTAAGCCAGCTAGCCTAGCAATATACCTAGTTTAAATAATTTCCCATTATCTTGTGTTTCTTCTATTCTCATTACTACCTGGAAGAAATTATTCAGTTTCTAACAAATTTTAATTATAGTTCGTCCGGAAATATAAGATCCTAACTTTATAATCTTCAATTAGATAAATAACATGTTATTGTAATGGGTACCTTATTGTTAAAATATTATTCATGTACTCAGAATTCAGGTATAAAGCAGATCCGTTTCTATTAAAATCAATTTACCAATAATTATAACAAAGAATTAAATATTATTTATTAAGTTAGGATCATATATTTCCGGACGGACTTTATTAATTGTACAAGTTGTGTTACTTTGTAACAGAATGCGTATCCTCAGAACTTGCACGGCACTGTTTACAGTTATCGGATGGGCGGCGTCAATCGCTCCCTAGAAAGCATTTAGGACATCAAGTTAGCTGGCGAATACTGTATACTTAGAAGGAATGACGTTGAGGCGCTAGGAAATAAGTCAACTATCCCCAAGTAAAGTAGGCAGTTATAGTAACAATATAAGCTAAATTTAAACTGCTTTTGTGTTATTTATATACATAGATAGATTCCGTATGAAACAAATTTTGAGAAAAGATTGGCAATTTGTGGGAATTCAAACAAAATGATCTACTGTGATCTCATCAAATTGTTTTCCGTCGTGCTGATAAAAATGTCCCGATACACAATAAAACTTTCATAATTCCCTGGAATAATACGAAAGTTTTAACCTTTATTCAATTTAAAAGTTGTATTCAATAGGTGCAGTTGTCGATAACCGAGAACGAAAAGAACTTTCAGTTCTGAATTCCCTCATGTCCGTCCGACAATGGCCAGTTTTCCGTTTTCCCATTTCTATTTGAAGGGTCCACCTCGAAGGGCAACACTTCGAGATCCTTAAGCACCACGTCCGATGATCAGCACAACACAATTTCCAAGTTTTATGTTTGCAGCTTCGGCTAAAACTAGTGTTAAAATATCGGTTTGAGATTCTCTAAGCGGAAACTTTTTAATTTACTTTTCTTTACTGCTCGATGGAAAGGTGACATTTCGTAAAATAGATTTGTTGTTCTTGGGAGTTAGCGAACGTTACATAATGGCTGTTAGTTGTGAATCGGTCCCAATGGAAATTGCCATGTTTACATAAAATAATGATGAGTTCGAAACTTTTCACATTTACAGGATTGTTTACTCCTAGTCATTCACTTTGCAGCTCCACTTTTTGGAAAAATATGTATTTTCGAGGGTAATATAACTAGTGTTACGATTATTATCGATGATAGACCGAGCTAGAGCCGATGAAGATTGAGCGAGTACGCAGCACGAGTTCAATCTTATGATGGCTCTAACGACATCTTCGATAATTAATCGTAGCACGAGTTATATTTGGGGGGAGAAAATAATCAATGCCATCAGATGAAAAAATAAACAATAACGTAGCATTCGGTGATAGAATTATCATCAGTTTGACAGCCTCTTACTACTATATTTCAGCCAATTAAAATCGTAGAAAAATCAATTGTATTCTCATACAAATGTACAAATGAAAATATTTCCTTCATTTTTATTGTTGCTTATTTAAATGAATTAAGTATAATTTAATAATAATGTAATCACTTTTGCTAAAAAAATGTATATTTCCTTGAAGCAATAAATATTGTAATGTTTTTTTATTTCTTTAAATATTTTTTAACGGTTGGATAAAATTATACACACTACTGTGGCTAATTACTATTTATTTATTTAAAGAAACACACACTGTATTAACCATTTATATACACACTTTACTCAATGTCTACTAATTTATTTACACTCGATATAATAGTTCTAATTTATTTTTACCACTTGAGTATTACACTATTTATCTTCACTCTTTCATTTACTGTCCGATTACTAAGAACTTCTGTAAACTGTATGTGAACTCTTTGTCTTCGTTTCACTAATTCTTAACTCACTCAAAAACCCGTGTTTATGTAGTCTTTATCAACTCTCGAAAATTCTACAGTTTTCTACGCTCGTCGTATGCGTAAACAAAACCTCATTCCAGAATGTTCTCGAAAGGAGCGCAGCCACCAAAATTGACAGTCGAGAGACAGGGCCGGCTTTGAGTTGGTGACCTCGCAACGATATATTATCATTAACACATATGATCTAGTCATATCACAAGGCAAATCCAATACTATCGTCAGAAAGCGCATGCAACAGACCCTGAAAACCGTAGCAAAATGGACGGAAAAGGTAGGTTCAAACATATTATAAGTCCCACCAAATCAAACAATTCCTTACACGGAAAGAATGGACTAGAGGGATTATCCCCTCAAGGTACGGAGATTCCAATGGCGATGGATGTTAAATATCTCGGAGTAATTATTTACTTGGTATTAACTTGGACCAAACATATGGAAAAAGTAGAGTCAAGATCGGAGACCACATTAATGATGGCAAGGTTAGCTTGTGGTAAAACATGGTATAGTGTAGTGGGTAAAGCCATAATAACATATGCGTCTTTGGTATGGTGAACAAAGACTTGTAAAGTATTGTAGGGTGCATGAGAAGTACGCCAACCGTAGCACTAGAAGCTTAATTTGACCTTTCCCCACAAGGATTCTTCTTTCTTAAGTAATAAATAGTTTAAATACAAAAAATGACTTTTTTGTAGAAGAAATATTTATTATTTTTTAAGCATGCTGTATGTTTAAGTTACTAATGGTTTTTCTGAGTTGTGCCACTTTTTTAGCGGGGGTGCGATATATTGGACCAGAATCAATCCCAAAGAAAGTGGAACAAATACTAATATAGGTACAAAGCCAACATAGACTACATATGAGGAACAATCCAAAGCAGGAACACAGTAAGACCACCGTACATAGATAATGAATAGAAGGTTCACTCTAAGCTTCCTCCCAGCGCAATGTCTATCTCACTCACATTCCGATGCTACTCTTTTTCGGTATCCTGAAGCTCCAATCGAGCGATAGACATATAGCGTGTGTCTTTTGTAGTTTGAAGGTACGAGTGGAGTTAATAGTATATCGACTGCACTGTTTTTGCAGTGAACTATTTAATTATTATTACGGGATAGTTATTAACTTATTAAAAAGAAAAAGCCACGATTGCGTTGTGTGAACGGTTGTAGGAGTAGAGTAGAAATATCTACCTTCAGATTTCCTAAGGATGGAACTGGGTAAAATTTACAATTTCATTTAGCGAAGGATATTAGTAATTTTGTTATAAAAAGCAATGTAGTACACTTTGGCAAATACAGGAATGAATGTGAAATAGCCACGCCCGTCAATGCGCGTTACTAGTAGGTAGTAGGGATTAGTACGGTCCCTCAAGCAGGTATACTTGACTACTATTGTCAGTTCTATTGTGTCTATATATTTTATTCTGGGGTGCAGAATTAAGTACTTTGATTATTTACCGTCTTCCGAATACTCTGTAACATGTCTATCGACCTGTTTCGATTTTACAGAATAAATCCTTTTAATTAGCGCTCGTCGTCACTAGCCACATCCAATTATAGTTCTGTGATCCCAAACTCTTCTACCCCGAACGTAAGACAATTGACGTCTGCCAACGGACGCTTCCATTTTTTGCACGTTAAACACCCCTTTTTGTTATCGTCTGCCTAAGGAGGCAGATCGTCTTTCGCTATCTTTCATATCTTAAGTATCTATCTTAGGAATTTTGCTGTGGTAAGTTCAAAATCATAATTTATAATTAATAAGCTTCTTCTAAAGTACTGTCTGATATAATTTTCGTATGCATTCTTTATTTTTTTTACAGAGATCGACGAAATTAAATTCAACACGTGGTCATAAACTGTTCTTTTATACTAATATGGTAGTTTTAAACCAAATATTCTTTTATAATTCACTGTTTACTTTTATACAAATATTTTCAAGCTTTTTCAGTTGCGAAATAACTCTTAATTATAAAATAACACTTTTATAAATTACCGTTAACCTAGAAAAAAATTCTTTCGTAACGCCAGTGCCGGTTTCAGATATTTCCTAAGCACGATATTTTTTCATATAACTAAATAAATAACTTTTTGCTATCATAAGTTTCTTTCGGATCATTAGTATATTTTTTTATTTAGCCGATAATTGCTATTTTTACTGTTTTAACATGAGACATATAATGTTGGAAAGCTTTCAGTAAATTAAATCAATTTTTTTGACTTTCAAATAACTGCCTTCCTTTTCTTTAACCAGAAAAGCTGACCAACATAATGTGCCATAACATTCAAGTTCCTACATATCCCTGATCCACGTGTACTTCTAGGTAAGCACAGCCCCTAGGCGAGGATATAAACCCAAGAATATAACCCTAGGCTAGGATATAACTCAAGAATATAACCCTAGGCTAGGATATAACCCAAGAATTTAACGCCGAGAATATAACCCTAGGCTAGAATATAACGCCGAGGATATAAACCGGAGGATATAACCCCAAGAATATAGCCAAGGATAGAACCCTCAAACTACCGCCCTAGAACAGAACTCATCAGTTCGGATCAAGACCTGACTTCTTCTCCAGGAAACCACTTCATCTAAGCTAAGTACCTATAAAAGTACAAATTCCTCTATTAAATTCCGTTATTCATTTCCTGTGGCAGAATAAATTAAAAATTTGTTTTTAATTCTTTTTTTATTAAAATCCTCAACTATAAAAGTTGAGGGAGATCCGCCCGGGGTCACTTTAATTATTAACTTTCATTTAAATTTTACAAGGCGTTTCTACCTTTTCCGCCTTAGTTTTTAGTACTTTTTATCGTTAAAAAGGTAGTGGCGCCCTCAATTTTTACAACCCTTCTGTTATCCTTGTGCAGCATAAACTTGGGGTCGAATCACCCTTGAGAGGAGTCTCTAGCCGGAGCCCTTCGAGCTGGTGCCCTGTGAGGTACAGCATTTACCGTTACAAATTGGCGCCTTTACCGTTACAAATTGGCGCCCAGCTAAAAGCATACCTTTACCGTTACAACTCTCGTACGTTTCTCGACATTCGCTCCTGTATTTGCCAAACTGTAGATGTTTAGATTACCAAATTATCTTTTTAGATGTCAGCGTTGGAAACAGGGCTTGATTGATGGTTGTGACAGGTATGACAATTTGGAGGCAGAACAATGCAACAAAAAAATAAGAGTTTGCGATAGACACTTTTCCCAAGAAAAGTATATGTGCACTAACAGCAGATCAAATCTGCAATATAATGCAGTTCCGTCCTTTGATTCTCGGCGTGAGGTCGGAAAGTCATTTCCTATAAAGCCAACTTGGAGAACGTCCTCAATGTACCTGGCAGCAGTTAAGGATCCTCTCGGAACTATGTACAATTCTGTGTGTGCCTCCAAAGAAATTCCGGCTTACACCATGACTGAGCCCTTTTGGTATCCTGCCCTAAAACTAAAGATACATTCTTCAAAACGCTCGTGTGGCCTTCTCCATACCTTCTCACGACCATTTGGAGACCGCAGGCTAAATCTGGACTCATTGGTGAACAAAACGCGCCCCCATTCATTTACACCCCAGTGCTGATGATTTCTTGCAAACTGAAGTCACGCAACACAATGACGCCTAAGACGTTCTGGGCCTGTTGCAGGTCTAAGACTGGTAATATTGGCTTCTTCAAGTAGTCGTCCAACTGTCCGTTCGCTTACGTTGGTTTGCCGGACGTCTTTGTAAGATGATAGAACGATCATCACGAGCGCTAGTTCTGCGTTGGGGACCAGTTCCAGGTCGTCTGGTGTAACCTTCAGTTTCCAAAAAACGCGTAAAAATACGGTGCACAGTGCTATTGGAGACATGATACTCTCGGGCAACATATTGCTCACTTCTTCGGTCTTCAAGCAACGCAACAATAGCAGCTGCTGAGTTGGGAGTAACATCCATATTTTTTAGATTAATAAACGCACCACAATAAGTAGATAAACGCAGAACAACTTTCAAACGTGTTTCGATCTGTAAGATTTCTCATAACAATGACAACACCAGCATTGTTGACATGGGTTCATGGCCAAATGTGCACTTTGCAGTAATAAGATCTATGGAATTTATGATTTTTAGTCAAAAACACTTTTTTTCTTCAATTAAAGGTTTAATTGTTGTTATAAATACGTTGAACATGTTGTTTTGTTTGTGTGTAAGATATTATAATAGTAAAACATCACAAAGCATTAAAATTTGAAATTTGTTTAAAAATATTCAACTGCTCCGGTATTCGTGCCGGTAAGTGTATATATTGTTATGATTCTATTTATATTTGTTTGTTTTATTTTATATTTTTAACTTACCCTTTTTTAATCTAGCTCACCTCTAATTCGGGAACATGAAAACTCCTACTCTCTTTGGGTTCAGGCGCCAAATAAATTATGAAATACCTTTATTTTATTAAAGAATTATTTTTTTTTATTATTAACTATATTCACTGTTAAGAGCTTCCAACAATAAAACGAATTGTAAAATTTATGTTTTCTTTTTTCTTTTTAATTCTATTAAGTTAATAAAACTTTGATACGCCTATGTCTTACTGAACATATGGCTGTGAGTTAGGCAATCTCTATACTCATAATGTACTGAAAATGAACTGTTGCTTCAATAAAAATAAATATCAAAACGAACGATTTAATTATTATTAAATAAGGACATTTATACAGAAAAAAAAAACAACATGAACATGAAATAAAATTTTAACCTAAACACCATAGATTTTCCTAACTATTGAAGTGAGCTTATACTTAAGATCTATTATGTAGAATGGAAATATGAAATTATTTTAGGTGTACATCTTATACACTGTTTTATTGGTTCCAATAATATTAGTCACTAACCTGAGCACTATATCGTTGTACACTCTTGAACAGGTAATTTTTCACAATCGGGTCGTATATGGCTGCAGTGCTTGAAATTTCTTGATGACTGGAGAATGTTATTTATATTTCCTTCTGGTATGTATTAAACTTGTTTATTTATTCATTTATACGTACTTTAAACGGTTGAGGCATTTATTTGGGAAAGTTTTAGAATTTTCAACTATTTTACCATTAATTTTGTAACTTTTCAGCTTTGCTCCTGCCATCCTCTACTTAACCCTTTCAGTCCCAATGGGTAATATATGTCCCAACAGATATTTAAATAAGCCCAGAGGAAACTAAATACCTTTAATTTAGCTCGGCGGATGTCCCTCTGGTAATATGCGTCTTTTTTAACTTCCCTCCTACTAAAATTGCCGCGTTTTTAATTTACTGTAGTCACTAATAGCCAGTTTAGTGCCATTGTTTATTTGGTTAGAGCACGTGTTCCTTATTTATCTGTGATTATTTTGTGATGTTGAAATAAATAATTGAAGAAAATGTCGAGGTAAGTTTTCTAATGTTTTAGAGTTTTTTTGTGTAATTAGAAATGGCGGATGTATATATTTTTTGGTCAAATGTACTGAAGGGACTATATGTCCCAGTGGGATTCTGATGTGGTAATATTTGTCCCAATGGTACTAAGGTAAGTAAGTTACGAATTTTTATTTCAGAAAAACGCCGTTATCTGAGAATGAGCTGATGGAAGTAGCAGACAGTATCTCTGATTCGGAAGAAGAGCCATTCGCAGATAGTGGTTCGGAATATGAGTTCTCAGTTTCAGAAGATTACAGTGACGACCAAAATTCAACTTTAGGTGAAGATGTTGTCACAAACCTAAGTAAAACTATTCGAGATACTGACGTAAGCCTACGCTTTGACAGATTTTTTACAAGTACTCGAATTACGAATAAATTACCTTTTGCGGCAGTCGGTACATCAATAATTTCTAGAAAAAACATGCCAAAATTTGATATTAGCAAAAAACGTCAAATAGGTGAATCTCAGTTTTTATGCAATCAATATGGTACGTGTGCTGCTTCCTGGAAGGATACCAAAGATGTGACAGTGCTTTCCAATTGTCATGGAGATGAAATGACTGTAGTAAAAAGAAAATGTAAAGATGGTAGTCGATCGGAAATTCCATGTCCTAGAATGATAGAATTCTACAATAAGTATATGGGCGGAGCTGATCTCTCCGACCAACTCGTCGGCCTCTATGACATGGATCGGAAAAGTACTAAATGGTGGAAAAAAGTTTTCTATCGATTACTAATGACAGCTGGCGTCAATGCTTGGATCTTATTTACTGAGCTTCAGGGAAGAAATAAAAAGAAAAGTTTTCTTGATTTTTTGGTTCCATTAGCTGAATCTCTGATAAGTTATGGCCGAACACATGCGAGAGTTGTACGCCGAAGACCGTATGGCAGGCCATCATCTAGTTCTAGACTCCTGAATATAGGAGACCATCTACCAATCGAGGGGCCCAATAGGAGGCGGTGTCTCCGTTGCACAAAACAAAAAAAGGAAACCAGGACAAAAACTATTTGTACTTCTTGTAATCTCCCGGTTTGCAAACATTGTTTCACAGCTTTTCACACCTCAATTACTGCTTTGCATATCTATGTTATGAAAAATAAATTTTGTTTATATTATGTTTCTTTACAGTTCTCTCAGTCATTGGTACCAATGGGACATATATTACCATATTTAATACCCAGTGGGACATATAATCCCATGCCCCCCAAAACCCCCTCTACAACAAAATTATCCTGTAAGTGATTTTTTTGTGTTTTTTATTACCAGTACGAAATGGTACACAATGAATTGAGTCAATTGAACAAAAAAAAACAAATTGGGACTGAAAGGGTTAAATCCATATAAAACTTTTTTTGTCCAAACAAAACTTTCTTTTCTCAATCCTTTTTATGTTATCACTTGATTTTTTTTATTTAATGTCCTTTTAACTTGATTTAATAATTCTGTTTCTATTCCTACTACTTAATACACTCAATATAATTGAAGTTTTCACAAATTTTCATTTTTGAATTGTCCTTTTAAAGAAAAATACCTAATAATGTGAGTTCATCTTTAACATCAAATATTAAAATTTCTACAACCTAGAATTTAGTTTGCATTCATGCAACCCTTTCATAAATACCTAATAAATCTATTTCATTCATCCTTTAAAATAAACTAAGCTTAAATTCTTATTTTTTTTTAGGAAAATATGATTGATTTGGAAAAAAACAAAAACAAAACTACCTATTTCCATGATTCATTCTAAAAGTTCCATAGATCTACATGACATAACACAATTCACCGACACATGTCATCCTGACAACTAACCTATATGAATTATAATATTTTGACATAATAATAAATTTTTAATTTATTGTATTGAAAGATAATGTTTACTAATAATTGATTTCTGTTCCAGGTTGTGATTTTTATAATCTTTATGAAACTTTTCATATACAATATTTTTATGATTTAAACAACATAAACACCAATGAATTCTATCTTGCATTCTATTTCATTTCCAAAAAATTAACAGCAAATATAGTTAGTATTTCTTTCATAAATAGGGGAGACCGGGGCTGGTTGAACCAGTTTTTTTATTTTTTTTTTAATGTTTAGTGTTATTATATCAAAAAAATACGACGATTAGTAAATGTTTTGACAAATTAATACTTCAGTTAGATATAACAAATATTGATATTTTAAAGTAATAAGATACTTAATTTTTTATCACTTACAAGTATTCAACCAACCCCTTCGGTGGGGCACGTTGAACAACTCTGCGGGGTAGGTTGATTATATAGGAAGTTATAGAAATAAATAGGTATCGTTGAAATGTTAAAGCCTCAAATTTATTAAAAAACAAATACCTACATTAATTCTTAGAAGTAGTAGGTAATTAAAAAAATATGCAAAACAAAATAGAGAAGAATTTAAATATCCTAATCACTATCACAATTATGGCATATATAAAATACATCTCCATTAGTACATTGTTCGTGGGACCAACCCTTGCAGTTAGTACATTGTACCCATTTTTTCTTGGATTTACTGTTAGAATATGGTTCTATGCATATTAAACACAAAACTCCTTTTTCTTCTGAACTACTAGAATAAAATTCCTTTTTCACTTTGTTATTTCTTTTTTGTAAAGGTTGTTTGTCAATTATTTTTTTTATTTGCGGCAATTGACTTTAACAGATATTGCTGTATCATTGTTCTGGGATGCAACTAACTTTCTTTTAACCGTTTTTGCTTTGTTTTCAACATTTTCTTTTTGTTCTTGGATCGCATCTCTAACTGTGGTGTCGGTTAAAATAGCTGAGACTCTTTTCCTTATACTATTTTTGTTTTTTCTTGGTGCTGCTTTTGGGAGTGGCTTTAATTGTTTCAGAGTTACAGTATTATTCACTACTGATATACTACAACCAGGCTGCTTATCTAAAATAATATTGCTTACTACTTTAGTCGTGTGTTCAAAGACTGTTCTATCGGTAGCTTCTTCGTGAACTTCTTTAGAATCTAAATTATCTGCGATCACCTCTAGATTAGTTTTTCTTTCCACGGTAGACGTATTAAGACCGGTATCTTTAGGTGGGTTTTTTTTTGGATCTGGCCTGTCCGTGATATAAGAAGACATAAACTCAGGATCTTCAAAAACATCTTTTTTGAAAGGAGAAATTCCAGAAACCTTAAAGCCAGCTAAAATATTATTTGGGGTAGCAGCTAAAGGCAAAGCCATTTCAACAATTCCTGGTATGTCATAAATGGTCATTGTGGGGCCTGGGTGGTTTATCATCCATGAGTCACACATAGTATTCACATATTTTTTTCCAAAGGTTGAAGCTTATGGCTGCAATGCGGAGGAAATGAAAGAACAGTTGCCCCGTTAGATTTGAAATAGTCCAATGCCTCTCTCGATAAATTACTATAGTGATTATCTAATAATAAAAGTGTAGGTTTTGCTAAAGAAGATTTTGAATGTTTCACAAAGTGACGTGCGTATTTACAAAAATGTGCCTCGTTCATCCACCCTGATGGATTTGAAGCACCTACGCTTCCTGGAGGACCATTGTTAATAAAATGTTCATGATATCTTACTAGAGGGAAGAAAAAAATGGGAGAAATGCAGTTACCTGTCGCAGATATAGCAAAAGCTAAAGTTACCATCGTCCCTCTTTCTGCGGAGGTAACACGGCCTACCTGCTTTACTCCACGCCGAGCAACAATACGTTCTGGTTTTTGGACCGCTGTAACGCCCGTTTCATCGACGTTCCATATGTCCCCTGGTCCAAATTTATGCCCTTAGAGTAGGATAGGGAATCTGATTGCAGCTTTTTTTATGAAAAACCCTTCTAGTTTAACCTTTTTTGCAGCTTGTAACATAACACTTGCACTGGTGTTACCTTTATTTTTTCCTAAGGGAAAAAATTCACAGAATAAGAAATATGGCGAAAAGTATGTTTTGGTACAAATTTCATGATCCTGATCAAATAATCCTTCCTATATCATTCTTTTGATTATGATTTTTCTCTATCTTAGACTTAAACTTCTCTATTTGCTCGCTCATTTGCAATTATTTTTTAATACAGTGTGTCCTGGAACCCACAGCGACTTTTGTTCTTGCCTGGTTCATTTTAGAATGGGTTACTCAAGAACTTGCCATATAAAGGAACCATTTTAATTAAAATAATGGCTATTACAAAAATCTACGATATAAAATGTTATTACAGATTATTCGTAACCTGCTTCGAACGATATTTCTCCCCCAACGGTATTTATTTGTCGTTTCATATCAATTTTATCATTTACAAAAGAAAACGTTTTGTCTGTTCATATAGTGGTCGTTTTGCGGATGTGTGGTTGGATTTTATTTCTTTTTTTTTTTTCTTATTTCGGCCTCTTTCTTACCTTTTCTATCGCCATTATTCAAGAGAACGAAACAAGCTCGTAATATAATTGACAGAGTCGTACATTTGGAGAAATAAAAGAAGATGGAAATAAAAAATATGTGTCTGTTAAGGACACCTGTCCGTTTTTGTTGTTGCGTGAAAAAATGGAACGAATTAAAGTGCTTGTTATAATACTCACGTATATCTAAAAATAGACTTTCCACAAATCACAAAAAAAAATAGAAAATAAAAGTGGAAAGTTGTTTACTCTTTCCAGCAACTGATATCTAGAAATTTGAAGTTATAAAGATACCAGAGAATGTAATATAAATTCAAAGGACTACAATACATCTGCAAAGGTCACAGAGGCCAATTAGTATACTCATCAAATCCAATCTAACTGAAAAGTTAGTATACAAATACAGTGCTTATTAGTGCCCCAACTTCATCAAGCATTGAGAACTTAGGTTGGAAGAAAGTTTGAGGAAAGATGCTCGATTTTCTACATTTCTGTAGGTATGAATATAAATGAGAATAGCACAAGGTGTAACACACTCAAAAATCTGAGCCAGGAAGTGAGAAACAAGTAAATTTTCAAAGCTATTGAACCAAGCTTATAGTAGTATCAATAAAAGGTAGTCCAAGCACCACGAAATTGAGAATGGGTTAACCATGATCATTTCTATTCAAGTAAATTGTGTTAAATTGGTACCCAATCATATACTGTCTAAACAACCTTTATCATATTGTGAAGTTTGTAAAGGAGGAAATTTAAAAAAAATTTGCTAATTCTAAGAAGAAGTAATTAAAGGTATCTTAGGGTAATAAATTTCATGCGCTGTCTTGGTAATTGCTCCGCCGCGAATCGAATCAGGTAACTGATAGCAGCAGGCAGGGTCTCTCTAACCTTAAATATCATTAACCAAATAAACTAATCAGCTTTGTTAAGAAGCTGAGTTTGTTTGGTGAAATATGAATAGTTGAGTCACAATAAACTCTTTCCTGTCGCATTGAAAGGCCTAATGGACCCACGCACTAGTGTTAGTTGTTATAAAATCAACACAAATCAACCTGAAATTCATTATGATTTGAAAAATCACCAACATTATTGCAAAAGTTAAAGTAGGTAATAGTGAATAGCCATGTGAAGTTGGGATGCTGTTGTGGAAAGGCCTCTTTAATTCGTGGTCCTCCAGGTCACTCGGAGGGTCATCTGACTTTAAAAAACTACATGCCAAAAGGCATCACACACCTTCTCCTTTCACAAAAAGAATAAATACCGTTGACCTTCCTTTTCCCCTTATAAAATGAATTCACTGATATCTTAAAAATAGACGATAAATTATTAATACTAGTTTCCTTAACCTAAAGTTACATATATTTTTACATTTATTGATTTCCATTGTCTTTCGGAATTGTTTACGTTCACTTAATTGTTTATACCTGTCTGTTCACTTTCACTAATTGTTTATACACTAATCACTCGTATTGATCTTCCCGCTTTTACAATTTTAATTTATTTTACAATAAGGGTGTATTCTGTTTTTATGTATTTCTTTTATCAAACCTGACTCTAAGTTGATTTTACAGTTAACCTCACTCACCTCTGTGATTGTAAATCGAATTGAGATTCGAATTTGGTTACAACTAAAACTGAATCCCCTATTTTAAAATCAACTGGATTAGATACTTTACTATTTTAGTAGGTGATAGTAAATTACATTCTCAGGTTAAGGAGAAAAATTACGCCTGCACCTAGATAGAAATGTTACGGTTTATTTACGATAAAAAGACGATGACGTTGCAAAACAAACTTTTGTGACGGTGCCAAACTAGCTTTTTCTCTTTACTTTAGGATATGTTCCAAAAGTAACCAGTTGCTAACCTAACCTAACCTAACCAGAAATTTGACAGAGGTTATTTGGATAATTTATTATTTCTGGTTACTTTCGGAACAGTATGGCAACCGTTGTGACAAAAAAATGACAATTAACAATGTAGAAGAATAGACAAATTTAAATTTTATAAAAGTTCCAAAAATTGATAACGAAGTATGTGGATTATTTTTTCAAGAAATACTTTTGACATCAGATGAGTCGTCAGAGGAAGACGAAAATCAGAAAGGACCCCTAGTTCTCGAGCCAAAAATTAGAAATTTTGTGGAAGAGGTGGATTCCTATACTGAGGCAGAGTTCAGAGAACATTTTAGAATGTACAGATCCACATTCAACCATCTGCTCTCTGTTCTCGAAAATAAAATATCAGGTCAAAATATAACTGGCAGACACCCACTTTCAGCAAAAGAACATCTTTTACTCGCTCTCACATATTTTTAAACTCTAGAAATTTACAGGTGTGATATCATTCATTTGTATCTTGAGAAAATCTTAGAAACCTATTTTGTATAATAATTTATATTCAAACTTGTTCACAACTCATCGGACTAGCTAAACGGGGTGAAAACATTCCCCAGATCCTGTCTCATCAAACTTAATGTTGAAAAACTTGCTGATTTTTCAAAAGAAAGTTTATTTTTAGATCAATATCTCGCAGCTTTAAGGTGAAACCACTGGTTTACGAGCAGTGAGGAAAGTAACAATGGCAATTCTATAGCTGGCACCAAGTTATAATATATATTAATATATATGTTCAGAGGGTTCAAATTAATTTTAATAATAAGGGTTTTCCAAACACAGTAGGGGTTATTGAAGGCTGCTATATTCCAATAAGTCAACCTAAACAAAATGGAATTTCTTATATAACAAGGAAAAACTTTCCAGCATTGATTCTCTAGGTAAAATAGATTGCAATTCGTTTGAGTAAAGTAGTTTCAACTCGAATGTTTCAGGCCGTATGAGACCATATTGTGTTATTCACCCATTGCTATGTGGGGAAAGTTGGTTCAACTCCTGATTACACTGTTTTGAAGAGAAGCGATTTGTTTGAGTATTTAACTACTTTGAGAGGAGAAAAATTTCCACATGAGCACATCTACTTGGAGAAAAAGCTTATCCATGTCTACAAACTTTGATGGTACCTTTCAAAGATAATGGCCATCTCACAGAGACCCAAAGAAGATTCAACTATAATCTTTCGAAATCAAGATCCACAATAGAAAGAGCTTTTGCCTTACTCAAAAGAAGGTTTCGACGATAGAAATTTTTCGAAATGAAATGTGTGGAATGGACCTGCAAGTATATAATGGCTTGTATTCTTCACAATATTTGTATTTATCAAAATGATATAATTAATGTGAATAATGTTGATGATAATAAAATTCAATAAAATAGCAATACTTTAATTTCAAACCTACTTGAGAAAATGATGAACAGTCTAGTCTTAAGAAAAAAATGACATGTTTACAAAGGTAACTAAAACGGATATTTCTAATAAAATCACACTTAAACATAATATTCTCCGACGAATAGCATGTTCCAAACGCTAACTAAAACATATTTCCTAGAAAATGAAAACAAATCACAATGATCTTTGGAACAATATTCTCACCAACCCTAAAAACTAAATAAAGCAAATATCTCTAAGAAAGAATAAAATATAATTATGATCAGTTCATCAGGTGATTTGTAGCACTCTGCTTTAGTTGTTACCTTCTTTTGGCCTATTTGATCCGAAATTTTCTTTGAACCCACTGAACATTTTGGCCTTCATTTCCATTTTTTCTTCATGCCGTTTCTGTCTTCAATTTGGGCCAAAGTTAGGGTTTTACTTTCTCTTGCGTTTCTTGGCAAGTTGTTCCTTCGAACTAGACTCTAATGGCGTATCTTCAGACATCATTGGAGCTATACTAGTTTTTATCGACCCTGTACTGGCCACAGTACATAGTGGATTGAAATGTGGGCCATGAAAATATGTTTCATGGAAATCGTCAAAATATCTCCAATAAGAATTGGAGTTTCCAGTTAATTTCTTACCTTTAAGAACCTTATCATACGTTTTTTTCATATTCCTCCATTTTTCATCACATTTCAATGCAGATTTATTTATTTCCAACTCTTTCAATCTCTCACTAATGATTTTCCATACATTCTTTTTGTTGTACATTGGGGATAAAAATGTATGTTTATGCTCTGTGTAGAGGCTTATCAAAAGCTTGGTCTCCTGGTCTGACCAATTATTAGTGTCATCTTTTTTACCTGCAGGAGGCTTGGTAGAACTTCTGCTGCTACTAGCAAAAGGTTTGGGAGAACTTCCCCAAATTTTGTGTGTTTTCGTGTCGACATTCAACACACATATGTGAGAAATACATGAGGCATCCATCAGATTTGCCAGTGTCCCCAATTCTTCCTGGCAATAACCACAAAAACACATATCTTCAGTCAGTTCAAGATCCTATCGAAAGACAATCGGAATTAATGAGATACATAATTAAAAGATGAAGTACCATATTATCATAGTGAAAAGTGAATACTGCAACAGTATAGCATTGTAAAAAGATTGGCAATTGGTCCTCAAATATCAAATAACAACAAAGACAGTTTTCCAGTTCACTTATCGATCGCAACTGCCACAGTCACCGTGCTCTCACCGCAACAGAAGCGTTGGTTAGTGAATTGACGTTTGGTTCAGCAGCTTTCAGGTAACCGTGTTTCAAATGTCACCATTTTTTCAGGATAACCGAACTAGCGGTGATTTTCGGAACACCAAACCGTATTTTCGGTGACTTTTGGAACATATCCTTAAGAAAACTAGAAAAGGCAATCTGGCATTTCTTCTTTTTTATTGGCATTTGCCTCGTAATGCATGAATCGAAGGTGTTTATTTGCAAATAAATGCTTGTATAATAGTCTGATTTATTCAATATAAGTATTTATTTATGTGAAAAGCGTGGATAAGATACAAGAAACAATTACCAATCAATCTATATAAAAATATATCAAGTTTTATCAACCTAACCCAACATTAAAAAATTTCACTCTTTCTACGTTTAAATATATAACAATAGACACTTGATGATTAATACGTAAACGTAAACGCAGAATTTGACAGGTACGCGTGCGCATTAAGTACTTCTCGGACGTATTTAGATACGTTTAACGTAAACTTGCGTGTTTCTAAGTATACCGTAAACGTAGGTTTATTGAGCCGAGCTAGGCTCTCGGAACACTCGAATTTAAACGTTTTCTTCACGTGTTACTTCACTTGTTTATTTTTATTATAAGTAGAGTGTAACATAACCTCTCTTTACTGGTAAGTATATTACTACAATTTTAATGTTATGTTCGTAAAATTATATTCCAGAAAGTTTGTTTTAGTTCATATCATGGAAACAGTTCACAATAAGCGAGTGTTTTTTTCTGTGGAGGATGACTTGCATCTTGCCAGAGAAGTAGTTGGACAAAATCCATATGAAGATCCCTTAAGATGGAACTTAATTAGTGTAAATATATTTCAAATTACTGGAAAGTTAATTTCAGTACGAACGTTGAGGGACCGAATAAAGAGTTTGGTTAGTAAATTCTTGAAAAAAGAGAAGATGGAACTATTCAAGTAGGTATACAATACACTGTTGTAAAATTATTCCTAATAAAATCATGCTTCTGTAGGTCAGGCACGGAGGAAGAGGTCAATGAAATGGATGACCTACTAAAGCACATTTCTGATTTAATAAATGAGTTTTCAAACAGAAAAAAAAACTGTTGGAATTGAAAGTTCATATCAAAAGGGTATTTCGAAAAGAGATGAAGCTTTACAAAATATTAGTTTAAACATAGCCACGACTAGCATAGAACCAATTACAGAACAATGTATGTGTTGTTATTTATCTTGTGTTTATTATAGATAGCTGCTAGATCCACAGCAGGTGCATTGAGCAAATCTACGGCTGTCGTAGAGATATATATATATATATATATATATATATATTCCTTTTTTTCAGTTGAACCTACTGAAACTGTTTACTGTACATCTGAAATTGAAGTTGAGACTTTGGCCTTTAATGATAATGAGGATGATAAGTCTAAGGCCACTGCTACTGATGGGAAGGAAAATTACGATAACAGAAAATTAAATGACACTCCTAATAGAGTTGTCAAGTCATCTCAAAAAAAAATTTTAAGTAAGACTGATAAAATTAACCTTATTTTCAAAACTAATACTGCCATTTTAAATTTAGCTCCAACAAGAAAGCGGACGTTAAATGTGGGGTCTAAAACACACAACTCTCAATTATTTATAAAAAAAAAAACTAGAGGGCACATGAACTTCGTTGTCGATAACTAGATTTACAGGAAAGGGCACAAAATTTGAATGAAAAAAAATTTGAACTGGAATGTTGGGAGAGGAAAAAAAGAGGAGAGATGGAAGAAAAGAAACTAAATTCTGAATTAGATATTATTAAAAATCAACAGAAATTGATGGAGATTATTTGTGACAAATTTAAAAGTTAAAAAAATTAATTTCACTAATTTTCAGTTTTATCCTGATGTTTTCCTACTTTATTTTATTTTTGTTCCTAGACCAAGTACACATTTTTAATTTATGTTATCAATTTTATTTTTGTTCATAGATGTAGTGCAAATTCTTAATTTTTGTTATATTAGATTATTATAATCTGTAAATAAATCTTTTCTACAAGTTAGTTTAACTGCATTTTTTATTTAAAAAATCAAAAATTTATTATTTTTAGGTTGTGATAAATACCAAAGTAATACTTACTCTATATTATCTATTTAACACAGGAAATACATGATACGATTGAAATTGTTTTATAAATTTATTAGAAAGATATATCTTAACCAATAATAGCATGTCTTACATTTTAATAATAGAGCATAGTAGAAGTAGTTTCTATAGAATTTGGAGCAGCTTTGTATTGGGATCTTGAAAAATTTTCTCATTATTAAAACTCAATTTAATGATTATTGATTTGATTAGGATTGTTGCTTTATTATCGAGAACATTCTATACAGATAAAAATAATGATATAAGTGATTTAGGAGTAGTTTCAATCAAAAATAAATCAACGACACTTATTTTTATTTTGTCTGGTAACTTTTGAACTTCATTCGTGATAAATACTATAATCATTAATTATTTCCTAAATAATCTTCTAATACTGGAGGATCTATGTGAAAGTAAGAAGATGTTTCCCCTCCATATAAACAAGTATGACAATTGGTTAAAATCATTGCCACCTCATACATTTCATCAATAAATTGTAATAAAATTTTCTGATTTTTTTTATAATCAAGAAATGCAAATTCTTGAATGATCTTATTAAAACCCCATTCAACAGATATTCGTAGGGCACCCATAATGTTGTTGAAGTTTTGTCTATCTTGCTGCCCTGCGATTTCATGTGCAGTAAATGGTCTAAGGAGTAGCTCCCTTAGACCATAAGCTTGATCTCCTTAAAGAACAAAATGTTGGTTGCCAAAAACAGCATTTTGAGTAAGCTCCTCATAAAGTCCAGAATCTCTAAATATTCCAGCATCATGGCGTCGGCCTTCGTAAGCTCCCTTAAGGCTGACACAAATGCCATCTGGGCAAATAACAGACTGATATTTTACACAATGGGCCTTCTTATGTCCAGAATAATAAATCTCCTGGTTGATTGTTGGTCGACAAATGGGCCTTGCAGTCCCATCAATAAAACCCCAACAATTTTGTAGAGGGCAACCTTTCTGAGCAATTGCCTGAAAATAATGGGGTCTCTCTAAATTAAACTACATAAAAAATTGCAAAAAATGTCATTAAAGAAAACATAAGATAGCAGTATTTAAAAGCTATCAAAAATCTCTTACCTGTTAATATTCATTGAACTTTTGCAAGTTTAGATATTGTATATTTTGTAAGTTTTCCAGCAAATGGCCTTTATTGTTAAATATAATTGATGATGTCAATTTAAAAATGTTAGAAATGATTGTACTGCATAAACCAAATATTGGTTCTAAATCCACTAGTCTATTTGGATATGCCAGTCTGCTTAGAAGCACACAGAGAGCATGAACACCTGCACAATAAAAAATTATAGTTATATAATTGCATCTCCTATAAATAGAAACAAGTATAAAGCATATAGCCCAGAAATGAATTTTTCTGTTAAGAATATTAGCATTACCTTTATTGCATTTTAAAAATATTTAAGGTACAACCTATCAGAAGTATTAATTTTAATAGAATAGCAACTTTTTGTTACATACAAATAAGAAGGTACCTACCTGGAATGGTTACTCTATCCCCTGTGGTTATGGTTTCTGGTATACCCAAACCTCTTGATAATGTATGGAGATCATTTTTTGTGAATTTGAATAGATTTTTGCATTCTAAGGGCGCGTTGTATCAAACACCTAAACTCGGTTTAATGATAACTGATGTTTAGTCTGATGTAATTGATGGTTAATATATACATCTATCTGTCACAGTCTAAACATCAATTCTCATTAAACCGAGTTTAGATGTTTGATACAACGCGCCCTTAATTGGATAAGTTGTTCAAGTTAAAACGGCCATAAAGTAGACCTCTGTTGCCCAAGTTCTCCTCATCATGAAGAATATGTAAAACCAAGGCCTCATCAAAATCATCATCATTTTCTTCATCTATTAACGCTCCAAAATCCAAAATTTCTAACATATTTTACTTAAATAACAATAAAGTTGGGTTAGACGACAAACCCGGCGTCAATTGCCTTAACTCGTTTTAAGATGCTTACTTACGTCTCTTACAGCATTAAGCGGGAGAAGCGGGCTCCCACTTTGGCATTTTCGTTCAAAATAACTTAACAAAGATGTTACCAACACTTGACATTTACTGTTCAACTGATTGGGCATTTTATTGCGTTAAACTACACACTGCAGATTTGTCTGAGTAATTAGGTATGAAAATAACTGGTTTTTCTTTAAATCCGAAAGAAACTATTAATTCAAAAGCACCAAAAAACTTGTAAATACTAAGACGATGATCGAATGTCAATGAATGTCAAACTAAACTGAGGAATTTTACCAATTGATCTGACAAGTTGACATCTTGAAGTTTTGCCAACCCGTACACTATAAATTGCCCTATCCATTAAAAATAAATTGTATTTACGGTTGGTAAATTTATATTTATTCTGATAAGCAGGAAAGTAACTAAAACTGACGTCATCGTCTTTTTATCGTAAATAAACCATATTTCACTTGTATTGTTAACCATTCATTATTTTATTCGTATTACTAAATGAGTATATATAACTGCGTAGTTCTTTTTAATAAATAATATGGTCGATACAGAAGCAAATAAAAAAGTTCCATATAAAAAGTATACTTGATGAATAATTTTTATTAAAAGCGGAAAGTAACGTAGAAATTATAATGGGCTGTAGAAAAACTCTTTTTCATGTTTAAGATACTCTTATCATTCCTTTTTTTATATAAGAAACAACCTTTTGTAGATCCAAGGCGGGAATTTATATTCACCAACTACTAAGTGTTTTTTTCTGGTTGTCTTCCGGTGCAGTAGTGGCACGAAATCGTATATCTCCACCATTCGGGGTGAATTTTATAGACCTTAAATCCGTTACCAAAGAGATATTCTCCTATTTTGCATCATGGTGTATTTAAGAATTGAAAACAAAATATTTTGTCCAGGCATCAACATAATCCGTATACAGTATGTCTGAAAAAGTTGGCAACATATGGGAAACTTTTTTATTGTAAGTTTTACGAAACTATTCTTTACGAAAATCTCTGCTTTCGAAAATAATGATATTCAGGTATTTACATTTGACATTAAATGTACAGGGTGTCCACAAATTGCAAAATATTAATAGGAATATTTTTTGACCATTTCAATTTCAACTTAAATTTTGCAAATTTTAGTTGTGAAACACGTCAACTTTTATCTTATTTAACAAGTCTAATGTCTATTTGTTGATTTGAAATATTTTAGCAATGGACTTAAATCAGTAATAAATAAGTAATAACCAACATAATAATGTATTTTCTACTGTAATATACAAATTCTGAACGTTACTTAGAATTTTTGAATGATTTTATTGATAACCTACCAATAATAGAGAGACAACGCATATGGTACCAACATGATGGGGTACCATGTCATAGTACCAGAAATGTTCGAGAATATCTACTGCAAACTTTTAATGGACGAGTATTAGGAAGATTTGTGGAATTTGCTTGGCCTGCAAAATCTCCAGACCTGAACCCATTAGACTTCGTTTTGTGGGGATACCTCTAGCAAAAAGTGTACCCAAAAAGACCATTCGACAATATTCGTTATTTAGAAAGAACAATTCAGGAAGCATGGTGAAGTTATTACTCCGGCTGTTATTAGAAATGTAATAAAAGCATTTTCTAAAAGAACAATTAAATGTTTAGAAAGAAACGGTGGACAAGTTGAGATGCATATTTAGTGATGAAAAAGTTAAAACGGATTTTTCTTGTTCATGCATTCATTCATCTTTTCGAAATAAATAATTGTAATTACGTATTTGTCTATTTGAAATAATTCTTTACAGATAAAGTCAAAGTTTATCAATTTTGCAATGAGATAATGAGTAAAGTAATCAGTAATTGCACTGAAACGTAATTTTCAATATATTTCGACACCTTAAAATTATATTCAATATTTTGAGAACAATTTGTGAGAATAACATAATTTTTTCAAGTAGTATGATCTAATTGCATATTAGAACATAGTTTTCTATTTCGAACAACTTTTCATGATTAAAGTTTCCGATATTGTAAAAAATAAAGGTACTTTACTCTTGTATCGAATTCATATTTTTTGACAAACATCGTATACGATTTAAAAAATTGACATCTGACATTTGTGTTTTACTTTATGGACCATGCAGAAATTTTTATAAAGAATAACTCTTTTTCGTAACATTACAAATAAAAAAGTTTCTCATATGTTGCCAACTTTTTCAGACACACTGTATATTTTGGTATCAAAACGATTGAATTTGGTTTTGATATTTTTCTATGATACTGGATGTCCTGGTAGATTCTTATACATTTTAAGTTCTAATATATCTGAACTTAGAAGGGATAGGTTTCGTCCAATTAGAGATATTCATCATGTTGCCTATTAACAGTGTATTTCCTTAAATTAATAAGTATTTCATTTAAAAAAATAATAATTATTGAATAAAATCGATAAAAAACAAATTCCCCGACAGAAATATAACATACAGTGTGTAAATGCCAAACGGATTAAATTCATTATTTCGGTTACTGTACATATTTATAAAAAATCCCGAAGCGCGTCAAATTTAAATTATAAATTGACATTCTTCAACGTAAAAATGCGATCCCTACCTTCAACCCCCTTCGAATGACAAGTACAGTCCCCCATTTATCAAATGGAAAGTATAGGCTTGTGATGTATCGTTTGAAACGTCTCTTCATTTTCTTTTCAAAAATGT
This sequence comes from Lochmaea crataegi, assembly GCA_947563755.1. Classification (NCBI taxonomy): domain Eukaryota; kingdom Metazoa; phylum Arthropoda; class Insecta; order Coleoptera; family Chrysomelidae; genus Lochmaea; species Lochmaea crataegi. The sequence goes on from OX387429.1 coordinate 20,542,825, forward strand.
TATAGTTTTCAAGTTTATTGCAAAAATTAAGATTGAATAAAATAAAATCATGTGGTTACCGAAATTCACTATAATATACTCAAAACTTATTACAATATACCCAATAGTTATTTCCCGTTTAGGTCTTGATAATAAGAAAGTAAGCAAAAACCATAGCAATGTTCTTTTTAGATGTTATCCAATGTGCTAAAAGTTGGAACCATTGATTTGTTGAAAAATTATAGTTATTATTTGTTTTTTCATACAGTATGACCCACTTAAGATCGCAACATACAGTTATAGATTTTAATTGACATTTAATGGAATTCAAATTTTGGAGGTTTAAAAAGGTTGGCAAGGGTTACCACACTGTATCTCTTTAAATTAAATTTTAAGTAATGTAACTCCACCGGTGTCAGATGGTGTCGTCAAAAAATTTTTATTTATATTTTTGAACGTACACACGCCAATTGACGTTTTATGAACTCCAAATTTTGGTGGTCAGTAGAAAACAATTTGTTGAGTTGTTGCCCTTATGAATATTGGGTTTGTGTTGCGTCGTAGCTAAATAAATATTTTCCAATGAAATGTCTAATAAACTAAATTCCATGCCTTTGCCGTTACGCTCTTATTTTTAATTAGGTAATTGAACTAAATATTGCAATTACCATTTTAAAAACACGGATTTTTGAAGTCCCCCAAAGACTTACGCTACTGACACAAACCCAATATTCATAAGGGCAGCCACTCAACTAATTGTCTTTTACTGACCACCAAAATTTGGAGTTCATAAAACGTCAATTAGTGAGTTTACAGGGACGTTCAAAAATAAAATAAAAAATTTTGAACGTTGTACCTTCCTGACACCGGTGAAGTTACATTACTCAAAATATACCCATAGGTTTTTAAGGGATACTCTTTTTTTTTGGAAAATCGACGTTTTGAAGCCTCCTGAAAATGTACGCTACTGACATATATCAAATATTAATAGGTAAAAATACTTCCTTTGCCGACGTTTACAAACCACCAAAAATTCATCAAATGTCGATTAAAAGCTATAACTGGGCATTGCGATCTTGAGTGGATCACACTGTATGATAAAAATTTTTTGTGTTTTCAGTTCTTTACATTTTGATTTTTTTGAACCTAACAAATTGTGATTCATAAAATAAGAACGTGATTATTTTTGACCATTTTTTAAAATATTTAACAATTTTTGACAATATTTGACCATTTTTGACCACTTTTGACCATTTTTGACAGTTTTTTACAATGTTTGACAGACGACAGATGATTGACCATTTTTGACAATTTTTCAAAAATTTTGACCATTTTTCAGAAATTTTGACAATTTTCAAGAATTATTGACCATTTTTGACAGTCTTTTATAATTTTTGACCATTTTTCAAAATTTTAACGCAGCGTTGGTTATATAGTATCGCGCGTTATTTCAATGCGTCTCTCTCTTCCTATCTCTCTCACTCTCTCTCTCTCTATCTCTGCACTGAACGTCCACTATAGCCTGCGTCTCTCTCTCTCTTTCTAATGAGTCATCGCGTGACGAACGCTTTTTCGTAACATCACACGTTTCACGAGTTCACTAGCCGTCCCAAAAGTCCTATGTCGTGCAATAGGGAGCAAGCTTCAAAAATATATATAATTATTCGTTTTCTTCATTTTCCATAATGTTTTTCAACTGAAATTCTTGTTAATTATTTATAAAAATATCTATGAAAAACCCTAAAATTGTTCGCCCATGTTCATAGTCGCCCGCAAACTATATTTTATAGACTAAGAAGTAGCCCCTAAAAAATAATTTCAGCCACAGTAACAGATCGACATAATAATCGCCTGCATACAAAAATCCCTTTGAACCACATAACACGCCCCTGCAAGTTTTCTATTATTTCGGGTTATCTTCTCCAGTGTATGGCATGTATTATGTTATATTTTCCATCCATTTGTGTAAATGCTTCTGTTCCACCGAAATAACTATAAAGATAAATTTGCAATAAATGGGGCAGAGTTGGACCCATTTAGTAAGAAGCAAATTGAAATAAGGAAATGTCCTAAAAAAAGAGACCTACATCGTGACATAAAGATAAAAGAAATTCGTTTTGCAACTTTTATTACGTCACTTTATCATGTCTTGACAGAGAACGCGGGACATCGTGAACTTTATTAACTTTTGTTGTTGTTCAAAATAGAGAAATTGAAATATATTTTATTGGAAAACTTGGAAATCGTTTATTTATAGTTTAGTAGCAATTTATGAGTAATTTAACTTACTGTTGTTTGCAGTAACTAAAGTTACCGCTATGAAGTGGTTTACCAAGCCAGACACAAACAAATCATCGATAAAAACTCAGACATGTTTATATACTATTCAGTACTTATGAAGTCAAAAAGGGTCTAGAAACGTTCATTTCTATAGATACCGTGAATTTTTTTTATTTGTATGTAATAGTTTGAGGGTGAAGAAGGAAGAATAGTATTTTATACTCCCTCCCTAAAAGGAGCGGGTAGCTATAGACTTGCCGGAGCCTCTGAGGTGTGTACTAACCCAGCATTCGCCTATTGCTACGAAAAACATCTGGAAAAACTAGAAGGACTATTTGAATGTATTAAAAAGTGTCCATCGAAAGGGAGTAATTTAAGGTGGCGCCATAGTAGCAAGTGCAAAGATATTAATAGGTTGATTTATCTAGGTAATATTATAAAAGTTATAAACTCTTAATTGGAATAATATGATACTGATTTCAGCAGATATTTGACTTTATTTGTAATTTTTACAACTCATAAATAATAATGACAAAAATATTTTTCACAATTAGTACTTAATGATTTAAATTTTTTTTTTGTTTTTATATGTATATCTGTTAACTGCAGTAACATACTGTGGGACATACTGTGGGACGAAAAAACGACAGAGGTTGAGAGGTATCAATTTCTTTACTTTTAAGTTTTCGCCCGCTTGGACAACTTTTCACTGAACAATGCTTTCCATTGTTTCAATATTTTTTCTCCTTATATGAACAACAATGAAATAATTAAAATGAACAAATGTATTAAAAAAAATTTGTAAAAATCAAATCACTATCGACTATCGACGTTATCCTAGTAGTTTCATGGGTTTTATTTACTAAATGACATTTGACCGCTAAATTTACATCATTTCCATTAGCTACACGAGCGCCATTTCGGTGAATCTTCGAATTATAATTTGCTGTTTACACATTTGCAACTTGTCCCCCATACAAGATGGTTCTCCTTCCTTCTACCCTCCATAATTGAAACGAAAAAAGTTAATTTAAAAAATAAAATTGGATAGTTCATCAGAAGATTCGAAAGATGAAAATAGGATTGCTGTATATTGTTATGAAATGAAAAAATGCAGCCATTTTCATGGAACGTACACAACTGATGATCACAAAACAGACAAACCTATAGAAATGGAAGTTTATAGAATTGCCCTGAATAAAAAAAATTGGATTCCAAACCCATCCATCTGAAGTGTGTCCTGCTGAAGTGAAGTGTCCTGTTGAAGTGTGTCCTGCTTCAAGGCTAGTCCTCACGTGACATAAACTCGGTCAAATTTGATCTCAAAGTGTAATCAAATCTGAATGGAATAAAGTAAAATAATGAAAAAAAGTCTTGAATTATCTCGACAGTTATTGAACACTAAATACGCAAAAATAAAAAAGGTTTGCCTTTTCAAGTACCTCAGTGAAATTATACAGGAATCGGGTTAAAAAATTTGCAAATGGAGCCGGCTGTCAAAATATTACAATTTCCTCCAGGCTAACCCATAACATTTATGATGAAAAATGACTCTCTAAGTGTACTAATGACTTTGACACAGTAATCAAACCAGATTACATGTATGCATCCCAAACACTAGTTATGAATAGAAAAACTAAATTGGAAATTAAAGGATAAAAAGGAAGATTGTTAGAAAAATACCAGACCCAATGAAAAATGGATCAAGTGAGAGAAGAATACGAGGACACTGTATGTCCAAAATACACCAAATTGTGGCAGAAATCAAAATAATTTAAGTTTGGTTAACTGTGAAAAAATAAAGTATCACTTCCACTTACGGTGCGTTTTTGTTTCCCAACTACGTTGTTCTTCAGTCGAAATGAATTCCCTTGAGTATATCAAACCGCCCAGTGAACGACTACTAGAGAAGCATAATATTTCAGGTTTTCACAAATTCACGGTGGGCATTTAATTGCGTCCCGTGGATTTCTGTTTGTTTTACTTTTTACTACCCTTCTCGCTCTCTACAGTCGGTTTGCTGTTCTATTTGTAAGCAATGGCGTACTAGCTATAACCAATTTTAATGTTGATGACGTTTGCCGTGATAAATGAAGGAATTTTGATTTGTCAAGCTCTGTTGTTTAGTTAGTTTAATCTCCACTTTGGATATTTATATTTAGCTAACAATAGGTCCATGTTAAGCGGCTTTAAAATTTTTCAATTAAATTTAAATTTCATCTACTGACTTAACGCAAGATTGTTTAAAGTTAGGGCCACTGGGAGAAGCTACAGTTACCATTAAGGACCCCATTCACGTTGAGATCGGTATCAATACGTGTAGCGCGAAAGGCGGCGATACATTTAAAACAAAAATGGTGCCGCCTGTCATGCCCGTACTTGTAGCAGTGGCAGTGGCATTATCAGTCGTTTTGAAGAAGAAAAAAGACAAAAAATAATATGGGTAAAGAAATGGTTACGTCAGAGAAACAAATATAGAGTGGTAAATTTACTGCAAGAATTAAAGATCAGACGCTTTCTCCAAATTGTAACCTAAATTAGATTTTCCCTCTCTAGGCATTTCAGAGTCGGCAATAAAGCTCAAAATGTCATAGTACCACAAGCTTGGCACGTATACGTCGTCGTTAGATGTTCCACTTTTTATGGACGAAACGACTTTTTTCCCGTCGAAAGGCACAACGAAAGCTGTGTATTTTTTTCGTCACCAAACTGCGATCCCTTTTAGCACTTGTTCACCAAAACTGTCATTGCCGATTCTCTTGAGAAAATCCTCCCAAAACACACGATCTTCCATGATGGAAACAACACTGTTTATGTTTTAGTATCGCGATACATAATAAACGTAAACATACACGTTAAAACAAGTATAAGGTGCATGCGTTCGTTATCGGGGTTTCGCTACAGTGATACAGGCGGCGATGCCATCCGATACCGATACAGCGATACTGAGATAGACAAATACACTGCGAGATTTGTATCAAGATACTGATACTTGAAATATGTATCGATACCAATCTCAACGTGAATGGGGCCCTATAAACCGATTGGTTATGTCTTAAAATTGCAGCATTTTGTTGCGCAACGTCACAGGCTCCAAATTTTCAAACAGAATAGCTGAACAAAGTGTATTACTGGAGGAAAGTAAAGCGAGATACTATAAGGCGAATTAAATATCAAGCGCAATAATCAACTGACTAATTGCCATAGTGAAATTACGGCCTATCCACCCGGATCAAGTGGTGTATATCTTCCATCTTTGAAAAAATTTCTCAAAACACGGCTTGCCTTGTGGTTGAACTTTTAGTTTTTAATTTGAAGTGAAGATAACGCGCTTGCAGTGTGCTGGTATAGTTTTAACAAACGTTACCTGATTTGCACTGCAAAAATATTTTGTCCAGTCCGGTTCAGAAATACTGGGCATGAAGCATATACCTACCTTGCACTGATGATGGCGCAGATACGCTAATACTGGTCTAAGCTAAGCGGTCATTGTTTTGAATGATCCTGTCAAACTATGTTAAATAGTCTTTTCCGTCGACCGTGTATTAACATATGCTATTAACGTTCTCAAACTTAGACAAAATCATACATTAATGACCCCCATTAATGCATGATTTACCTACATTAATCAACGATTTTCTGCAGGCAACCCAACGCACATCTTATACATTATATTTATATTGACAGTTACCTGTGGTGTAGGCAACAAAACATACAATAACGTCTTCAAAAAATGAATCCTGGTATAGAATACTTCTAGTTTTTGACCTGCATATCGTTTTTATTTTATTATTCTACAAAATTATAATAATATTAGTGTTGAAACATCCAAAATATAATGTAAGAAAAACGAAAACAGTGACATTTGAACTGGCGACCTTCTCTGTGACATTTCAATGTCATTATTTATTTTTGACAGTACTTACCTATGAAACAAATAAATATTTTTAGTTTTTAAATATTGAGAAAAACGAATACAACTGATACAGTCGACGGAAAAGCTTTGTAACTAACACGAGTATTAAAAGGGCAATTAACAATCTCGAACATTAACGCACTCGCTCTACTCGTGCGTTAAATTATCTCAATTGTTAATGGCCCTCATTAATACACTTGTTGGTTAAATAACTATTTTCGTTGACCGTTTATTAATTTCGATATTAATGAATTATTTTATTTCATTAATGCACTCTTTTTGTGATTTTGACGTTTTGATGACATTTTGATATAGACAATATACCAATGTCATTATGGATATTTTCCAAGTTGTTTGAAGTCATTTTGATGATATTTTGATATAAACAACCAGCTATAGTAATGAAAATAAAAAAAAATCACAGACTAACATCATACACTTTACTTAACAATTTTAATACATAATTATTTTTGGTTATTTATAAAAATATTCAGTTATAATATCACAAGAGCATAGACAATATTCGATTATTCACCGAGTCACAAGACGTATTTGGCGAAACATCACGAGAGCGCAGCTCGAGTGGTGTTTCGCGAAATACGTAGAGTGAAGAGGTAAATAATCGAAAAATATTGTCTATGCTCGAGTGGGTATTCGTTACGATTATATAACGAATAATATTCAAATTTTTTTTATTGATTAATATTAATATTGAAGGTACAATTATTATAATACATATTTGATGTATTGTTGTTTTCCGAATTTGTGGTAGAATTAACTGACATTTCATTGAGCTTGCCCGTTACTATGGAAATGATCACAATATGGCAGGAGGCGAAACACCAAAACGATTATATCACGTCGTCAAGGGGTATATTCACTTATCAATACGTCGTAACTAAGGGAAATTCAAGGATTGTATTGGTTCATTAGAACATGAGTTATATAATCTTTATATTACAATTGTTCAAATTTGAGAACGGAACAGATACATTGTTTGTGGTATGAACGTCATGACATTCTACGTCATTGGTATGGAGTTGGCATTATTATCTTCTGATGGACTTTGTGGAAAAGTGAATTTTGTCACAAAAAATGAGTTTACGGTCAACGAACAAATATTGTAATCAACTCATTTGGTAATGGGCGATTAATAAACTCAGCTATTAAAGGCACTCACTCGCTATCGCTCGTGCTTTAAACAGTTTCGTTTATTAATCGCCTTCATTAACAAACTAGTTCATCAAATAACTATTAAACTAGTCAATTGATAACTTTTCTATACATATATGGTTGACTTGTATTCATTTATATTTTTTTCCGCCATTAATATTGAACTCCATTTAAGGTACACATAAACAAATGCACTATCGGAAGATCCGAATTGTCGTATTTGTTTGGAAGACAAAAAAACAGCAGAAGATAAAGTTACTTTATGCCTAGTGTTTGGCGGAATCTCTCTCTCTCGTCCTCAGACCTGAGATATCGTTTACCAGATGGCTCCGTTAAGAAGCAAACCTTCCCTAACCAAATAGTTGACTGATTGATTAGTTCAGTTTTAAAATCCTCGGCATCTCATTTTCTGCCCTTGGTTGCAATATTTATGTGACTAGTTGTCCTTAACAGACTTAACAGCCTCTTCACAAGATCTTAGAAATCGTTTCTTGGGCACACTAGACCCAGAAGTTTATATTTCCAATTACTCATTCGAAGTCATTGAACATTTGAACGTGTGAGGCTGTTATTTTCTTCTCCTTGCAACACTGACAACACCGAAAGTAAATGGAATGTTAAATTCTTGGAATCATTAATAACTAGGTCGTTGTTAGCTGGTGAAGATGTGCATCTTTTCTCTTTTTCAGAATCATACCTGTTTATACCAATGGTAAGCATGTGCTTTTTTGGGGTACAGTGACTGGTGGGTAATCATGTCACTTCATTTATAATAATAATAATTTAATTCACCAAAAGAATATACAGTAGATTAGTAGGCACATTAACGATACAAGAAACTCAAAAAAGTTCATTGAAGAACTTGTCTTTGAGTAAATCGCCTTAATTAATAATTGATAACCTCAATGGCAGTTACTTAACTACTAACTTGAATTGTAACATAATAGAAATTTGTAGAATACCTACATGTACAAAATACACATAAATATGTTTTTATTTTGTTTTCAACTTATAATAAAATATCAGAATATTACACTACTTAGGATATTTAACACACAAATTCATATGGATAACAATGATGGATCAATAATATTTTGTATTTCCCTCCTGTTTATAGAGAGTAACCAAGCTTTTAGCTTACGTTTAAGTCTAGGTACCAGATAGAATAGACAAAATGTCTTTGACCTATCGTTTTATTTGCTCGAGAGGAAACAACATTAAATACTTTTTTTGTAGAATAACTGTGGTTAACATTAGTAAGGTATTTGGATTTACATTTGCTGGTTAATACAATAATGGCCTTGGTATACAATTGCCTCATGTCAAGAGTTTGTGCTTAGGAGTATAAAAGGTCTGAAAAATCTTTTTTGTATGGTTTGTATTAGTAAGACATGACATTGTCTAATTACGCCCCAGCTGACAATTCCGAATTGTAATATAGATTCTACCAAAACATAATACTTTTAGATGGGAAGTGCTTAAGAAATGTTTAAATTGACGAAAGGGGTATAGTAAGTGTCTCCATTTTTTTGTCATTTCATATACTTGAATATCCCATCCAAAAAACTGTCTATATAGATGCCTAAATATTTCAAGGAGTTTACCAGTGGGACAGGTTGTTTATCTACATACAACAAACTATATAACGGTAAATGAGGCTCATAAGAAGTAAATGGTATTATTTGGGTTTTCTCAACGTTCATAGTGAGCATGTTGCCTTTTATCCAATCAACAATAAACTTCAAGTCTTTTTCAGCCATATCACGAGCTGACCGCCATGAGTCTCCAACTTATATCAGAGCAGTATCATCAGCGAACGAAGTAATGGTACCTATACACTTAGAAGAAGTAAGTCATTCATGAATATTATAGAGAGTATGGGTCCAAGTACAGTGCCTTGAGGAACACCAACAGTACAAGTTCTTTCACTGCTCAAAAAGGAATTAACCTGGACCCGTTAAAAAGTTTCTAAGCATATTATGCACTACTCCTCGTATTCCAAGGTACTCAAGTTTATCCAGCAGGAGACTGTGACATACCGTGTCAAACGCATTTGCTAGATCAACGAAGATACCAAGGCACGGTCGACTATTCGACCACTATTAAGTTTTAATATTTCGTTGATCAGCAACTCCAAGAGTTTTTTACTAGGAGTTTGGTGTGCCCAGCAAATGGTTACCTATATTACATATAGTTTGGCAAGTCTATCTGAAGCTACGGGGCATCCGTAAGGGGAGAGGAAACATGGCCGATATCTGTCATAAACGTACCAATAGCGTACGGTACCTATTTTATAAAAGTATTAAAAATAATTATTATTATTATATAATAATTATATATAGAAACTGATTTATGCTTTGCTTTAAAGGTAAGGTATTTTTCAAAACACGGTACCTATTTGTTAAAAATCGTACTTGAATTCAATATGGATACTAAATATTAAGATACCAAGTAAAACTGAAAATACGAAGGAAAATATTGACATTATAAACGCCACTGGATAATCAATGACAATCAATTGTCGAAGTGAGAGGGAAGAACACACGCACGCGCTTGCCAATAGGAAGTCAGGTGGTTACCTAGCAACGGAGGTTCGATAAAGATTCACCAATTCAGTTAGTAGGAGGGCGTGGTAATTATGATTTTCGCACGACGTTGCCGGCTTGAAGGAAACCCATAACATATTTGGAAAAGTGTTCATCTTTTAATATTTAGAAATTGAAAAAATAATGTTAATAAACAAAATCCAATGAAACAAGCACATTAAAGAACTAACGTTTAATCATTATTGACATATTGTTAATAATAAAAATTCCATTTTCTAATTATTATCACTACATACTTAGCACTTCAGGTTTTTCATAGTTAAACGTGGCAATATCGAATGTTTTCGACCGCATTCCTTTCACAGCTTCAGTTATGTTTGCCAAACTATAGGTACAGTATTTGAGCTATTATACATCTGTAGAAAACACAGCTCTTTAATTTACTTTAACAGTAAGATCTTCATATATATAATAAAATTCCCTTCTATCTTTCAGTGTGATGAGATTTCTTGAAATTTTTTCCGTCAAAAGTTTTCAATTTTCCATTTGTTGCTAATTTTTTTTTCTATCATTGTTTTCCCTCTTTCCTTCAACATTTTGGCTATGTTGTTATCCCAGGATTCTCTATCTTTTAACAATCACTTTTGCTTCCCATACATTTTTAACTAGTCTAGTATCCTCTATTCACTGTAGATGTCCCCATCAGCTCAGTTGTCTATCTTCTATATAATCTAGCATGGATTTTATTTCTAGCTCTTTTCTTATGTCTACATTCTTTATTCTGTTTAGTTTTGTTTTTACTTTCACAGATCTCAGGTATTTCATTTCTATAGCTTGTATTCTTCTCTTCATTTTTTGTTGCTGTTCCCACGTTTCGCTGCCATTAGTAGGTGCCGGTCTAAAAAGTGATCGGAATACTGTCATTTCGGTTCTTTTTGAGATTTGCTTCTTATTAATAAATCCAGGTTTCAGCATGTGGTAAGTTTTTATGGCTTTTTCTGTTCTTTCCATAATATCCCTTTCCTGGTTACCAGTGCATTCAATTGTTGTTCCTAAGTATTTAAAGTAGAAAACTTGTTCGATTATACTTTCTTTAATTCTTATTTTTTGCAATCACTATTTTTGTTTTATTTGCATTTGTTTCCATTCCATTCAATTTTAGAGTCCTATTCCATATGTCTATATTTTTTTTGAAGACCTCTATATTGGCCATTATAACTAGATCGTCAGCAAAAGCACCTTCACGTATCTTAACTGGTCTAAGTTGCTTCATACCTACAGAAAGTCCCTGTGTATCTGTTTTGGTTTGGTTTATTATGTGGTCCATGAAAATATTGAATAAAGTTGGGTTAGCGCTCCACATTGCCTTTATCCCTGTTTTTTCTCAAATATTTAAGATGCTAGATTATTTTTGATTATATAGTTTATGTTTTTTCTTTAAATACTTTTTATCACTCCTATTAGTTTTTTATCAACTTTCCTTACTTCTAGTATATCCCATATTTTCTTTATAAAAACTCTGTCAAAAGATTTCTCCAAGTCTATAAATGCGAAGTATTTTGTGTTTTTTCTATGATTTGCTTAACTGTAAATAGGTGGTCGTGTACACTTCTTCCAACCCGGAACCCACTTTGTGCTTCATCCAGTGTTGGTTCTATATGCATTTTTAATTTATTATCAATAATTTTTTCGTACACCTTCTGGGCTAAACTTAACAACATTATCCCTCTGTAATCGCTGCTCTCTCTAACATCTCCTGTTTAATGTATTGGTAAAAGTATTCCTGCCTGCCAATCTTCTGGTATTTTTTCTTCAGGCCCTGATTTATTACAAACATCTAAAAGCAATTCTGGTCCTTTTTCTCCAAAATTTTCTGAAGTTATTTTTCGTAACCTGCAGCTTTTCCGTTTTTTAATGTCTGTATTGCTTCTATAATGTCATTCAACGTAATAGCTTTTTCTTCTTCATATCTTCATACCAAACAAAAAAATTATTGTATTCAATGAGAGAAAACTCCAAGAATGATAAGATAATGTGTTATAGACTTCTCCAAATTATGACGGTTTTTTACTGCACAAAATTTAATTTGAATTTCCAATTACAAACCCCGTGTCAACCACTGCTTTTGCGGTTGGTTTTTGTCCTCTAATTATTCTATGTGGAATAGCCATCCGTTCGCTGAATGTAGTATTTACCAACTGAAATTGTTAGTTTTCCAAATTTAGTATTTAAACAACAGAACTCCCGCGTTGGACATTATTTGTATTTTAAATGAAGACAAAATATTTTCGCTAACGTGGATGATAGTGTAAGTAAATATTAGTTTAATTTTTTTCGGTATTTGATATAAATGGGTTTTGGTGAGCGAAAAAATTGTTTACTTTCATAAAACTTTTGTTTGTTATGGCAAATTGGCGTGAGAATAATTTATTTGGTATAAGGCTGGGAGCAACTAAAATTGTTTTATTAAAGATGAATGGGACAAATGACTGTTGAATATACATAGATAATTGATAATTGATATGACTGGAGAAACCTTACTACGAAATATGAAGATTTAACCTCAAACAGGTAAAATATTTCTCATAACCAAGATTAGATTCGATTTGATGAGATGGCTAGTCGGCCTATTCCACTGCGACCTTCCCAGATCTATTTTGGTCCTCTGAATATAGATTACATTCTTCAGCCAGACTCTTTTTATATAGCCTATCAGTGGTGACTTCTCATCACCTAGTACAAGAAACCTGACGGGGCGTGAGATAGTATACTCTAGAGGGGGGAGGTATGAGACGGAGGATGGAGTGCCCCAGGGTTCGGTTCTTGGACCGACGCTCTGGAAGTGTGTGTTTGATGAGGTTTTGTGGAATATAATGTGAAGAGGGATGTAAGATTACGGTGTATGCGTACGATGTGAGTCTGGTATGTACGGCAAATGGAGAGGAGGAGAGAATGTGTAGGAAGATTGTGGAGAAGTTAGAGCGGTGGGGACTGGAAGTGGCGGAAGATAAGTCGGTGGGGTTGCTAGTGAAGGGACGGAGCAATACGATGGAAGTGGTGGTGATGGTGATGGTGGAGGGAACGAGAATTCGTATGGAGGAGGCTGTGAAATACCTAGGGGTGTGGCTATCCCAATTATCCCTCAAAACTCATATGTTGAAGGCGGCAGAGAGAAGGGGAAAGAGAGGGCATCATAGCTGGGGAGAATAATGTGTAATGTGAAAGGACGGGAAGAGTGGAAGAGGTACGGTTCGGTGCGGAGTGAAAGAGCGGGGGGCAATGCGAGGGTTAGGCCACTCCTGCGGGTGTAGAGGGATACTGCTGAGGGTGGTGCAGGGGTACAGGACAGTGGGTGGACTGACAGCAGCAGTGCTGGCAAGGTCCCACCCATTGGACGTGATGGCTAGAGCCAGGAACAAACGGTGGAGGGATGCGACCAGAGAGGAAGTACAGGAATGGATGGAGGAGGAAATGGAGAGAAGGTGGGAGGAGTATGAGGGTGCGCTAAAAGGAGCGATTGGGAATAGGAGTTTGGATGGATCGAAAATTCGGGGAGGTGAACTACTTCTTGACACAGGAGTTCACTGGACATGGGTCGAGAGTAGGGTATCTCTACAATATTGGGAAAAAAGAGACTGGAGTGTGCGAGAAGTGTGATATGGTGTGGGGCATGAGTTTTGAAGAAGTTGGAGAAAAAACTAAGGGAGGCGGTGTACTGGGAGAACATAGTGGAGTAATGTTGAGGGGGAGGAATGGATGGAGATGAGTGGCGTATTAGAGAGCATGGTTAGGAGAAGAGAAGGACTCGATATGGCATGAGAGGTAGGAGTGATGGTAGGGAGAAGACGACGGTAGTGATTCCGAGGCGGGGGTAACTGCCAGTTTGTGGTGGGTTTGGTTGGTAGGCATCCCCTTGGGGATGAGTCCAACACTGCTCGGGTCCTGGACCCATTCGAACATGAGTTTCCCATCTCGACCCGAAAATAAAAGAACATTCGCCAGGCAGTCGCACTGACATAGGATGTGCTCTGCAGTTTCCTCCTCTAGGTGACAGAATCTGCTCATAGTGCCCTTTTAACATACCTACTACGGCTTTGGCAGTTTTCCTATTTTTGCTTATTGGGTCTGTTGTAAATGACCTCTAATAAACTGTTTTGCCTCTCTCTGTCCTGGTGAGATTACCCACTATTCTAGAAATTTCTGTGCGACCCACTTCCTTGTGGCCATATTTATTGTAGACTTTGCGACGCCGCAGAAGGGCCTTACTGAGTTACAGGGTGTTTCATTATAAATATTGAAAATAATTTTAACCCGTTGTTGCAAAACAGTCCAATATTTTTTGTTCATACTTGGCAAACAACTCACAGACAGGGTGAAAATGAAAACTTGACTAACCACCGGTATTTTTTCAGCATGTCTGTTACATTGAAAGGGAGTAAAATTATCAACCCTCATTTTATTTAATATGAAATCTTGGGTTGCAATATGTTTTGCAGCTGTGATCCTTTCCTTGAAAACTCAACAGTACCGAAGCCAAACAAAACATACTTAGCGTTTTAAATTCTAAGAAAACTAAGTTTTCTGTTGAAAATAAATTTGTTTCTCAACAAACGTTTCTAGGATGAGGAAATTTGAAAGAGGCTTAAAGGTAGACACGACATCCCTTTTTTCGTTAAAACGTATTAGGATTCCGCAAGCTGCAGAAAAAAAATACGAAACAGGATAAAACGGAAAAGATCTTTTTCCAAGTGGCAGTTCTCGAATATTGTTGCCTCATGAATTTACTTAAAAAATCTTTACCGAATTTATTCAGGTTTTCACCTTTCTGAGACTTTTCTAGAGGTATTTTTTTACGCTTAATAAAAAATAATACGTATATGTTGAAGTTTATATTTAGAAAAGTAGAATTTTATTACATAACATTTGAGGTTTCCTACTGAAAAATTACGAATGATTAAGTAGGAAAAATATATGTTGGAAATAGTTATTTTCTAACAAGCAAATGAAAATATTAATTTACGTCATGATCCTTCTTCCTTCTTCAGAGATCATTGCCTTTCGTTAATTTCATTTTATGACTATTTTTTCATTTTATCCAAATTTTGTTATATACTGCATTGATCATTCGATCGTTTGGATTGTGCTCAACAGTCCAGGCACTTGAACTAGATCTTAGTACGATTTCCAATGTTTTTACTTCCATTTCAGGAGCTTCGTGTCCTCTATATATGCCACTGGTTGAACAGGGCGGATTTTGAGTATTTCTAATGGTTGTATCATTTCCTCTCCAAAGTGCTTCCGTCTGAGTCCTTGTAGGTTTTCACAGTAGCAGAGTATGTGAGTAGGTGTTTTATTACTTAGTTCACAATGTGTATTTCTTGTTAAGTTTTTTTTGAGAATTGCTTGTTTACCTTGTTCAGAAAACTCTTTGTATGAAGGTGGCCTCTATTCGAATTGTTGTTTCAGTCCTATGAAGTCTCCTTTAGAGCCTTTTTCAGCTAACTGGTTCAATTCATAACCTATAATCCCCTCAAGTCCCATTACCCTTAATAGAGGCACTGTGTTGTCTTTTGCAAGCCTATTATTGTATTTTTAAAGCTTTTTACCAGGACATATTAAGTAGTTAAATTGATGATAGCTCTAAGTAGAGCCTGGCTGTCAGTGAATATTTGAATTTTTTGTCCAGTATATCCTCCCCTAATCTCATCAATATAGGCAATAGCGGCAATCGTTTCTTTTTGAAATACAGACATATTATTATATGGAACAAGGCTAGCTCTGGAAGTTTACCACCCTTGATGAGCTTCCAGTTAGTTTTCTGAGTACCAAATAGTCCCTCGTTAACTAGTTATTTTTTTTCATCAGGAGTGTTCTGGCTGACACTGTTCGCTTAACTTCCATGGCCCGCTATTTTTCACCCTGTATGGATGTTGAGGGAATCGGCACTGTTTTGGTATCAATGCCTTGTTTCCTTATTTTTTCCAACTTTCGCCGGGCGCCTGAAATTTTTCCAGAAGGATCTTTTCTATCCACGAGTGACAAGATTCGCTATAGCATATTTTAGTGGCGTTGATCTCTTTATCTTGGTGGTTGGTTCTAAATTTGGAGGGTGGACGGTTTGGGGTTCCTAAATATTTGGGGTGGACACGTGATACATGTTCAGATGTCAACATTCGTTAAGGTTCTTTTGACATAACCCCGTACAAAAAACTAAAGCACATTCGTTAAGGTCCTTTTGACATACCCTCGTACAAAAAACTAAAGCGTACTAAAGCATGCGTAATAATACCATCTGGAGCGGACACAATAACGCATGCGATACGTGATTTACCCCCACTACTTTTTGAACCAATTTTAACGTTTTCAAACCTTAGCTTTTTTGCAATTTTCTTAAGGAGTTTCCCATGTTAGCGGCTCCGCCATGGTCCAGAATCGGTGCTGCTCCTTTACTTATGGAAAATAAATACCTGAATTCACAAGGATAGTGCAGAACTGTTCATAACTAAGTCTAGACTCAGTGGTTGGATTGCTGATAGCTTTGCGCAGAGCGGTATATTATCTCCAGAAGTTTTCACCAATAAGCTATAGCGGTAATCGTTTTAGCTTGGAATACAGATGTATATCGACCATGATTAAAATGAACTCAAAACAAACAAAAACCAATTAAAACTAATGAAATAATTATTGGGAATAAATAAAAACTACCAGTATATACCCAATATTGGTGTCAGAACTATAATCTATGATATATTTATTTAGATTTCGACTGCTTTCTATTCTTGTATTTCGAAAATCGCTTATATTGAATTATTTATACCTTCTATAAATGTAAACAGGCTGCTTACTTGTCATATATGTATAATCGAAAACATTAATTTTAACTTAATTACAAACATATATCAGTCTAAAATACAATATATTTGCACGATGAGCAGGTATGTCTCAATTTAACGGGTATCAATGATACATAAGTGACTTATTCATGTTTACTACCGACATTAATTTAGTGTATTGTGTATTAGAGCAGGCGAAATGCTATCTCATCAATATTCATACCAAAGGTTGATTATTCTTCGCTTTATGCAGATTAGCATCCTACTGTAGCAATTAACGTTTATTTTACTCAGAAAACACATTAAAATTTTCAAATTGATCGAAATATTTGTTTTCGTTGTAAAATTATTTGTATAGTTCAAGAGAGAATTTAAAAAATATATAAGGTGTATCACAAACATATCACAATTTTAATGGGAAAAAAATATGCTCTGGATATATAGAATGTATTATTTGCATAATTTTGTGTTGGCGGCTGTTTGAATGTCTTTGTAAACTATATCTAATGACCGTCAAAAAAATTCGACTACCAAAAATTTGACGCTTTTTCAAAAATAGTTATCGCTTTAACCACTCATTTGATTCTCATGATTTTTTACTTGCATAAATGCATAAATGTTTTCCACCCAAAAATTTAAACATCCCAAGATGCAGCAACTACAATTGAAGGTATCAACTGGTGCAACAAAATGTAGCAACATGCTTTATTTACATTATTATCTCCTTTATCACACGCATCAAGAGGAAATCCTTTAAACACATGCAGAAATTCTCTCTGGATGGTTTGGCCAGCTTCCAGCCCTTATCTCAATATCATTGAAAATATCTGGGACCAATTGCAAAGACGCATTTAGTACCTGTTCGCTTTGCCCTGGGCTTTGCATGACAGCCTCCAAGACCTTCGATGCAATTCCTCATCCTTTCTCCACTAACCTTATCAATTCAATGTCATGTCGATTGAATGAAGCCATAGCGAATTGCCTTTTTCAAAATTATAATGTTTTAATCAAATTTTAAAGAAATCAAACATTAACCAGAGAACGCTTTTTCTACGAAAACGTGTGAGGAATTTAGATGTGGCATTTAGAAGTGAAAAAGGCCAAATTTAAAGAACAATTACATCATCAACCATTGAACTTAGTCCTTATCTGAGTTCTCAATGGTGGTGTAGATGTGTTTATAACGCTGTGCATTTGTGGGGTTCATAAATGGCTAATTTTTTTATGAATTCCCAATAAATCGTTGAATAATTATAATTGAAATTTTTTATTTCTAGCTTTGGAGGCCTTATTGATCTTTAGAGAAGGGTAAGGCACAATTATTATTTTTAGCCTCCAAAGTTTTTGGTGCAACCTTCTGGTACACTCTGTATGAATAGCAATTCATTTCGATATAAAAGCAGCAATAAATGATTTTACCCTTAACGACTACAATTTGTTTATTTAACAATATCCATTAATTGAAGTAGTATTTTTTCCTAATAATCAATATATCAAAATGTTACAAATAAATTGGCATTTTGTAATGAACCTCATTAAAAAAAAATTTCAACTAAAGAAACTGTAATTTCAAATGTTTTTGAACAGTTTAAGCCAGAGTTAACAACATACAGGAAAAACCAAAAATTGAAATAACCATTGAAATGGAATTTGTTTTTTTTTGGGTCGAGATGGGAAACTCATGGGTCCTATCCAGGACCCAAACAGTGTTGTACTTATCCCCAAGGGGGTTCCTACCAACAAAACCCACTTCAAACTCGCCTATCTATCTCTCCTACCTCTAATGCCATATCAAGTCCTTCTCTCCCCCTAATCATGCTCTCCACTACGCCACTTACCTCCATCCATTCCTCCTCCCCCCTCATTATCTCCACCATGTTCTCCCAATACACCGCCTCCCCTACTTTCCTCTCCAATTTCTCAGCACTCCCTCGTTTCTCCAGCATCTAAACACATGCCCCACGTCATCCTCCACTGCACACCTCTCGATTCAAAGAACTAATTGAATATTAAAGGAATTCTGATCTTTTCTAAAGATGTTTAGAGCATAGAGCATAGCTTAGACTGTGGTAGTTTGTAATACCTAATTGAAATTGATATTAAAAAAGGATGAATATAGACAATGTAGGTAAACCATACCAAATAATGGACAGATATCAGTAGCGTGCCTCCTAACTGGTTACAACCCTATGATTCAAAGTAAAGTTATTCCAAGTCCAAAAGTCTTCACAGTCTGCTGTCACAGTGTTTCTTGTTCTTAATGCTGGACAATTGGACCTAATTTATCATCAGCTCTCTGTTACCTAGATGTCTTCGAAAGAGAAGAAACTGTAGGTATGGCTTAAATTGTGTGGAACTCATATTCAATGCAGAATACACTTCTGTCCTCCTCTATCATACTATCGTTCGATAGGTGATCGTTGTTCCTAGTTGTCCTGGAAGTTATTTTTTCCTAGTGTGCTTTCCAATTTAGTTTGGAATTGGTATTCAACTTCTCCAGATATTTCCAATTTTTTTCCAAATAGTTGTACTCTACCTTCAGGAAAAACTCTTTTATTCATAAAAGCTACTAGTTTGGATTAACTGCAAGGTCCTCTTTAAGGCACCTGCCTTCCACCATTCATGGGACTTCTTGTAAAACATTCATAACTGTCTCTGGGAATTTGACATAGGCAACAATAACATTGTCGTCCGAAAATATCTTTGTTCATTTGCCTTGATAATCAAAACTGCAGATCTAGTCATCCACCTTGTCAGTTGTCCTAACGGTGTAAATTTTGTCATGCAGATGTTTCGTTATTCTCCTATGCTCAAGCATGAATCCTTTCCATCTACAAGTGGGAATCTCGTTAATCCATTCATGCGCGCCAGTAATCAGATGAATAAAAAATTAAATGTATTATTTTCTCCTCTTTTCTTCCTCTTTCTCTTCCTCTCCTTTTTCCTTTTCTTTTTCTTTTTCTTTTTCTTTTTCTTTTTCTTTTTCTTTTTCTTTTTCTTTTTCTTTTTCTTTTTCTTTTTCTTTTTCTTTTTCTTTTTCTTTTTCTTTTTCTTTTTCTTTTTCTTTTTCTTTTTCTTTTTCTTTTTCTTTTTCTTTTTCTTTTTCTTTTTCTTTTTCTTTTTCTTTTTCTTTTTCTTTTTCTTTTTCTTTTTCTTTTTCTTTTTCTTTTTCTTTTTCTTTTCCTTTTCCTTTTCCTTTTCCTTTTCCTTTTCTTTTTCTTTTTCTTTTTCTTTTTCTTTTCCTTTTCCGTTTCCTTTTCCTTTTCTTTTTCTTTTTCTTTTTCTTTTTCTTTTCCTTTTCCTTTTCCTTTTCCTTTTCCTTTTCCTTTTCCTTTTCCTTTTCCTTTTCCTTTTCCTTTTCTTCCCTTCCCTAATCTTTTTTTCCTCCTTATATATGGGTCTTCTTTCCCCGCTAATTTCTCCAATCCCGTTCCCTTGGCAGTGGTTTCGCTAGATAGAGGGAATCTCGTTAATCCATTCATGCGCGCCAGTAATTAGATGAAAAAGAAAATATAAATTATATATATTATTTTCTCCTCTCTTCTCCCTCTTTCTCTTCCTCTTTCTCTTCTTCTTCGTCTTCCCCTTTCTTTCCCTTTTCCTCCCTTTCCTTCCTTTCCTCTTTTTTCCCTCTTTAGGGACAGTGGGAATCTCGTTAATCCATTCATGCGCGCCAGTAATTAGATGAAAAAGAAATTATATATTATATATTGATAGGATATTTTATTTTGTGTGTTTTATAATTTTTTATATTTTTATTGTATCCGGAATAAATTCAAGTTTAGCAATTTTAATTTACTACACAGTGTACTCACCTCTTCTTCTTATGAAATCTCAGCTTCTCAGGGTTTGGGTTCGTGGGTTAAATGTATAAGAAATCTAATTACTGTTCTTTTTTTATGGGCGCCAAAATTCAATGTTATTTAAATAAAGTTTTTAACATCTGATTTGGATTTAAGTACTTTCCTGAATACGGTCCTGTGTACTCACTCTGAAAGTGCCCCAGTGATGTGTAACAGGTGCTCAATATAGTTGTACCAACTGATAAAAAGAATTACTTCGAAATAATACTTGGGATGAAGCAATTTTAAATTTATTTTATGAAATTTAATTTTGTGGACATAAATTAGCAAGATAAAATTAGCATCAAAAAGGAAAATAAAACTCAACTAAGATGGTCTTTCACTCAACAATCACATTCATACAATGAAAATTAATTTTAATAGATGCAATTATGCTTCTTTTTATAAATTAGTGTATTTACAGTGATACCGTTTCAAATAAGCCAAAATGAAAAGCAAAATGGACGATACAGTTGTTTCTGAGTTTGCAAAATATCTAAGTTCCTTTTATATACACTCACAGGTAACTTTTTTATTTTAAATTGAAGTTTATTAAATACCTTTTATCTTCTATTAATGTTGAAAAATGAATAATCACTTCTTTCCTGTCTTAGACCGCTCTGGGCCTTTGTGAAGTAACCTCCAAAACGAAAAGCAAGACAACTTATCATTTTTCATATCAATATATTATTTTCTTCCTCTTTCTCTTCCCCTTTCTCTCCTTTTACCTCTTCCTCTTTTTTCCCTCCTTCTTTCCCCACTAATTTCTCCAAGCCCGTTACCTTGGCAGTGGTTTCGCTAGATAGTGGGTAGGGACAGTGGGAATCCTCCTCTTCCTCTTCCTCTTCCTCTTCCTCTTCCTCTTCCTCTTCCTCTTCCTCTTCCTCTTCCTCTTCCTCTTCCTCTTCCTCTTCCTCTTCCTCTTCCTCTTCCTCTTCCTCTTCCTCTTCCTCTTCCTCTTCCTCTTCCTCTTCCTCTTCCTCTTCCTCTTCCTCTTCCTCTTCCTCTTCCTCTTCCTCTTCCTCTTCCTCTTCCTCTTCCTCTTCCTCTTCCTCTTCCTCTTCCTCTTCCTCTTCCTCTTCCTCTTCCTCTTCCTCTTCCTCTTCCTCTTCCTCTTCCTCTTCCTCTTCCTCTTCCTCTTCCTCTTCCTCTTCCTCTTCCTCTTCCTCTTCCTCTTCCTCTTCCTCTTCCTCTTCCTCTTCCTCTTCCTCTTCCTCTTCCTCTTCCTCTTCCTCTTCCTCTTCCTCTTCCTCTTCCTCTTCCTCTTCCTCTTCCTCTTCCTCTTCCTCTTCCTCTTCCTCTTCCTCTTCCTCTTCCTCTTCCTCTTCCTCTTCCTCTTCCTCTTCCTCTTCCTCTTCCTCTTCCTCTTCCTCTTCCTCTTCCTCTTCCTCTTCCTCTTCCTCTTCCTCTTCCTCTTCCTCTTCCTCTTCCTCTTCCTCTTCCTCTTCCTCTTCCTCTTCCTCTTCCTCTTCCTCTTCCTCTTCCTCTTCCTCTTCCTCTTCCTCTTCCTCTTCCTCTTCCTCTTCCTCTTCCTCTTCCTCTTCCTCTTCCTCTTCCTCTTCCTCTTCCTCTTCCTCTTCCTCTTCCTCTTCCTCTTCCTCTTCCTCTTCCTCTTCCTCTTCCTCTTCCTCTTCCTCTTCCTCTTCCTCTTCCTCTTCCTCTTCCTCTTCCTCTTCCTCTTCCTCTTCCTCTTCCTCTTCCTCTTCCTCTTCCTCTTCCTCTTCCTCTTCCTCTTCCTCTTCCTCTTCCTCTTCCTCTTCCTCTTCCTCTTCCTCTTCCTCTTCCTCTTCCTCTTCCTCTTCCTCTTCCTCTTCCTCTTCCTCTTCCTCTTCCTCTTCCTCTTCCTCTTCCTCTTCCTCTTCCTCTTCCTCTTCCTCTTCCTCTTCCTCTTCCTCTTCCTCTTCCTCTTCCTCTTCCTCTTCCTCTTCCTCTTCCTCTTCCTCTTCCTCTTCCTCTTCCTCTTCCTCTTCCTCTTCCTCTTCCTCTTCCTCTTCCTCTTCCTCTTCCTCTTCCTCTTTCACTCCCACTATCCCTACCCACTCCTATTTTTTTGAGAGATTTGTTTATTGATGACATCGATGTGTTGTCAAAAGCACCTCCTTTGTCTATAAATGCTGTAAGGTTACTTTTTTATTCAAACTTCTTTCGAAAGCTGAGACCAAAGTATGTAGGACAGATTCTCCTTATTTCCTGTCTGTTAAGCCGATTGTAGTCTGTATGGAGTAATGCTCTTAAGCACTACTTCTTGCAAATGCACTTGTTGGCTCCATAATATGAAATATTGATTCACATAAACTTGATAGTTTTGTTTTCAAAACTCAACAGTATTCATACTTACACTGGTGGTTGAAAATATTAAAGAAATTACACATAATTAATTCAGAAAAAAAACTTTATCTTGATTGTTATGTTAATTTTTTGTTGTGATTTATATTTTCCGGAAAAGTGATTTACCATTTTCTTGTATAAAGGAAATATTTGGATTCATTAATTCGTATAAATATAAAGGTACAATAATTAATGTGCTCTCCTGATAAATTTTTTTAATGAAGTACCAAGTTCATTTGAATAAAAGCCCAAAATACTTAACGTGCAGTACACTTTCTGAAACATTCAACGGTGAGTATTTTTAACAATATTTATAACCATATTGTATCAATTGAACTACCATATTTTAGATCACTGTACCAATATCCAATAAACATATCACAATGTTGGAACCAGAACTATGGGGTAGCTCTACACACTTCTTAGCCTCAATTCACAAGCAACACATGACTCGGTTAAAAACATTATTAAAATGGAAGACAAATGAGTCGATTTTAGAATTTGGAATGGGGGATGGCTCTAACACTAAATTAACTTTGTTGCCAATTTTACCGCAAGACTATAAGGAATATATTGGAAGTGATATAAGTTATCAAATGATAGAGCATGCTCGAAATAATTTGTCAGATGCAAGGAGGAAGTTTATTGTCTTGGATATTTGTTCTCAGGACATTCCAGATGAATTGGTGAACAGATTTGATCATATTTTCAGTTTTTGCGTGATGCATTGGGTGCGAAATACAAAGTAAGTTCTGAATTAAATTATACTTCACTAGAAAACGCAACACAATGAAGTAAATTTCCAACAAAATCTCTTCAGTTGTATCAAAACATATTTTTAATAACTCACGAAATTCGCTAAAGGATTTGTTTTTATTCTTGGATCACTTGCGAGGTTGTTATAAGCTAAATTACATTTATAATACAAATTGTTTCAGACAAGCGTTAATCAATCTATACAAGATGTTGAAACCAAACGGGCAAGTATTTTTGACGTATGTAGATGAGACATCAGCAGACGAAGTATACGATTTACTCTCGCAACACTCCAAATGGGGTAAATATGACCACAAACGTATTATTTCACCCTCCTACGAACTAGAAAACGCATTGAAGGAATACAAAAATTTGTTCTCCGAAGCTGGTTTCGTAGAAAATTACTTGGAGGTAGATTGTAAGAGAGTTTTTAAGTTTGATGACGAAAATATGTTTAAAGGCAAGTATTTCCAGAAAAACGTTTTCTTTGACCACATTGGCAAGAATATGCTTTGGATTTAACATTTTTTGCTTTTAGAATTCTGCCTGAGTGTTAACCCAATTCTTAAAGAGGTTTCAAAAGAGGATTACGATGAGTACTTAACTGAATATACGAAAATGATGGCGAATAATAAATTAAATTTTACTACTACATGTCCAAAGTCAGGAGATGTTTCTTATCATACTAGTTTAGTCCTGAATTTAGTTGTACTGGAAAAATTTTAAGGGCATAATAATAAAATATAAAATTTAATGTGTGTCCGGTGTTAACAAAATGTGTATATTTTATTCGTATTACCTTCCATTCCTTCGGCTTCAGATCACGAAAAACACTAGAACAGACTCGACACAAGATATCTATTCTCGGATTATTCGGATGTGCTTACAAAAACCATTATTAGTTATCGTCCTGATTCCTGATCTCACTGAAATCCTGAAATTTTACCACACATACGTGACACTTAATCAAATAGTGCGAACAGAAATTCCAACGTTACGAACTTGTCAAAATCATAGTTTGAGAGTTAATAGAAATATACTTGACGTGAAAACCACCACTAAGGTTTATGTTCTCAGCACCTCAGCCTTTCGGCTTTTTGTGCTTTTAATTGTAGGGGAGACCGGGGCATTGTGGGGTACAGGTAAATCGACTTGTAATGTGGAATTCTATTGTAAAAAAAGTTTTAATGATTGAGATTGCTCACTGGCATGTTGTCAATCATTTGCCATCATAGTTTCATTGCTACATTCTTGAATAGTCGATAAAATATAATATTTTCGTTTAGAGTCATTTGCCCCCACCATAGGGGGTAAAGTAGGGTACTTAGTGGGGCAATGTGGGGTATAGCTTGTTTATCAAAGAAACTCGTACAGATTGTAGAAAAAATACTTTTACTGATAAGCTTAAAAAAACACCAAATACACTTTATAGGTTGTTATGCTTACTAAATCAACTCAGGTGCACATAGCACAAATATGAGTAGCTTCATCATCTTCATCTTCCTCACCGGCACAGGAGCAATGTGCCCAACGACTGCACTTTCGGCATCTTATCCACCACTCATTGGACTGAGGCCAGAGGTACCCACAGTACAGACACTCAGCATCTTCGTCATCGTCAGAGGATACATTTTCAAGTTTGCTCAAAGTTATTTTGCATTTTTTTATTTTATTTGTCGTAATGTTACTTACTATTTTTCCTCGAAACAAAGCTAGTGGTGGGGTTTACCACTATAAGACCTCCACAGGTAAGTGCAACTTACGTTCTTTTCTTTTAATATTAAGAGAAACTAGTAAATATTATAACGGGATTGTTCTCAGGGAGGAATTCGGTCACTATAAATAACTTTGATATTTTTGTATTATTCTTTTCAATAAGAGTTAAATTTTCAAAATCAGGAAGAATTTATATTGTACTCACTGCAATAATAAAGGGACAGGTGAGTTAGGTACCTTGTGCATATATGCATAAGACTTACATTAAGTATTAATCGAGCATAAATTTACTGTTAACATTTAACGTTTTATATGTTGTTGTAGAAATGGACTTCTGTCATAAACTTGGAATGGTAGCGATATATTATGTCAAAAGAAACTTAGCTGCTGTCCCTGGGACCTTTCTACAGGGGAGTTTCCCTAAAACTTCACCACTTGGGGCTGGCAGTCATAACGATATCTAGCTTTGAACCCGATAGAGGCAATTCAACCATGAGGTGGCAACCAATCAAGCTATCAAACGAAAGTGACGATCAATCCAGTATTTATTTAGTTCTCTGACTAAACTTTGAAGAAAAGCTCCAACTATAATTTAAGCTATTCCTTAAGAAGATTTTTATAAAGATTTTTATGAAGATTCTTAGGAAGGCTTTTATGAAAGGCCTAAAACAATAAGTTTTGTTAAGGTGTTTATCTCATACAAGAGATAGCATGGTAACTCACCTAGGTTGGCATGTAGCCTTTACTGTGGCTTCGAACACGAACGATATTATAAATGAAATTCTTTGGACTACAAAAATAAGTAATATATCCACTTAGTAAGTGATTCTGTACCTCAGACTGGAACTCTATTTAATATTTTCCAAAGATTTCAGATTTCAAATCCACCAAAGACGTAGCACGTTCTTCTCGAACAAAATTGCTTTTTATCCACAAAAAAAACCTTTTTTCTATGACCTCTGACCTGATGCCGGTCGTTAACCTTGAACAGAGTTTCCCATGACTTTATTTACTAAGGTCAAGGCTGCTAACGAAATGAAAGAAGATATTTCTGACAGCTGATTGATTGCTGACACTTTTTGGTTCTGTTTACATTTTGTAAGTTTTAAAGTTGTTTATATAAAAATTAAGATGAGGTGATTTTTGATGAAATTAAAATAAGGTTTTGTTCAATTAAGAATTCTATTTTTATTTTCAGATGGTGAAGCTTGGGGAAAGCAAGACCTGAAGAAGGTTTTGAGAAAAAAAACAAATAATGACAAAAGTTATGGAAAGTTGTTGATAATAAACGTATTTGCTTTTTCTTGGTTGATTTCATAGTATACTCAAACAATTTAATGAACCTTAATCCTATTTAATACTTGTTGAGGTAAGTTGTAAAATAAACATGTAACAGTAATATTATCCCATTTTCCTTCAGAACTTTTCGTTATGTTTCTTTTGCAAATCTTTTAACCTTGTTTGTTTTGTTGTTCTACTAATTCCTTTTTGTAGGGTGATTCCGGGATTATCGCTGTTTTCCCTCTACGTTTCGTGACTCGCTGTGTTGTTCGTACTTGTTTGGGTAGGGGCAATATGGCGTCAGGTGACACTCCGAAGGCAGATCTTTTTGCTATATTGATACTTCCCGATCATCCAGGTTGTGGAGAGATTGGTCGAATACCCCGCTCAGTCTTTTCCTCGCACCTTTTTTTGTGGTTATTTATTCCTGAACATCCAGATTGCGGAGAGGTTGGTCGAAGTATCTGTTCAGGAGTCTTAACCTTACACCTTTCTTTGTGGTTTTTTATTCCTGAACATCCAGGTTCTGGAGAGGTTGGTCGAAGTATCTGTTCAGGAGTCTTTTGCTAACCCTTTTCTTTGTGGTCATTTATTCCCGAACATCCAGGTTGTGGAGAGATTGGTCGAAGTGCCTGTTCAGGAGTTTTTTGCTCACCCCTTTCTTTGTGGTTATTTATTACTGAATTTCCAAGTTGTGGAGAATTTGGTCCAAGATTCAGTACAGTAGCCGTTTGCTGCGATAGATCCTTTGGATTTTCTGGAATATTGGTTGTTTCAGCTGGTGCAAAATCTACATCCGTGAAAATATTTGGTTCCAGAGGCCAAATTCCTGTAGACCTAAAAGAATTCACAGCAGTTTTCATAGCAGCAGCAGCAATAAACGCCTGTCCAAACAATCTAGCAGTCTGAAATTGGGTAACCACTCGACCTGGATGTTCTCGCAACCATTTCTACCTCATTGCTGTAGTAGGTGCTCAAGGGCTTTATAAACCCAACATCCAGGGGCTGTAGGCGGTGTGTGCAGTGTGGCGGGAAGCACAGTAAAACAACACCATTTTCTCCATTCTATAAATCGTTTTAACCACAAAATGAATAAATGACCTTGTATCCATCCAGATTCATGACATTCTCCCCAAGAACCAACCGGTGCTCCATCTAGTAATTCTGGCTTCATTCGTTCCCGCGGAAAAATAAACATCCAGCAGCCGTTCTCCATTATTATTCCTAAATGTTTCACCATGTTTTCCTATTACTGCTCTTTAAATGTCATCTTTTGTTCCCACTCTGCTATTCAAATCTCCAAGTATAATTATTTTTCCTTTTGCATTTTCTGTAGCCATAGTTAGATCTTCCCAAAACCTATCTTTATTTCCTACTGTATCGTCTTCATTTGGTCCATATACAATTATTATAGTTTTTGTGTTCATATTTGTATCTTTCATTTCCATCACCAATAATCTTTCCGACCATCCCCTCCATCCAGTAATTTGTTCCTTTGAGTTTCTATGTATTATGCATGCAACGCCTGCTGCCGCTCTTTTCTCATTTTCAATACCACTATATATGAGTATATGGCCATTATCCATTTTCACTATCCCCTGTCCTTTTTTTTGTCTCTGTTATAGCTAGTATTCTCAAGTTTGTATTTTCAAACTCTTCTTCGAATTCTTTTTCTTTTCCTAAAATACTTCTTACATTCCATGTTCCAATTCTCCACATTTCCTTTCCTGATTTTACTTTATTCGTATCCAATTCCGTTGCTGTGTCTTTTTCTCTGTTACCATGAATATCTGTTTCTTTATTTAGTTTTTTGAATGTATTTTTTCCAGTATTCTCATTCTATTTGTTTCTTTATCCCATCTCCATTCTTGCCCATTAACCGTTACCTTATTGTATCCCGTTTTTACGTCTTTTCCCTTTTGACTTTCTAATTTTGCAAACATCCTTATCTCTTTTTGTTTTTCTCTTTCCTTCTTGGTCATATCATTATTTATAAAAACTGTTTCTTCTTTCTCTCCTTTAATTTAGCTTTATTTGCCATAATTTTTTCTTTATCAGCTTCTTTTTGACATTCCACTATACACATTTTCTCCCCTAACTTGTTAACTGCTTTAGGCTCGATATTTATTTTTAGTTGTTGACTCAAAAAGTTTCTGACATTTTCTACCAATTTCGACGGCTCATTAGTATCAAGGTTTAATCCATTTATCATCACATTATTCTTTCTTTATCTATAATTTCCATTGTTTTTTTAATCTCTTCCATTTCTGTTTTCATTTCTGCATTTTCTTGTTTAGTTGCTTGGTTTTCTTTTCTCAATACTTCGTTTTCAACTTTCAACTTTAATATTTCCTCATTAAACAGAGCATGTTGATCTTTGGTTTCTTTGATCTCGTTTTTAATCAGTTGTTGTTCCCATTTCATATCCTTTTGATCTGCAGACATTAACTAACATCTGCCTTCATTAACGCTATGATTTGATCTAACTTTTCATCTTTTTTACTTTTAATTGGGGTTCTGCTAGTCCTCTTGCTAACTTCAAATAAACCATCCATTTTTCTTTTCTTTGAATCTTCTGTAGAATAATCATCACTATCCATTTTGTTTATATTTTGTATTCAATTACTATTCAACTATATCATTTTCGTGGTATCGTAAGACCAAGATACCCAGATCTACTCTTCGGAGATACTTGATCTATCCAGACACTTATTATATATATCTAATTTCTTTCTTTATTTTGTCCTTTATTTTTTAAATTTGACAACGTCGCAAATTATATTGTTTTGGACTTGCCTTAAATCAATTGTTTTTTATTTTAATAACCTAACACTAACCTATTTATTTAATTGTTTTTACAAAATCTAACGTTTTTTTGTTTTTTTTTTCTTTTGTAGCACTACGTACTTTACCTTTTGTTGATACAATTCAAATTCTATTTGATTAATTTTCGCTGCACTTTCCGATATATCGAAATAAATGCAGGCGAATTTTATAAACACTTTATTATTTCAACGCACCGTTGCCACCAAACTTGTGGTGCAGATACTGTTGGTTGCCTCAGTTTTTGTCAAAGTCATAGAGCTAAACACTGTAGTTCTGTGGCTGGAATTAATGAAATAGATAACGAAATGAACGATACGATCTGATATAAAGCTAACATAAGAAGCACATCATATGCAATTTGAATGTTACCAATACAATTTGGACCTAACAGGTCCCATATTCTTGAATATTTGGAAAGAGAACTCCTCCGAGAAATGAGCGTTGTTCACCTTGAACCATTCATTGCTATATTCTTGATAATGTGATATTTAAATGAAAGTTTCAAATTTTTCGTGTCTTTCCCAAGAGAAAAAGAACTCCCGCATAGGTTTTCAGCCTCAGAAGTCAAAATTGTATGTTTTTTTTTATTTTTTCTGTTTCGCAGATTAGCCTTGTGTGTTGATTCTTGAATTAGATGGATATGAATAATTTCAACGATATAATCTTGAATAACAGAAGATATGGAAGATGTTGCCCATAATAGGCTCAAATAAAATATAAACTGAGATGTGGGGCACCAATTAGTACAAAACTGGAATGTGAAGTTCCACTTTAAATTACCTTGTTTTATTTCGGTTCAGCCAGAATTGGAAGGAATAAAGATTTCTGGGTTCAGGAGGGATGGGAGTGGGGGCTACGGTGGTAGGTGCCTGAAAAGTGTGTACTGAGCCAGCACTCGACTATTGCTACGAAAAATCCTCTGAAAAAAACTCAGCAGGTCAGACGGGCCTTGGATTTGAACCCCGGTCTTTTCGAATGCAAGCCGAGAACTCTACTACCAGATAGTCAAGAATACAGGTCCTGATAAAGCCCCCTCCCATAAATTGAGCGTCCCAAGTTTGGCTGAGAAGTATAATGTTCAAAGTTCACAAATTGCTCTGCGATTTTTTTTGTTTTCCACGCCAGTGTTAATAATATTTCACAATTTCCTGCTCTCTATTCCAACTTCTCTTCTTACAATTAATTGTCCAGAAAAGTTCCCTGATTTGCTTAATTCTCTAAATTTATTTGTAACTGAATAATATTTTGGCCGATGCTAGTTATCGATATCAGTTTGTAACGTAAACAAGAGATTTGTAATGCAATTGAATCTGAAATGTATATATAACTTTTTAGGACATAAGTTCGAGAAGTTCGCGTGACATTACAGATTTAACTCGTCGTCCAAAAAGGCAAATATCGATTTTAGAAAGTTTAGGAAGGATTCAATGAAATATCGTGTTTGTTTCCAGTTACATTCGCATATTTTATTGACATTCCTTCAATATGAGAAATATTTGAATCGAATAGGTACGGTTGAACTCGTAAACAATTTTAATTAACACTAGACACATTCATGTTCTTTTTTATTCGCAAACCCAGGAAAATAACACACGACATATTAACTATTTATGTTAATTTGTAATCCACAATCGAATGCTTCTAAACAGGTTCTTTTGATAAACACCCAAAAATGAGTTTGAAAATTTCAAAAATAATTGAAATATCAAACTGTTCAGACAATGCCACCTAGTAATCGTTGAAAAAACTAAAATGAAGCGATAACAATATATTTTATTGGGCATTCAATTATTATTCGAAATCCTCGTAGTATAAAAATTATGACTATTTTATAGAGTTAATCATCCCAACCAGTTATTCCATAAGATGGAAGAAAAAGAACCAAAGCAAACTAAAAATTTATTTCGGAAAAATATGTCCTTGTATTATTATTTTGAATACACCCTCTAGCCGTGGAATTGGAAACTTTCCCCTAGGTGACTTTGTCATGCAATTTTTTCTCCAAAATGTATGGTGATTGGTTTCTGAGATACAGCTTATAATCAAACATCCTGTACAATAGATAGCTATTCTCATTAATTTTTAGCGTATAAACGCCGTGCCGAAATAATTTTATTATAACATAAATCATAATAATCATCTTAATAATATGTCCACGTTTTACGAACAACCACTAAAAGGAATGGATGCTTTTAGCAGAATGAACTTCCCAAAATGCTTACTATCGATTTAGGCCATAAAAGATTTCTTTAATGAAAGGGAAAACCATAAAACAAGTCTTTTTCGCCTGATTCCTGGAAAAGAAACGCAACTTTTCGTTCGCGGTAGCGGGATATAAAAAAAACATAAAATAAAACTTAAACAAAATGGAATCGTTTATCATTATTTTATCTTATAGGGAAGATTTACTATTAATGGGTTTTTATTTGTCGAAAATTAATTACTTATAAGTTATGGTGTTATAAAACTTGCTTTTACTTAAGGTAAAAACCAATTAAACTATTTTTTCCTCAAATTATCCACTTTTACGTGGACCATGAGCTTGCTTAGATGTCAAGGCGTCGCTAGAAAAATCTAGTTATAAGAAAACGAAAGCTAAAGAAGATGAGGCACTATTTTATTTAATTGCTGTGTTGACTTATTAGGTCCAGGTGCAGATCTTTGTATCTTTTGAATTTAAATGACTGTCGTCAACATCTAACGAACAATGCAGAAATTTCGTTTTGTATAAAACTTTAAACTATCTGTAGGAATTTCCTATAAATTCCTACAATGTACCTTAACTCGTCATTAAGACAAAGGTTCGAATTTCAAATCTGCGCGCCTTTTTGAATACTCACGGAAGCAATCGGTACCGCCCGAGCCACTTGCCACAAAAATAGCGCCAACGAAAGGCAGTTAGTCAGTTTTAGCTCAACTCTTGATGTAAATTCATCTAATCATCCATTTATATGGATGATCTTATGAATTAAATCCATGTAACTGTAAGAAATAAAAATGTGAATCAAGTGTAAAGTGTTGTCCCGATGTATATCAGTAAATCAGTATTAAATTTGTAGAATAATTACGATTGTTTGTAACCCTCGTGATCGCCAAGACCGGGGTTGGCGCTGTTGCCTTATCCCCCATAAAAATTTGATACTTTATTACTTTTATAAAGGAAATTGTTCCGGCTGCAAAAATTCAAATAAATGGATTGTGAGTGCCACGGATTTTTATTATACCTTCATTCCCAACGGCAATTTCATTGTTTGTATCCCGCGTGGTCGCCAAGACCAGGTTTTTCATGATATTGCTGTTGCCTTATCCTCCATTCAACTTTGGTATCTTATTACTTTCATAAAGGAAATTGTTCTGGCTCCAAAAATTAAAATAGATGGGTTATGAGTGCCCCGTATTTTTATTATACCTTTATTACCAACGGCAATTTTTGCTTTCCCGTCAACAACTTGTTGACGAGTGTTCTTTTCCAAACAAGCACAAAACGTGTCGGGAAGGAAGGGATTAACCAACAAAACTCATTGGAACCAGTCAAATCTAGGGAAGAGGTAATTCTGGAAAAATCATCTGGTTCACCGATGGTTCCTAAACAAGCAATGGATCTAGAAAGAGAATGTTCTTTAGCCTTGGTTGATATACGACTGTGTTTCAAACAGAGACGATTGCCCTGTATTGATGAAAACATCAGAAGAGGATATACTGGACAGAAAATTAAAATATTAACTGACAGCCGGGCTCTGCTTAAGGCTACCAATAATCCAACAACTAGGTCTAGACTGTTGAAAAATTTAACAGGCTGGAGAGAGACAACAAAGTGTCTCTAATATGGGTGCCGGCACATGAGGGGATTGCAGGTAATGAAATGACGGACCAGTTAGCTAAAGAACGCTCTAAAGGAGACTTCATAGGTCCGAAACCGTATTGTGGAATCACAAAAGATTGCATAAGAGGGGAAATCGGGAACTGGCTAGATAGAGAACACCAACTTAAATGGAGGTTGACGCAAGGGCACCTCCATACAAAGAGTTTACTGAACAAGGTAGACAAGGAACACTCAAGACAGTTACCGACCTGGTGACTAGACACTGCACCCTGAGGAAACATCTGTCCAAAATGGGCAAAGTTAGTGAACCTATGTGCAGAAAATGTGAACTTGATGATGAAACACCTACTCACATACTCTGCTTCTGCGAGAACTTACAAGAACTTAGACGGAAGCACTTTGGAGATGAATTAATACATCCATCACAACTACTGAAAATCCCTCCAGTCAAAGTAGTGGCCTGCATAGAAGACGCGAAGCTTCTGGAATGGAAATAGATAACGTGAGAAATGGTACAAAGATTCAGTTCAAGTGCCTGGGCTGATGAGCACAAACCAAATAAATAAATGAATGAACCATCCAAATCTCGCTAAGACGAAATCTCTTCGCTATCCTACTAGAGAGTTTACGAAATATATTTGTTTCATCATTCGATCAAAAAGCAACAACACATATCTTCAACCTCACGGCAGGAACTCTACTCACTACATAATATTTGGGATTAAACTCAGAACAAAACATCTAAAATGCCCTATTATGTATGCTTTAAATACACTTATCACTTCTTCCAGAGCAAAAAATATTATTCGCCGGATGACGAACTGTTATAAAACGTAACGGATATATATCCCAGGGCTAGATCCTTGCCTTAATTAGGATTTTTCTGCAACCACGATCAATGAAAACAGGAAAAATAGTTTGAGTGAGTTTGAAATAAATAAACAGAGGTTTGACCATTATTATGGTGGCCAGAGGTTATCAGTCACATATGGATGATGACGAAAACAATGTCGCTACAGGATGACTAGAAGATTTAATCCATGTAAGTGGTTACTGATAAAACCTCTCAACGTGCTGCTTGTGAGTTATACTGAAAGGTACGTAATGGTTGCTGCTGAGTGGTGCGTAAGAATGACTGGAGTATAAAAGAGGAAAGCTTTAATATATATCAAATTACGAGAAAGATTCATTTCTCAATTCTAGAACAAGATCTATTCAAATAAAACAATTGACTGGAATATAATTACGATGATCGATTAAGCATGTATCCAAACAAAAGTTTGTTGAAAATACAAAAAAAAAGCGGCTACTACTGATTTCCCAGCTTCAACCACACAACAAATCGGCGTCTAAATTACACTCAATCAAACGAAGAATATATTTCCAAATATGAGGAAGAGGAAGGGGAAGGGAAAATGTCAATTGGTCGATTCAAAATACTACATCAGCTTTTATAGAAATTGATTGGCCGAGAGTGTTGGGACATGAGGAGTTTCCGTTAACGACGGTGGTGGTGGTGTCGAGAGCGTGTTTGGCTGCAAATAGGCTGGAATGCGATGGAAACTGGCACGAAGGAATTATCACCCACAGTGACTCCTGAATAACAGATATTATCACAAACTCACTAGTTTAAATCACAACATGTTGGTCATAATTAATGAAAACCAACCAAACAACATTCAGCTGAACTGGAATGGGCTGGAAGCAAGAAGTCAGGATGGAGTGTGGTACACTGACGGATCTAAAACTGAAAGATGAACAGAAGCTAGAGTCCTCGCCCCCAGATCAGATCCAGACTGGTCTGGGACTCCTACAAAAAACCTTAACCCTGGTAAACTACAAAAGGGTAACAGTTAAGTGGGACCTGGAGTACGAGAGCACGTAGGCAATGAAACGGCGGATACCTAAGCAGAGAATAGGTCTGAAACGACGTTCACTCGTCCCGAACAACCAGAATTTGGAATATCAAAAGCTACAGCATTGAGGTGAATACAGATACATTCAAACACAAACGGAACATAGGGATTTAATGTATTGTCCGATCTAAATAGTCCACCAACAAAACATTTCTATAAGTTCACTTCAATGAATTTCAAGTATTGATCTGGACAGCTGGATTCAGACCAATGTAAGAAACCCCGCCCATTCTCCTTCCAAAATTTGTTAGTTATGTGCGAACTGCGATTTAGTATTGAATAATTATTTGATGGGGGTAGTAAACGTCGCTACATATTGAAACAATATGCTTACGTTTTATGTTGTTAAAATCGAAAATTAATTGGTAAATTATCTTTAACAATTAATGTTTCCAATTAAGATAATATGTTTTGATTTCTTTTGGCAATAACGGCTTTCAAAATAAAAATAAATTCGTATATAAAACAAAATAAGATTCTTTAAATTGTACTCTACATACCGACTGCTGTTAACTGACTGATAATTAAGGACCGCCCACAGTTGAGAATACGGAGTGGTGGGAATTGTACGTTATGTTATAGGTGTCCAAATAAACGATTGTAATAATCGTGTTTTTAATCTGTTGAAGCTGGATGTTGGTCGACTAGTTCAAAAGCAGTTCTGATACAATGCTTAAAATCCCTATGTTCCGTTTGTGTTTGAATGTATCTGTAAATCAGTGGATTCAAACAAAACCTTCGATGTACTGGAGTCATCTACTTAAGCAGAAACTCAGCAAACTCCTGGTCGAAAAATCCTCGGAGTGGCTGACTAACGAAATATTAAATCTAAACAGTGATCAAATAAGGAAACTGACAGGATTACCTACCAGTCACTGTGCCATGAGGAAGCACAAGCTTTTTGGCATATACAGGGATGAGTCTACGGTACAACCAGGAACACAAAAAGCCTCAAGGCTAAAGTACCCGGGACTCCACGCATCTGGCTGGACGTACTGTATAATCAATCGATCAAACAACGAACTCGTGTGTTTTGGGATTTTCGACTTCTCGCGTTGTCAAAGGACTGATGAGGATTCAAGAGGAGATGAAACATTCATTTCAATCTTGAGATGTTGAAATATTATTTTAATCGACAAAGTCATAGAAAAAGAGATAAAAAAGTTTCTTTTTGTCTGTTTTTTTTTAAATTCTTAACAAAATTGTTTGGTTCCATTCCTTGTAAGAAATGTGCAGTTTGTTACTCAACTACACCTTAGACTTCATGATACATATACATACATATCACTGAAGATCTGCAAACTGCAATAAACCAAAAGTTCTCTACAGATAATACAAATTTTAATTGCAAATCCAAGACAAAATTTGTTGATTTATTTAATGAGTAAACCCGCTACAAACACTGCAATGGGACGACAATGCAGTCAAACTATATTAATTAAAATGAAGAAAATAACTATAAATATAAGTTAAAAGTTACAATACGTTTTGAAATACCCCGTGAAAGATTTTCTTGCTTTTATTTCACGCATAAATCACAATACAATCCGTGTTTATATACCGCATATACCTATGGCTTATTTTGATTATAGCATACCTGGTTAGTTACCCCGTACTCACACCGTGAAGTTTACTCTACCGTGCATCCTTGTTCTTGTTGAAATATCAGAGACTTAAAAGAGTTATGTCTGTTCTATAACGAACGAATTTTGTTGTCGAATCGATTGTCTAGCAATCAAAAGTAAATTTATCGATGAATATTGTTCAAACAGCAGAACGATGCTTTCGAACAACGACGAAAGTTAAAGTTCATCGATTACTAACATTCTAATGTGACTTGCTGCATCTCGTCTGTATAATGTGCGTGTTGGACTCTTTCTGGATGAGCATCGATACGATTTTTATAGGGGGCTATTATATTCGCGAAAATTTGCTTTTATCATAGGCTTGCGATAACATTTTTGTGACGAATAGTCAAGCAACCATAAAAGCTCTGAGTTCTTGCGTAATTAGTTTCAAAATGGTATAGGTATGCCTAAGAAAACTCAATGAACTAAGTACACGAAATATTGTCGCCTGAATGACCTTCTGAAAAATCTCAAAATAGTGGAGGAAGAAGACTGTAGATTCTGTAGCATGGAAAAAGAAACATCCATCTACATACTTGCGAATTGCACAGCAATTCAGAATCCTAGGGCACAACACCTAGGAGACTTCTGGATAGAAGAGGGACATTTAACTAAGTTAAAGTTTGCAGATATCCTAAGATTCCTCCGGGAAATAGGACTAAAGGAGCTACTAGTCTTTGAGACTTTCCTCAGAAACTAAGTAGAAGTCAGAGGGCACAATGGATCTTTTAGGTCTCAATAAATGTCACCCCAATATACATACATACATACAAGTACAAGAAAGGGAGCACAATAGATCTTTCTCTCAAATGTCCATACATACATTTAGAGGAGAGGAACACCCCCAGTTTTCTTCACATACCGACCAACCTCGTTCTAGTCCTACAGCCAAAATTCTATATTGACAAAAAACCATCTCGGTTTTGTGGTTATTTACTTAATTACAGTTTCCTGTGAAATTGTCATATTTTAGTAAAGCGTATTACCATTAAATCGAAGATAATAGAATTATAACGCCTTACAAAGTTTTAAAAAATATTTTTCAAAAAGCAATGACCGCTCAACCAAGAAGGAACAACTAGTTCTCGGGCTATATGCTCCAACAGCTTATTGTCTGTCCGGGGGAGAGTTGATCGTCGAAAATCGTAAAATCGTTTTATTCGCATTTTCGGTTTAAAAGTCAATTTTGACCATATCCCCCCAATTGTCATATTGTCATATGTCATATGTCATATTCGTGTTCAGCACCCTCGAAAATATATAGGTAGACTGTTTTTAGCGACTAGACCGAGGTTGGTCGGTTTTTCATTTTCTAGACGACTTTTTGGGGATGTCCCGCTCCTCTAGTTGTTCTGTTAAGATTTGTGGCAGCTAAAAAGAAATTTTGTTCAATAACATGATAAACAAAAAAGTATATTTAAAATGTTTCGTTTACGCAACGTTGGTAACGAATGGGTGATATTTCTTAAATTGGCCGCATGGCATGTATGTTTCTTGTGGTGTATTCATTATTCTTTTTGTTAATTATTTTGGGAAATTAAACCACAATCTTTTTATATTTTTTAATTCAACGTTTCGGTGGCGTTCCAGCAACCGCTATCAAGAACAATTGAGGTTTTAATTCTGGTCCCTATCTGTTATTATCAGAATTTAAAACCTTAATTGTTCTTGATAACGGTAGCTGGAACGCTACCGAAACGTTGAATTAAAAAATATAAAAAAGATTGTGGTTTAATTTCCCAAAATAATTAACAAAAAGTACCCTTCAAGTACCGTATTCTCCGTATCAACTGGCACACTCGTATAGTGACCCAAACTCTGTGTAACGACAATAAAATAAAGCAATGTTGTCAGATATATTTTCTAGAATTGTTAGGCTCTCTATACAAATGTTCTCCTTATTTCAGAAAACTGTTAGTTCGTGATGTTCTTAGAAAGCTAGTTTGGAAATATATATTTAAAAAAATATACATAATATAAATTTGATAGTAAGCAATAAAATAAGTCGCTTAAAATTGCTGGAAAAAGAATAATTAATTAAAAACAACTTTATGTATGTTACTATATTTGAGAAAATTTTGAACACTGGCAACGTAGCAGCCTCTCATTAAACAGCTAATACATCCAGTCCCGTATTTGGCATAATATAACGAAGTAACCGGACAGTTTTAACTCGGCCAACTGGGACATAAATAACATGATCAGTTTACCGAACATCTGGCCTGACCTGGGTTAGAACATCCAGGGGTGTGCGTGAATTGTGTTGTAGAGAAATATTATCAATATTTTACTTGAGTGAGTTCAGTTCTTAGTTCTAGAAATGTGTAGGTATTTAATCTAGAGTAGAAAAGTATTGTAATGTAATATAATATACAGTGTGGAAATCACTTATGGAATAAAATTCTTTATGTCATTATTTTAGAAAATTATAAAAAATGCCGAGACACGTCAACTTTTAACTTGAGGGGGACACTTTTTGACGCTAATGTCATAAACGTCAGATTCACCCCCTCCCTACTAGAGACACCCCTTACATTTTTTCAAATGGCATTAGGTATCAAGTCACACCTCATTTAAAAGGTCTGGCAAATCTCTATTCAATCATTTTGTTTTGCCTTTGATACGAGCCTTCCATTGTTATTTAATCATTGTTTAAAATTGGCTCTTTTTCAACATGTTGAACATCTGGCCTGACCTGGGTTAGAACATCCAGGGGTGTGCGTGAATTGTGTTGTAGAGAAATATTATCAATATACTTGAGTGAGTTTAGTTCTTAGTTGTAGAAAAGTGTAGTTAATCTAAAGTAGAAAAGTATTAATAATATAGTATATATTATTCGTTGGTTTAGTAAGGTTAGTTGATTAAGTGGCGTGAGTGAATTGTTATTAATATAATATTTATTTGTTCGTAGACGTTAGGGTGAGTTTAACAAATATAATTTGTTAGTAATTAATTAGAATGGCATTTTGGAGACCATTTGAAACAACAGTTCAAGATGATGTATAGCGGGAATCTAATAATTTGGCGCCACATACAAATGACTTAGCAATAAATGCTAGGGCCGAATTTCAGAATAAAGATTTACATGTTCAGTGTCAACGCGTTGTTTTAAATATGTACGCGTCTTTGAAAAAGGAAATTCTGAAATTTCTGATAATGCGGTTATCGCGAGAATTCACGAATTAACGAAAATCGGGTTTACAACGATTTATAAAGTAATTAAACTAGGTACTGTTACGGATAATTCTTTAAAGCGAAAACGACCAAATCAAAAATTGAATAAGGTTGACAAAGCTATGAAAAATATTATTCAACGGATTGTTTACGGGTTTTACAAGGACAAAATAGTACCAACTTTAGAACAGATTCGTGCTAAATTGCGGGGCAGACAATTTTTTCAGATTGACTGGCTAAATGGGCATTATTTACAGAAAATTATATTACAAATTTTATGAGTTTTGTAAGCAGGTTAATTTTAATCTACTATCTATTAATTTGAATGAAAAACATTATTTCACAAAACTTGAATTTATAAAAAATTTATATGCACGCCATTGGGCGGCACTTACCTTCAAAGGGATTAAAAATATGGGTCATTACATTATGCCTAGAAGAACTATACAATATTCTTATCATTATTTTTCGTTTTCTGTTCCTCTTCTTCGCTTGCGCATTTGATGCTTTAAACAAAATGTACCGAGCTATATGTTCATATTTTTGTTTTTGCCCTTCCTGGATAATTTTTTCCAAGACAAAGTTGAACAATAATGGGAAAAGTACATTTCTTCGACGTTTTTTCCCGTACACTTTTACAACCAATACTTCTATAGCTATTCATTAAAAAGACTTTCTTTCAACATATTATATACACTTTTTTCAGCTCCATTTATTTCATTTCCGTTTCATCTAAATTTGTAGAATAACTTATGTTTTGTCAAAAGTGAAATATTAATTTCGAAAGCATTTTTTGTTGTATGTAAATAAATGCGAGAGTCGTAAGGTTGGGTTATAAGAATACAATTATGTAAATTTAAATGAAATTCCTGTAAAAAACACGAAAGCACGGAAAAAAAAGTCGAGGGAAAAGTAATTTATCTTCCCGGCAATAAAATATGTTACGCTGGTTGTATAACTGTTCCTAAAACTCGATATCCAACTTTAAATACTGTTTTAACGTACGTAGCATGTCTATAAATTATTTCGAACATAATACTTGAAAACGAGCTTTGCTCGATGACATTTTTATGTTATTACCAATTTAATTTTACTATTCTACATGATATAAAAATTACCGATACACCATTAACCTATCTTGAAATGTGAGAAATTTCAATTTATCGAGAAATACTGAATAAAATAAATCATTTTGATAGTTAATTTGAAATTTATTTATGATTGTAGCAAAAATGAATTTATGGAAATTTGTCAATTAGAATTCACATTTTCAGAATAAAAAAACAGATGGACAATTCTATTTAAACGAAAATTTTTTGCTCTAGTAGATATCCAATGAAATCAGTTAATTTGAGGTCATTTGATTGAACACAACCAATCAGAACAACATTACACTGATAACAGACCATGGACTTGCAGTGTAATGTTGTTCTGATTGGTTGTGTTCAATCAAATGTCCTCAAATTAACTGAGTTCATTGGATATCTACTAGAATCTACGTTGCCATGGATACATGTTGATTTATTTCGATTTTGACTTTTCAAAATATTCAATATTTCCAAATGTCACGATTCTGTCATAATACTGACGAGAATATTAATGAAATTATAGAAGCAAATATACCTACTCTGTTTTTTTTTTCTATAATTATTAAAAAAAATTCTATTCGAAGTTATTGTTTCCAAGCAACAAGCTTTCGAAATCTGTTATAAAATTGTTTCGAACAATTATCAATGTCCTTAGGTTATTACTACTGAAAACAATATTAACTGAAAAGGCAGTTCGGAAGAGGGAATTTCATGATTTATTTGTTCATTGACAGGTTCATGTTGTGTCCATATTTCGTCCAAAAATGAAGTTCGTTTCCCTGATGTCTTGCAATATCAGTTTGTACACATCATCTAATATTCAGTCAGTACATCTTTAATGTCTTTTTTTCTACTCTCTTACTAGTAAATTGTATATTACTTACTATTTGAATGCTAAGTCTGACGTAATAAAAAAAATTACGCTTCAGTTCTATAAAACTGTGTAATATATCATATAAGCCTTGTAAGTCAGTTGGTCGAGTTACCATGGAAACGAATTAATAGACGTTATTTTGACAAATTAAAATT
Organism: Lochmaea crataegi; assembly: GCA_947563755.1. Taxonomy (NCBI): domain Eukaryota; kingdom Metazoa; phylum Arthropoda; class Insecta; order Coleoptera; family Chrysomelidae; genus Lochmaea; species Lochmaea crataegi. The sequence continues at coordinate 20,584,959 of OX387429.1, forward strand.
AATAACATGTCAGTGAATTTAAATACAAAAAAATTGAATTAGTTCATTTAATAGAGAAGATGAATATAGTAGCACCCTACCCTATATTATGCAGTTAGCTGCGATTATTACCGAATACATATTACCAGTAAAATCAAGGGAAATATATGAAAAGGTACCTATATCAGCAATTTAAAGATAGGCTTACAACAAAAAATGTGATGCGGCCGTTGATATTACATCAGTTGAAATGACAACAAATTTTATGCTGTCGTAAAAAATAGGATACCTTCAATTTACTGGACTGGATTTCTATAGGAGGCTGGTTCTTTCGCATAAATAATAACTGTATTTCGTTAAAAATGCAGTAAACTTTAATACAGATGAAACGATGAATATAGACAAGCCTTTCAGTATGAAATAGTAATTATTATAACGATCTTACTCTTTCCTGCGTGGTTTTCAAAGCACTATTCACTTGAAATATAACTTCGCTTCGGATTAAATCACTATACAAACATTAACTTTATAGAAAAATGCACTTATTAAGCTGGAAATGGAGGAATTGAATCAATTACCATGAAACTTGACCCATTTGGTCTGAAAATATCGGTTTTATACCGGTAAAGGAGTGGTAGGTCTTAGCTGGGAGACCGATCGGGTTGGAAGCTCAACATCGACTCTATTGTTTGAGATAATGCATTGAGGCGCGAAGTGTGCGTTTGGTCACGCCTACTCAACTGCCGAAGAATAATAGTAAATATTGTAAGGCGTCGGTCAGACGCCAGGAAAAGAAAACAAAACGCGAATTTGAACTAGGGTAGAAGTATTTTGGAGGCAGTGGCGCGCCGGTAGGAATTTCGGATGAAAATAAAAGGAATAAAATATAACTCTACATGAAAATACAAAGGAACTAAAATATAAATACAAATCGTTGAACGTCTGGTTTCAACAGAATGTAAATTCATTTTCTGAAAACGTACTCTTGGCTTATTTTGGAGAAATCGCTAAGAAATTTAAACTATCCTCATTATGGGCAATATATTCTATGTTAAGAAATGTTATAACTTTGAAAAATAATGTTAATATTGAAAATTAACCAAAACTGCGAGCTTATTTAAAAAGACAATCAGGAGGTTTTAAAAATAAAAATTCAAAAATTTTAAACCCCTTGTTACGGGTTAAAAGGGGTAGCTAACCTTACAATGATAGTAGGAGAGCTGGCACCAATTTTTGGGTAGGTATTTGAGGCAAGCTGAAAACTTGACCTATACCTCTCCTTTTATACAAATTAATCAATTTTTTTTTAACTATCAAACAGGTAAATGATTAAACAAAATAGCCGAATAAGTTACCAGATCTCAAAATGTACACAAGAGCTTCTGCCACTCTTTTGGTTGATGCCGATGGTGATTTAATGGGTCTTAAACGACATGGCGAATGGAAATCTTCAGCAACAGCCGAATGATCTGTCGATGAGTCAATAAATAATTAGACATCAACAGCCAGAATTATAAATTCAATTGAAAGTAATTTACAGACCTTTACATACACTGAAAATACCAATGTCCAAACAGAGCACCTCGTACTGTTTACGTCATCCGACCATTCACCGCGTATTATTGAACAACCGCCCAACACGGATAAAGGTTTAAAGTTATAAATAATAGCCAAAATATTAATGTTGGTAATTTTGGAACCGTTGGCGATACTTGGCACTAAACACTGTTGGCACTACCACACACTTTACACTATCTTACGCGCGTTTCGATAACCCAGTTATCTTCTTCAGAGATCGAGAGTTTACCTTCATTGTTCAGTGTAACCTAATATTATAAAGGCAAAATATTTAATTGTTTGTTTGTATCGCATACACACAAAAACTACTAAATTTATCACCTATAGAAAGCTGCATTACCAACGACTGGATCTAAATAAATTGCTAGTCACCCAGGTATCTGGATCTTGAATTACTATCAACCCTACCAAAAACCAAATAGCATTTACTAAAGAAACTCAACCTCAAAACTGTTGAGTTTGATGGAAATGATGTTTATTGAGATAATAAGTCAAGGTCGGACTCTTTATAGTAAACTACCATGGAACAAATACAGAAAAGAGATAACAGTTAAAGCAAAAATGGCTCTTATAGTGTGCATCAACCTCGCAGGGAAAAATTGGAGTAATAGTAGGGCTGAACGTTCCCTCCAATTGGAGGAAAGTGTACAAAAAGTGGTAGATACATATTTAGTATAAAGGGAATCATCGAACAAAACCCGCCCCCTCACTTTTAAGAAATCCGAAAACCTGGGACATGTCACAGGATGGAATGACGAAAGAACTTTTTGAAGAAATTCAATACAGAAAATAAAGCACCAGGCCAGGAACCAAACACTCCGAAAGCTTGGGAAACCCCCCAAGTATCTTTCAAGCATAAATTCACGTCATGGGAAAGTGTGCCCAGTTCAATATTGATCAAAGATATAGAATGCAAAGGAATATCATCATGTCAATGAACTAGGCGAGAACAATATCGTTACCTTACTTTGGATTACAGGACACAATGGAATAGAAGGAAATGAAATAGCAGATGAACTAGCGAGGAGGTGGACTGAAACACCCTTTTGGGTGCCGGAACCCTTTTGCTGTATCAGCTTCAATGTAATATTGGAAAGATTTAGTAGCCCCCACATATAATGCATATTATTTCATCAACCACCTTTCACTAGATACGGTTATTATCAGGCAGGTTTCGACGAGCAAACCACCGCTCTGGCGACTTTGCTGACTCTGGAAACCGATCGGCTATCAACGAACTCGTCGGGGCAACAGTGTTCTCTTCACGCTTAAAATCCTGATATTGGGATTCTGCATTGCGTGGGAATCCGTTGAGCCGTGCTTGGTGTCACATATTCCTCCCGTCCCATATGGATCGAGGAGGAACAGCTAGTCGGCTCCCCCACCAAAATCCACCAGGTCTCACAGCTCCTTGGGGGAGTTGACCAACATAATATTGATCACAATTTAAACAAGGAACACCATACACTGCATTCGTTTGAGAATACTTTACCTTTAACTTTATTATTATATCTTCTGTATGGCAATTAGACAATCAATAATATTTTGAAGTTTTTTTTTAATTATTATTATATAATAGGTTCTCTTATTGTTGGGGAATTTTTATTTGAACTGGATTAGGTACTATTCACTATACTGCCAGCAATAATAGTACCTGGTGAGAGAGTTTATTACTCAAAGTTTACCGGAATTTTTGTTCTATTGTTGAACTATCCTATTTTCTATTACGTTTTTTACGTTTATATAAATCGAATTTACTATAAAACGACACAAAAGCACGTTCAACAGCGTTTTTATACGGTTATAATTTGCATGTATTAACGGATGAAATCACTCGATTACCCACCGAGGTTTTTAACCTCAAAACATACCGATTTCTAAACGGATGCACAATTTTACGGTATGCGTGCAACAAAAAATAGTTATTTGTCGAGTATCTTAAGACTCAATATCAGTTTTTGACTGTGGGATAATTAATTTAACTGGAGATTGTACGCAATTTAGATGGTATAACCTCACTTTCTACTTGATTGGCAGTGATTAAACAATTCTGGACTCTCTTCAAATAAAAAAATATAACGAATAACGTGAATGTTTTCAAAAATATTCCCAATTACTGAAAAAACACTAGAAACTTCCTCAAATGACCACATTCAATAAAAATTTAATATAACTACACGAACAGTTAGTACAGGTTGTACCCTAAATTCAACTGATTGACTTTTCCCTTATGTATTATACATATTTGTTATCCTCTTGTAGAGGAGCATACAATAATGTATAGGGTGTTCCATTTAAAAAATTGGGAGTGATGACCATAGGGGCGAGGGGGTTAAAGTTATAACGTCTACATATGAGCTAAGAGACGTCCCTCTTTATATGATTTTTGACGTGTTTTTTCATAAAAGTGACTCCTTCAGAATTATGTGGGGTGGATAGTTTTTCATTGAAATGCTCTGTATAATAGCGACGCGTAAAAGCAAAAGAGATACGTTCACAGTAGCCATGTTTTATTCTCAAATATTCTGATTCACATACCGCATTCCATGCATGTTTAAATTTCGCGGGCCACCCAACCTAATTACGGCGATGCTAGATGTAATTAACTAATTAACAACGAGATGAAAAGTTTTTGTTGATTATTCTCATCACATGCTCTATAGTTCAATTCGTAAGAGACTAAAATGTTCAAAAACATAATTTTTTAATTGTACTCAATATAAGTGGTACTTTTTGCGAAATAAAATAAAATGTGACTCTTATCAAGATTCAAAGTTCATATTGTTCAATATTTATCTTTTTTTGATTCTATTCGTCTTATTCAAAATACAACTGATTCGATATACCTACCTTTATAAGGAGCCAATATACAAAGTTTTATTGAATACTGAACAGTAATTCTGGAGCCAACAGTTGATTGATTGATGTATTGTCCAGTACATCCAGTCAAGGTTTCAGGACCTTGACACCTAAGACTTTATACCCTTTGTTCTCTTGGCTGTACTGTTTATGTAAAGAAACCAGTAGTATTTATCAGCCTTAACAGCCTTTCCAGAAGATCCTTCTTGAAGAAATCGTTCCTTGGACACTCGAGTCCCAGGAGTTTATATCTCCAATAAATCAGTGCTTTGCATTCGAAGGCAATGCACAATCGACAAATATGTTCATCCCTATATATGCTTATGGTATCTTCACGGTGCAGTGGCCAGTGAATAATTTTGTCACTTTCTTTATTTCACCATTACTTGGATTTAGTATTTGTTTGGTCATCGAAACCGATGGTTTCTGGACCAGCAATTTGCTAAGATCTGGCTAAGGCACGTGGTTCCAATACTACAGATGATTTGTTTCAATTTATATAGATATACACCGCCCGTTATGCAGTTTTAAATATACCAAATACTGGTACTGTTTCTCCATACTCCTTTTCGATGTTTTTTTGCAGACATGTGTCGATAACGTGAATTACTATCTGTAATACTTCCCCAAAGATCCGTAAGCATTTCACCTCATATTGCACCTGGACTTAGCACCATTAACTTCAGCCACTGTTCATTTGGCAGTTCTCGATCCTTTAGTGTACCACACCAGAGTTCCATCCTCACTGCATGTTTCCACGTGCGTCCACTGAACACGTGCTTAAAGTTTTGCTATTGATTTTGGATGAACTTTACAGGGGACTAAAGTAATAGAGTCGGTATTGTGAAACTAAACTCTGGAAATACAAAAAACCCAAGCGGTTGAGATGTATCTAGCACCTTTGTCCCTTGCACCAGTTTGTACAAGTTCTTAGCTGAGTGTTTGCTCTATAGTTCAGCGTCGTCTGGGTCGATTAATGACTGTCTTCTACGATCAAATCTCTCGCAATTCACTGTCTCTGTTTCCTCCTCTGCATGTAAGGTCTCCGTTATATAGTTCTAATCTGTTCAAATGTGTCTTTATTGGTTACCTGGATATAATTCTGCGAAGTTTCCTGCTCAGTCTGAGCAGTTCTGCTGTACATGTCTGGCATGATTATTTTTTGAAGGTTTTCCCGAGTATGTGTCTCGAAATGTCACGAAAAACTGCTTTACCTTCCTAACCACAACCACTTCAAAATAAAGTGTCAACTATGGTGTTGTGTCGTTGATTCAAAGAAGCTCTTGTACTCTGGGCATAATTTTAGTCCTGCTTATTTTAGGATTCAGTATTTGAATCAGGTGTGATTGCAGAAACAGCAGTAGAGAGGAGATTGTGTTATTTCACAGTTTTTAGCAAGCACTAACTCTAACTAGCATGTGAGTTCAATTAACTTCACAAGATCTATAGCCCACAAAATTCAAATGACCGCAAGAAATCAATATTTAATGCTACAGTTTTTCCGAAATAAAATAATAACACTCTTGTATATTATCTATTATCCCATTTTCGGTTAAAAGAAGAACTCCAATCAATAACTTATAATGGCAAATAAATCAATCTTTCTGGAGTTTCTGAAAGTTATTTTCCGAAAATTGCTACTAAAACTTCATGTGGAAGTTTTATGTCGACAACATGTCCGAATCAATTATCTGTCACCTGTATCGGCGTTGAACCGCCTCGCTAACTTTCTAAAATTGCTTCCTTCGCTCTAATACAAGACATCAGTGTTGACAACTGACAGGTACTTTTGTGAAAATAATGGATACAAATATAATAAATTCGACCGTTATTTTTAGAAAGAGTAGAAATATTTGATCAAACGTGGTCTTATAATTATTATTCCCATTCTTTTTTAATTTAAATAACCATCCTTGTATAATTCTATTCATCCAATGTTAAATTATTATAATATAAAATAGTTTTTAACAAAATCGGGTATAAATATGAGAAATAAAATACAAAACTTTACAGACGACTATTAGGCAGCAGCTATTTCAAAAATTTCTTCTTTCTCCAGATACCTCCTCGTGTACATAATCTGCAGTTACGAGATGACTAGTATCATGGATCTCACTGTATTTCTGACTTGTTGGTGCAAATCCTGTCGTTTCTTTATACAGGTTTTTCAGTTTTGGTTGTGTTGGTGCTAACTAACGATGAGAGTTCAATGAGCACAAAATGGCCATAGACTTTAGTCTGGAAAGTGAAAGTTCTTTTACATTAAGTGTAGTATTTGAAGGTTTAGCCAAACAATCAGTGAACTTGACTGTAGAACATCTTCTGGGTTATTTGAAGTTCGCGAGAACAATATAGTCCCCTTACTGTGGATTCCAGGACACACTGGAATAGAAGAAAACGAAATAGCGGATGAACTAGCAAAGAGGGTGACTGAAACACCCTTTTGGGAGCCGGATCCTTTTTGCGGTATCAGCTCCAATTCAATATTGGAAGAAATAGGAAAAGCCGAAAAGAAGAGAAAATCTGACCATTGGAAAGATCTAGTAGGGCTTAGACAATCAAATATACTTCTGGGTTACTACAACCTGTTGGGAACAAATGAGTGCCTAAGTCAAATAAAACTGCACTAAGAGTTTTAACAGGGGTCCTAACGGGACATCGTCACCTGAATGGGCACCTGAAAAAGCTCAAAATATATAGTGGAGGAAGAAGAATGTGGATCCTGTGGTATGGAAGAAGAAACCTCCATCCACATACTAGCGGATTGCAGAGCAAATCAGAATCCTAGGGCACAACAGCTGGAAAACTACTGGATAAAAGAGGTACATTTATCTAATCTAAAGCCTGCAGACATCCTCCGGGAAATAAGCCTAAAGGAGTTTCTAGTCTCTGAGACTTTCCCTAGGAACTAAGTAGAAGCAAGGAGGCACAATAGATCTTTGAGGTCTCAATTAATGTTACCCTAATGTACATACACACATCTGAGTATTTTAGTCGGTAGCTATCACAGACTATTTTGCTTTATGAGATTTTAAATATTATCATTCCTTGGCACGAAATTATCTCCCTAAATTCAATGAAAAATTATCATTTTTAATAACTCTATGGTACGACTATACAGTAATTCTCAGTTTTGTTATAAAAGTATGGTTTTTAGATGAATAAATGTGTTATTTAAGGCCACCTACAGCATATTTTAATTTAAAAAAGTCATTTCTCAACAAGTGTTATGGTGTCTGTAGCAGTATCCATGGTGGAAAAATCCAGTCCATCAATTTTTGATACCGTTGATACAAACATACCAGCAGCAAATTGAAGATATTTGTGACCATTTGGAAAATTTTTGACCAACAATATGAAACCACCGAACAGCTCAAAGAAAGAATGCAGTTGTTTGGAACAATTTTGAATAGGGCACAACAAATAGCGCTATCATTTATAGTGCGGACGAATGCAAGAAGTGGTTAACAATTATGGTGACCACATTCTTAATATTTTTGCTCTAAATTATAAATTATTTAGCTTCTTTTTTCCTATTTCAATTTAAATGTAATATTTCGCAAACACGAGAAAACTGAGGCATTCTGGATAGTTTACCTACTAAAAGGGTATATCAGTTCAAATTGAGCTTAAACAGGTTTCATTTGGAACGAGTTTAAATGTACTGTTGAAGAAAAAATTTTTAAGTACGGTCCTGTAAATCTATACCTTATCTAATCTTGGTATCTTATTAAGGATATGTTGGGATATTATTCCTGTGAAAAGAAAATGAATCGCCACTAAAACAAAAAAAAACTATGAATTAAAAAATGTACTCTTTTATTTTGGTGATAGGGTGGTATTAAATAGACTGATAAAAGCGGTGAATAGCTTGGATGTAATTCCGGAGAAACAGTTCTGATTAAGGGCAGATCATGGATGTCGTTCACAGCTCATAAGAGTAATAAATTACGCAAAAGAGGGCTTTAGAAGAAAACAACTTTGTATTTTAGTATCTCTTAACATCCAAAAAGCCTTTGATTCGGACTGGCTCCCTGGACTTATCTCCAAGTTCCAGGCTATTTAGTATCACTACTAAACACATATCTGAACGATAGAAAATACTTCATGAAAATCGGTGATGCTGAGGTAGGACCATATATCACCAAAACAGGGGTACTGCAAGTCTCGGTAATCTCACCTACCCTAGACTCGCTGGTGCAAACAGCGAGGGCAGCGGAACTTGCACTCAAAAAAGTTGAAACTCATCTCAAAAATAAAATCATTCTGTATCTTGTTAAAAACAAGCTGATGCTCAATACCTCGAAAACGGAATATTTCCTAAAGGGAAAATTCCGTACAAAAACTTATCTAATAAACAAACTAAATATTGAGGATAAAACGGTAGAACCAAAATCATAGGTGAAATACCTTGGTTATGTAATACAACTGAACACATTGCACAACTTGCATATCGAAAATCAAGTAGCGAGAGCCAAACTGTCAATGCGGCATCTGTATCCATTGATCTGTCGGAATAGCCGACAATTATTTATACGGCTACCCTGTATTTTGTTCAACAAGGAAGTATTTATTCAATCGTGTGCAAGTTGTGCAAAACAAATGCATCAGAATGGCCCACCGGAAAGGGACATATAATAGTTATCCAAAGAATACATGGATACATAAAAAATCCAAAATACCATTTTTAAAAGATTTCATAACAAGAGTCGCCATAAATTATTACAACTATTGTTTACCTGAAAGCCTCAAAAACAAAAACAAAATAAGGACATCACGGGCAAGAAGGTACAAAGGTTACAGCCTCTTGTATGCGAATCTGCCAATAGAGCTCCTACCAAATTTCTGTCATAGCTGATGTATATACTGTATACATTTGTAAATATTATATATAAATTGATAAAACAACAAAAGAACATATTGAATTAATGAAGAGGAATGAGAGAAAGAGAGAGTAAAAGGGATTGTAAATTAGTATGAAAGGGGTACATTTTAATTTCAATTTCATCATTTTACTTTTTAACAGCATAGATTTAACTCTTTTAAACTTAAAACCCAAGCCTTTAATATGTGACTCTGTTTTTCACAAGCTTTTCAGAGAAACTACAACATAATCTCTGAGGAAATGTAAACGGTTTAATTCGGACGATAGGGTGCTTTTTTCGACTATTTTTTTTTTTCGGTCCCATCGTGAAATTTTGTTGGAAATACCAAAAAAAAAAATTGCCTGAAAGTTTGATCCCTTAATATTAATATTAAGTCCTAGACGAAGGCGTTTAAAGATTTCCCATTGAAAATTAACGAAAACTCTGATTTTTTATCTTCAAATTTCTATTGCTCAGCAGCTTTTCATGGCATCGCTTTGACCATAGACAAGTATTTCTCATTGCCCATTGCGGCAAAGTCGTAACTCACACCGGCGAGGTAGAACGGCCCACTAAACCCGATTTTCCATGAAATTCGCGTTTTTTCGCATTTATCTGGTAAACGACAAGAGATACAGAAAAAAATGTAGAAAACAAACTTGTAGAAAATTTAATTTTCTACAGAAAAGGTCCTTAGTACTCAGTCGCTAACATCAATATTTCTGGAGATAATCGTTCTTTCATTATCCACCAATAATTTTTTAACTAATTCCTTTTTTTTTAAGATGGAAGGGTGAAAAAATAGAAATAATCGGAAATATGATAGTATCAATTGAAAAAAAAACTTTTTACATTCATAGATAGATTGATAGGTTAGACATTTTTGTACTTCGTAAAATGTTAGCTAAAATTAAAATATGTAATGGAAAGAATGAGGTAAAATGTACGTGTGTAATATAGCACCGATCATTGCTTGTTAACTTAGATCTCCCACTCTTCTCAGCGCAACAATCAGACTTTGGCTTGACCTTGAATGAGCTCACTGAATTTTCCGCTTGGCAGCACACTATCGCGAAACGAAACGAAACGGAATGGAACGGAAAGGAATGGAAATTTTGAATCTCCGCACATTATCGCGGAATTCGACGGAAAAAAATATTTGTATATGAGTAAGAGAGCTGCTTTCCCAATCAAGTTTTAGTGTGTATTGGTCTTTCGCAATGGACAGTTCAGGCGGAGAATTTGCGGCGCTGTGTGAATTTGTTGAAGAAGAAGAAATTGCGAGAGATAACAAGAAAAGGCGCAAATGGATCCATGAAATAAACCTCAAAAGACAAGAATTTGGTGAATTTCATCATCTATTCCCAGATCTTTTAGAAATTTCTTCCCAGGCATTTTCTTTCATTTGTTGATTGTGATAATTTTTATCAGACAACAGATAAAGATGTGGATAAGCACGAATTTTATTGATTAATAGATCTTCATTCATTTTTAATTAATCAAAAAGGAAACAAACACAAAACGGCGTGATATTGTCACAGGAATGAACACGTTTTGTTGTACTGATTGGTGGCTACGGGCTGGTGGGTAGTGGAGGGGGCTGCGGAATCGTGGAAAAATTCGCTCAGTGAGCAATCCAATAAATTCCGTTTCGTTCCAATCCATTCCGCGGTGTTCCGATCCGCGGTAGTGTGCGGCTACTAACTCAATTCTATGCTTCCGAAAATTCCGTTCCATTCCGTTCCGTTCCGCGATAGTGTGCGGCCTGCTTGATACAGCACTTCCTTTGTTATCTACTATTTAACACTAGCGTCGAGGGCGTAGTAAACAAAGCTTCGTGTACACTAACCTCATAGCGTCGATTACTTGTAGTCAACGTTGCGTTACGTATTTTTGTTTAACATTATCATTATTAACAATGTCTGAAAAAATTTATAATTATTTAATCGAATTAGAAATAAAAACAATCAATAATAATAAATTACCCTCATATCGCGACGTATTGAGCTTGTTTATGTATAAACATAAACATCATTCTTTGAAACCAGCTGTTCGGAATAGTTTATCAGATGTTGTTAGTGAGGTTAATCCTGTTTGGGCCGGCTTTTTGATCCCGACTATTCGTCCACAGTAACTATCAGCCTTGCAAGGAGCCGCAATAGAGGGAATAAGGAATAAATGTGGGATATCTTAGTGGAGGCAGGTCAACTATTGATTAATGTATATACGTTTTTGATGTATATTATTAATGTAAATAGTTAACTAGCTAGTGACTACCCATATCATTGTAAACAAAATTTTGGACTAATAAAGATTCATAGTACAGCATATATGAAAAGTTAAGTAGGTACTGGTCCAAGAACGCATCCTTGAGGTTCTCCATATTGAATTTAAGTCAATATTTCTCTACTTGTTTGATTCTTAATAATATGTTTGAATTACATGAATTTAATGTTTCTACATATTTTTTGAAAATATTGTAACGTTTATTCTAATTTATATTTACAATTAATTTATATTTACAGATTTATATGTAATTCAGTCCTTATTTAATAATTTATGTCATACACTAAACACACTAATTACAATTTATATGAGAGTCACTTAATAAACACTTTATCGAGGCGCGATTACTTTCCTTCGGTATCAACACTGACTGATTGACTAATTGCCTGCAGCGATGCTCGTGGCCTATTTATACTCGCGCGCCGTATTTCTAGAATTCGCTCGACGTTCTGGCGGATGCACTGGATGCGGTGGGTATTCTGGATGTTTCTCGAAAATTGGGCGGAGGAGCCATAGTCGTCTCATACGGGGATTTCACTGGGGGCACTAAGTGAGCGTATTAATGCAGTAGCTCGCGTAACAATATTTTACTTTTGGAATTAATCTTGTGGCAAGAATATTGCTTGTAAATAAATATTAAATTAATAGGAGTCGATGAATCGATTCTTAAATGAAAATCATACTTAAAATTATTGTTAACAGCATTTAGCATAAACTTTTCACAGTTATATTCAATTCTATTTCGAATATTATCAAAATATTCAAAATTTTCAGTTGGACCGTAACCTGATGACGTTATCCCTTCAACTTTTATTTCATTCAGTTGACTGGTTTCAAAGAGGAAAAAAGGCTCCTATACAGTTATAGTTATCATAAACCTGTCATCCCCGATAATCCCAAATATAGGTTTTTGATTGTAAAAACTAACCGAGGCATGTGTCATGTTCGTCCAACAACCGGATCAATCCCGGTGCTACCTTTTTAAACACCCTACTTTATAACTATACGTTTCACATCAATCAGTTTTAAATTCATGATACGGATAAATGAACCAAATGGTGTCGTGTTTCCATTCAGACTTTTTTTGTTTTTTATCTGTGACAGCGAATGGCACCCTCATTTGAATACTAATTCGGTGTTTTGTGGTGTGTACCACTTTAACAAAGTATTTTTCCGGTGATTCGAATAACGAGATCATCGTATCTTGTGCTTCCTTCCGTCATTTTATGGACTGAAAAAAAATATATGTTGGATTTTTGTTTGTTTTTTTCTAAATACCGAGTAATCAAAAAATGTCTGACTATCTTTCAATACAATTATCTCTGAATTCAAAAACGATAGAAAAGAGCGGTTTTCACTTATAAACTAGATGGTATGGGCTACCCAGAGTAGAAAGAAAGTTTTCTTAAAAAATATGTATCTTTTGTAAAGAGAAAGATATGGGAGAGACTACCTCTCCACCCGTATAAGCATGCTTGCATGCACTGGTACAACTGACGGAGGATATCCGAGGTTCTCTAGACTACCAAGAAACCTTAGTATGCGTATTTTTGGATATAGAAGAAGCTTTTGACAATACTTCTAGTGAGGCTGTCAAAAGAGCATTAAATAGAAGAGGTGTAGACAGCGCAACATCCAAATGGATGTCGGAACTGCTCACCACTAGAGTAGCAGAGACGAGGACGAGCAAAGACATTGTCTCCAGCCTTACAACCAGAGGATGTCCACAGGGACTAGTAGCATCCCCATCAATGTGGAGCCTGACGATTGACGAACTTCTGTGTGGTTTGACTGACCTCGGAATATTCTGCCAAGGATGTGCCGATAATATTGATATAACAGTCAGGGGAAAAACCGAAAACGTCCTTTGTGACATCGTACAGAAGGGTCTGAACTTTACAAATAGCTGGTGTAGCCGTGAGACTTAACATCAACCCCATCAAATCCATCCTAATAGCCTTCACTAAGAAAGGAAAACTCAACCTCAAAACCATTAAACTTGATGGGAGCGAGGTTGAATGGAGACAAGAAGTCAAGTATCTAGGTTTGACTCTAGACAATAAACTCCTAAGGAACAAACACTAAAAGGAGATTATATACAAAGCAAAAGTGGCTCTAATGGTGTGCAGGAATCTGGCAGGGAGAAATTGGGGTTGTAATCCAAAAATCCTGAGCTGGATGTACACTGCCATAGTGAGACCAATTATCATGAGTATTTGAACTAGCCTATTGACGACGAGAGAAAACCTCTCCAAAATTCAAAGACTAGCCTGTATATACATTACAGAAGCAATGAGATCATGCCAAAAGACAACCATGGGGGTGATAGTCAACCTCACACCACTACATGTGGTGGGGGAAAGTAGAGGGGGATCATTAAAAAAAACACCTCATTTTTTAACGTTCACTTTCCTTTTAGACAAAAAAGGTACTTCTCAAAAATTCACACTTCATATCTCACCATAAAAAACTAACTGTAGAATTCTGGAAAAATATTGGAAGAAAAGCGGTCATAATCATCATACGTTTCAGCCCACTCCTGAGAGCACAACTACCACAAACTTTTAGACCTTTAACTTTAAGAAAATAAGAGAAAAACAACGATCATTGGAAGACTAAGAATTAGTCACACTAAAGCATTAAACCAACACAGTAGCCAATCCAAACCTTAAGAAAATGCTGAACATTCTAACGGAAAACGTAATTAAGTTCCTCAAAAAAAAACATTTACGGTAAAATATAAAATCAATGCTTTTATCATGTTCAATTATTTGTATAATATGTTTGTTTGATGCCAATGGTCATAGTAGTCGAGGCAAAAATGATAAACAAAAAAAATCATATTCGAAGGTCTATTCTCGTTAATTCAGTGGTTTTTTATTTGAATAAACGGATTATACGAATATTCGTTTTTTTTTTATTGACGAGATTTTTTTATATCAAAAAAAGAATCAATTGTTCTAATATTTATTCAACCCCAAATAATTCTGTTTGATAACCATCTCTGCCTGTCTGTACGTCATTAATATTATACCGCGTTTAGAATATCATTATTTTCTAGTTTTTTTATAAAATAAATCTTCAAATCCCCAAAAAACATAGTAAAACTTAAGCTATAAAAATCAATAATTGATTGGAAATAAAAAATAGTGGCCTACATCAATTTTAATGGACCTGGGAAAACCATTTATGATCATAGAGATAAAGCGCAGATTAATAAATTGAGTCCAAAAAAAACGACCATGCAACATCCATTAAAACCAGAAATAAAAGCCTCAAACTGCCTACAATAAATTTACTACTTATTAAGTCAAAAACTACCGTGCATTGATAAATAAAACACAAAATATTTATTATTCGACCAAATTTGAACTCGAAAGTAGACCCTTTTTTGAATAATACTTACTCCAATGAATAATCCAGTCATCATAACATTTTTAAACGCATTTCCGGGATTCCACTGCAAATTCTCTTTTGTCTTCTATCGCCTAAAAATGGATTTCTCGAAGTGGTCATTTGAGATTTGGGAAGAAAACAAAGTCGACCAGAGCGCTATATCGATATGATTTGTTGAGTTTTTTACAAAAAAATTCGTTCAATGTATTTAATAATAATATATTTATACATATAGAATCAGGCTTCCGAAAAGGTATAGTGTCCCTCGTATAATTGAAGTAAATGTAGGTTATTATTGAAATCAGCTATTACTTATTTAGGCTATGGTCCGAAAGTAACTGGTTTGCAGTTTACCGTCCCGAAAGTAACTAAAAAGTAGTGGTTGCTGAAAGTCTGGTTAGTTTTGGAAACCGGTTTCCTGAAATATGGTTAATGAACTGTCAAACTAGTAACCAGCCTTAGGAGCCCGGTTACTTCTGGTTTCGACTGTCATCTGTCATGCATTGTTTATGATTTTTATTATTTGTTGATTATTCGACCATCTAAGAGAAAAACAAAACTGATTTTTCGCAAAAACAGGATATCTTCCCATGTTATTATCAGGAACCAATTTGTCCCCAACTAACAACAGCATATGGTTAAAAATTGGTCGAGATATTCGAAAATTCTCCATCAGTATACAATTCCACTTCTCTGGTGACAAAATTCTGAATTCTTGGCCTTAAAACTAAAGAAAGAAAGGTGAGCGGTCGTCGGACCGCCGACAGAAGCTTGCTTCTTATGCACAATAAAATGACCAGTTTTCGTGCATTTTTCACAATTTTTCAAAAAATTTGTAAATTTTTTACCATTTTTGACGAATTTTGACAATTATTGACCGTCTTTGAGAATTATTGACCATTTTTGAAAATGTTTCAAAAATTTTAACGTATTTGGCAATCATTGACCATTTTTTCAAAATTTTGGCAATTTTTGACAATTTTTTCAAATTTTAACAATTATTGACCATTTTTGACAATTTTAACAATTATTGATCATTTTTGACGATTTCTGACAATTTTTGACGAATTTTGTTTGGTTTTGACAATTATTGACCGTCTTTGACAATTATTGACCATTTTTGACAATTTTTCAAAAATTTTGACCATTTTTCAAAAATTTTGACAATTTTTAATAATTATTGACCATTTTTGACAGTTTTTTATAATTATTAACATATTTGGCAATTATTGACCATTTTTTCAAAATTTTTACAATTTTTTTAAATTTTAATAATTATTGACCATTTTTGACAATTATTGACCAATTTTGACAGTTTTGACAATTATTGATCATTTTTGACAATTATTGACCAATTTTGACAGTTTTGACAATTATTGATCATTTTTGACAACTTTTCAAAAATTTTGACCATTTTAGACCATTTTTCCAAATTTTAACAATTATTGACCATTTTTGACAATTTTTGAGCATTTTTGACAGGTTCTGACAATTATTGACCATTTTTGACAATATTTAATAATTATTGACCATTTTTGACAGTTTTTTATAATAATTATTGACCATTTTTTCAAAATTTGGACAAATTTTTGACCATTTTTGACAATTTTTCGAAAAATTTGACCATTTTTCAAAAATTTTGACAATTATTGACCATTTTTCCAAATTTTTTAAAATATTAGGCAATTGTTAACCATTTTTTCAAAATTTTGACAGTTTTTGACAATTTTTGACGATTTTTCCAAATTCTTGACAATTTTTTACTATATTTAAAATTTTTTGACAATTTTTCAAAAATTATAACAATTATTGACCATTTTTGACAGTTTTTGACGAATTTTGACAGTTTTTGACGAATTTTGACAATTATTGACCGTCTTTGACAATTATTGACCATTTTTGAGAATTTTTCAAAAATTTTAAAATATTTGTCCAAAAACTGTTTTTTGAAGTAACAAACAACAAAATACAAAATCCTTGGTCGTTTTGGGAATATATTTGAGGTTATGTTATTTTCGTTTCGTACTTTCACTGGTTTTGTGTACCGAATACAACCAGATTTTTCAGTTTCATTCTGTCAACCGAAGCGGTTAACCGTGGTTACGGTTAGTTACTTTCGGACCATAGCCTTAATACGATTATAATATTGGTTAGATATGTTTATCAACAAACATATAACAGTATTCGTAAGCATATAAAAATGTATATTTAGTTTTGATATTGATGATATTACATTACATATTATTATTAGAATAAACATTTAATTATAAATTGAACTCGAATAAGGTCAGATGACTGGGCGGAGATTAACTTTGTTTAGTACAACTATCATACTTCTGAATGTAACTGATAACGTACTTCGATTATTGGATTTAGGAAAAGCTGCGGCAGTCATTTCCAAAGCCTTCGACACTATTAATCATGCTCTTCTTTGCGGTAAACACTTTGGATTTGACGAGATTTCCTTGAGTAAAGTAATTATTGGAGAACTCAATAGAGTATCGCTGGTCTGGATCCCTGGACATTCTGGCATGGATGGCAATGAGAAGGCGGACTCTCTTGCAAGGGAGGGTGCCGCACGCGTTTTTATCGGACCAGAACCTTAAATTGGCATCGCGATAAGCTTTGCCAAACAAACACTAAATACCTGGACTGTAAAAAGAGCTTTAGACTTCTGGCATAATATACCAGAATTGGTTCATTCAAAGGCTTTTATACATCCTTCGAAGAATGTCTCCAAACAAATGTTAGACTATAGCAGGCATAACCTACGTTGTCTTATAGGCCTTTTGACAGGCAACTGTCATCTGAATCATCATATGCTAAGACTTGGATTATCGGAAGATCGGACTTGTCTTCTTTGTCTGGAAGATGATGAAACAGCAGAGCATATAATTTGTGCCTACCCCGCCGCGGCTCGAATGAGGTGTCTGATGTTTGGCATGGTCTCTCTCTCTCGCCCTCGGACCTGAAATATCATTTACCAAACAAACTAATCGGCTTTGTTAAGAAGCTGAATTTGTTTGGTGAAATCTGAATAGGTATGAGCCACAATAAACTCGAGTATAGGGCCTTATAGACCCCCTCACCACAAACCTAACCTAATTATTGACGAAAATACATCAAATTTTACATCAGTCACTTCACGAGTAACTCAAGGTTCCATCCTAGGGCCCCTTGTTCTCTCAATTTATATTTCTGACCTTTCCAAGGATTTATCTTGAGGGTAAGAGCAGCATTTATAAAAAAACTGTATATGATTGTATTGAAAAAAATGTTGAAACTGATGATTCTAAAAAGAGCAAAGGAGCCAATTTCAACCCCAGTGGAAGAACAAAGACAACCGTTTCCCTTATGATCCTAGTCTAGCAAAGAAATCCAGATTAACATACTTTTGGAAATTATCAGTTATTTTTCTTCCTACGTATGGCATTTTTATTCAAAAATTCAATAATTTCCTCATCTTCATTGCTTTACAATTAATAACAGAATCCATTTTACCCAAATGCACAATAGAATGACCATTTTTCGTGAATTTTTCACCATTTTTCAAAAATTTTGAGAATTTTTGACAGTTTTTGACGAATTTTGACAATTATTGACCGTCTTTGACAATTAATTGACAATTTTATCAAATTTTAACTATTATTGCCCATTTTTGACAATTATTGACCAATTTTGACAGTGTTGACAATTATTGATCTTTTTTGACAATTTTTCAAAAATTTTGACCATTTTTCAAAAAATGTGACAATTTTTAATGATTATTGACCATTTTTGACAGTTTTTTATAATTATTGACAATTTTTTCAAAATTATGACAATTTTTTCAAAATTATGACAATTTTTGACCATTTTTGACAATTTTTCGAAAAATTTGACCATTTTTCAAAAATTTTGACAATTATTGACCATTTTTCCAAATTTTTGACAATTTTTGAAAATATTTGGCAATTATTGAACATTTTTTCAAAATTTTGACAGTTTTTGACAATTTTTGACGATTTTTCCAAATTCTTGACAATTTTTGACCATATTTAAAAATGTTTGACAATTTTTCAAAAATTTTAACAATGATTGACGAATTTTGACAATTATCGACCGTCTTTGACAATTATTGACCATTTTTGACAATTTTTGACATTTTTTGGCAATTATTAACAATCTTTTCAAAATTTTTACAGTTTTTGACAATTTTTGATCATTTTTCCAAATTTTTGACAATTTTTGACCATATTTAAAATTTTTTGACAATTTTTCCAAAATTTTAACATATTTGGCAATTATTAACCATTTTTTCAAAATTTTGACAATTTTTGACCATTTTTGACAATTTTTCACAACTATAGGTGTGGCAAGAGAGATTGCGCACAGTCGCTTGAATGAGTTATCGCGTGACGAACGCTTTTTCGTAACATCACACGTTTCACGAGTTCACTAGCCTTCCCAAAAGTCCTATGTCGTGCAATAAGAAGCAAGCTTCAAAAAAATTATTTTGACAATCCATTTAAACAATTATTTCAAATGATCAACTTCAGGTACTTTCTTAACAAAACGTATTATTGAATATCAAAAATTATTTAAAATAATGTAAATACTACCCATAAACCATAGTTTAGAATATCCCGTATATACACACAGTAGTAAGATGTATCCTCAAGGGTAAAGTTACCGACAAATGTCACAGATTCCCAATGGGATGATTATTTACGGCTCGGTTCAGATTGGATCATGCGGGTCTATATGTTAAAAGCCTATTAGTTATCCCTTGATGACATATTATACGATCAGTCTTGCACCAAATTCTGTGAACTACTCTCCAATTAACGATTTCGAAAATTAGGATACATGTCGTAAGATAAATATAATATAAAACACGTTGGCTGCTACAGAATTGCCCGGCATTCGTATAACGGTCGAGAGTTGTAGATATTTGCAACTCCCAGAGAGCCACAGTCGATAGCCAAGAGTTACAAAGTTATTTGAATTACTTTGCTCATATCTCTTCCTAAATATAGCCCAATCCTTAGAAAGTTTGTCTGGGAAGCGCAGTAGACATACTAAATGAAATACTTCATATATGTCGAAATGTTCAAAACCAAACAAAAGCAAAGTTGGATATAGAGCAAACGGTTTCTGGTAAAAACATTTAGGTTAGGTTTTTAGTGAGTGGATCTAGAGTAGCTCACCAAGATATTCACCTTCGCAACAAACCGATTAGTTTAAATGGTAAATGATATTTCAGGTCTGAGGGCAAGAGAGAGACTGCCAAACATCAGATGAGTACTTGATTAGAGCCATGGCGGGGCAAGCACAAACTGTATTATCTGCTGCTTCATCATCTTTCAGTCTCCCGTCTTACCATATGATGTTTCAGACAACAGTGGGATGCTAAAAGTCCTGTTAGACAACGTATGTCTTGCCTGGTATAGTACATACCAAAATGGCCAGGAATCCAGACCAGAGATACAAACACTTACATGAACTCAGAAATAGAATATTGGGTTGAATAAAAACTGAAATCAGTACAAATCAATCTCACTAATGGAAATAAATGAATGGAGAGTCCTATACGAAAATAATGGGAAATATTTTGCAAAGGTGGAAAAAGGCAGCATTAAACCTTGAAACTATAATCAACGTCGTGCAATTATGTGATTGTATCAAAGAAAGTTTCATTATACGTGAGAAACGTAGTAATGCTCAAAAAAATATCAACAGTTCGAACAAAGGAACGAAAGTTTAATAAGAAAAAAAAGGTGAGCCGTCGTCGGACCGCCGACAGAAGCTTGCTTCTTATGCACAATATAATGACCATTTTTCGTGAATTTTTCACTATTTTTCAAAAATTTTGCCAATTTTTGACAGATTTTGACGAATTTTGACAATTATTGACCGTCTTTGACAATTATTGACCATTTTTGACAATTTTTTTTAAATTATAACGTATTTGGCAATCGTTGACCATTTTTTCAAAATTTTGGCAATTTTTGACAATTTTTTCAAATTTTTACAATTATTGACCATTTTTGACAATTTTAACAATTATTGATCATTTTTGACGATTTTTGACAATTTTCGACGAATTTTGATTGGTTTTAACAATTATTGACCGTCTTTGACAATTATTGACCATTTTTGACAATTTTTCAAAAATTTTGACCATTTTTCGAAAATTTTGACAATTTTTAATAATTATTTACCATTTTTGACAGTTTTTTATAATTATTGACCATTTCATCAAAATTATTGACCATTTTTCCAAATTTTTGACAAAATTGAAAATAATTGGCAATTATTAACCATTTTTTCAAAATTTTGACAGTTTTGACAGTTTTTACGATTTTTCCAAATTCTTGACAATTGTTGACCATATTTAAAAAAATTTTAAAATTTTTCAAAAATTTTAACAATTATTGACCATTTTTGACAATTTTTGACAATTTTTCAAAATTTTAACAATTATTGATCATTTTTGACGATTTTTGACAATTTTTGACGAATTTTGATTGGTTTTGACAATTATTGACCGTCTTTGACAATTATTGACCATTTTGGACAATTTTTCAAAAATTTTAACCATTTTTCAAAATTTTTGACAATTATTGACAACTTTTGAAAATATTTAGCAATTATTAACCATTTTTTCAATATTTTGACAATTTTAGACCATATTTCAAAATTTTAACAATTATTGATCATTTTTGACCATTTTTGACCATTTTTGACCATTTTTGACCATTTTTGACCATTTTTGACCATTTTTGACAATTTTTGACAATTTTTGACGAATTTTGACGAATTTTGACGAATTTTGATTGGTTTTGACAATTATTGACCGTCTTTTTGACCATTTTTGACAATTTTTGGAAATATTTAGCAATTATTAAACATTTTTTCAAAATTTTGACAGTTTTTGACAATTTTTGATCATTTTCCAAATTGTTGACAACTTTTGACCATATTTAAAATTTTTTACATATTTGGCAATTATTAACCATTTTTTCAAAATTTTGACAATTTTTGTTCATTTTTGACAAATTTGGTCACCTATAGGTGCGAGCTCAGTGCGGCAAGAGAGATTGCGCACAGTCGCTTGAATGAGTTATCGCGTGACGAACGCTTTTTCGTAACATCACACCTTTCACGAGTTCACTAGCCTTCCTAAAAGTCCTATGTCGTGCAATAAGAAGCAAGCTTCAATTTAAATTTCATTGGATTAGTGGATTATTCAGAATAAGAAGCAAGCTTCAAAAGTGATTATCGAATAAAAAAATTATAGCTAGGTAGCTAGTTGCTTACCTTGAATACCCCTTCCAACCCTGTAGTCATCATCTGAAAACTCTTTAGCAGAACTCAAGAACCTGGCAAAAGAAGGTGGTGAAACACAAAAGCAGCCATTGTCCATATTTAAAAACAACTCAAAAATTCCAAAAACTCTTTTTTGAAGTAACAAACAACAAAATACAAAATCCGTGGTCGTTTTGGGAAAATATTTAATTCAATTCAATTTAAATTTCATTGGATTAGTGGATTATTCAGAAATCTGGCAACACTGTTGCGTGTCGAACCCTTATTCGCTTTTTCGTAACATTACACGTTTCACGAGATCACTAGCCTTTTCAGAAATATGGCAACACTGTTGCGTGTCGAACCCTTATTCGCTTTTTCGTAACATTACACGTTTCACGAGATCACTAGCCTTTTCAGAAATATGGCGACACTGTTGCGTGACGGACCTTTTTCGTAACGGTTACACGTTTTACAAGTTCACTAGCCTTCTCAAAAGTCCTATGTCGTGCAATAAGAAGCAAGTTTCAAAAACATGTAAATTGTCTTTTCCTGTATGAAATTTTAGGACTTCTCCAGTTGCTAGAGAACTTTTGGATAAAAAGCAGGACAGCTAAGGATAATAAAATAAAAATCTTTTTCCGATAAATTTAAGGAAATTAAGTATTATGGAATAATTGTAAGGACTATAATTGTTGGTTAGTTTCTAAAAAATCTTTTTTCATATAAAAAAAAATCATCATTTAATGTGAAACTAGCACAATTCTCCATTATAATTAGTCCTAGTTATTGTCGAAACTAAAGGTTAACCTTATTTCAAGCCTTATATTATTACGTATTTATGAAACCAATGAAAAGAGCACCATTTATTATTTACGAACATTCACCAAATCGTCAATTTCAAGGATGATGCCAATCAATTTTTATATTCCACAAATAGATGACAGTGACTTTTGCATGTATTATAAAATATATATTTTCGTATATATCTGAAAAACTACTCTACTTTCCATTTGTCATCTGTACTATAAGCTACATAATCCGAAAATATAAAAAGCGAAACCACAGGGGATCGAACCCGGGAACCCTCGATTACAATCCCATACGCTAAACCACAGCGCTACGGAGGTTCGTACTTATCGATGTTCGGATCGGTATTATATGTTACCATTATCCTCGACTGCGTCTTACAGTACCATAAAAATAGATATTGGTTACACTGGTGCTGCCACATCAAATTTCTACACTGACCAAAACAAAATCACCAAAAACTTGAAACTTTTTCAAACGTGAATCTCTTGAACTTTCCATTTGATTCCGATGATTTTTTTGTGAACTGTTGATCAACTCTTCTGTGGTTGGAAATCATGCATCTCGGCGCTGGGCAGGGTAATGGGCTTGATGGTAAGGGCTAGGGAGGGCAAGTGGAGGAACAACAAATTGGCCCTACTCGTGTTCTTCGACGTCGGGAACGCGTTCAACAGTGTCAGCAAACAGGCAGTGTTGAGCGCGTTGCTAAGGCTTGGAGTGGGGGAGGGGCTGGTCAACCTAGTAGAGGACTAACGGGGCGAGTGATAGTAGACTCTAGACGGAGGAGGTATGATACGGAGGCTGGAGTGCCCCAGGGCTCAGTTCTTGGACCGACGCTCTGGAAGTGTGTGTTTGATGAGGTTTGTGAGATAGAATGTGAAGAGGGATGTGAGATACGGTGTATGCGGACAATGTGTGTCTGGTATGTACGCAAAGGTAGAGGCGGAGATATAAAAAAAGGCGGAGAGAATGTGTAGGAAGATTGTGGAGAAGAGAGAGCGGTGCGGACTGGAAGTGGCGGAAGATAAGACGGTGGGGTTGCTAGCGAAGTGACGGAGCAAGACGAGGGTAGTGAAGGAAAGGAAAATTCGTATGGAGGAGTCTGTGAAATACCTAGGGGTGTGGTTGGATATCCAATTATCCTTCAAAACACACATGTTAAAGGCGGCAGAGAAGGGGAAAGTGAGGGCAGCATTTCTGGGGAGATTGATGTGTAATGTGAAAGGGACGGGAGAGTGGGAGAGTGGGAGAGTAGGGTAATTGGTTTGACGGTAGAGCAGAGTATGCTGTACGGTGCGGAGGTGTGGGGTGAAAGAGCGGGGAATGGGCCACTCCTGCGGGTGCAGAGAGGGATACTGCTGAGGGTGGTGCAGGGGTACAGGACAGTGGGTGGACTGGCAGTAGCGGTGCTGGCAGGGTCCTACCCATTGGACGTGATGGCTAGCCAGGAATAACTGGAGGGGTGCGTCCAGAGAGGAAGTGCAGGAATGGATGGAGGAGGTAATTCGGGGAGGTGAACTACTTCTTGACACAGGTGTTCACTGCACATGGGTCGAGAGTAGGGTACCTCCACAAGATTGGGAAAAGGGAGACTGGAGTGTGCGAGAGGTGTGAAGTGGAGGATGATGTGGGATATGTGTTTAGATGCTGGAGGAACGACGAACAAAAATACTGTGGTTAAAATTTTGATGCAAAATCAAATTTGAAAATTTACAGGGTACATAAATGTGAAGATGTTTTTATCTCGAAATTTGAATCATCTTGAATAATCCAGAGGGTATCAGCTGGTAACAAATTATTGCCTCATACTTTATGAATATTGTGGGTTTTCATTCACCTTCTTATTACTGTTATTAGAGAATTTACACGCTTCTAATTGAAACCCTCCAAACGCAGAAGTCGCTTGCCAAAATTTCTTATGTAAAATTCAAGTGTTTTGATTATATACAGGGTGGCCCATTATTGTGTGGAAGTGCAATAACTTACTTAGGATAAAAAATACAAAGAAATGTTCAAAATAAAAGTTGTTGTATTTGCGCCGATACACATTTCTAAAATATTTTGAGATTTACTGGGTGTTCAGCCTAAGCCAGACAACATAAAGTTTACTTTTTTTTAATAGGACACCCTATATTTTTGTTTACCATCGAATTAGCGTAAAATTCTGAAACCATCCCTACTTTTTTCCCCATAAATTGCGAGGTTGCCAAGTTGGAGCGAAAAATATGAAGATTTTACGAAAATTGGTGCTATATAAATGCTGCCTAGTAAACGTTATCAGTGATAAGCAACTTAACTTATTTGGTAGGTACGAAGGTAAAGGATGGCTGAAATGTCTGAACAGGGTAGAAGTTTTGTTTGGAGTTCGGGGTATTTTTTGGATAAGCATTAATTCAGGAGATTTCAATTAACAAAAACTTCATTTTCTTAAATGGAACAGCCAATATATTATTTTACCATCTTATAAAACTATTTTGTTCATATAATGTACTCTCTAAAATTGATTGTTTTGAAGAAAATTGCATTTTTAGTTTATGATTTAAAAATATTCATGTTTTTAACAAGTTTGCTCTGAATGTGAAATTTAAAATACTTCTATTTTCGTTAATTCCATGTGACAAAATCAAACCAGTCATTTTCTACCTCAAGAAACTGTAAAAATTTCTTTGTATTTTTCATCCTAAGTAAGTTATTGCACTTCCACTCACTAATGGGCCACCCTTTATAATCAAAATTCCTTTTACCATTTAAAGGTGTTTTGAATAACAGTTTTCAAATCAAGAGTTGTCAAATATTGTAGAAAAACTTCTCAAAAAATTCAACCGTTGTTGCATGTATTGCAGCGTTAATTGAGTCAACGTCAGAACTGAAGAGCTTGAAGAACAGTCCAAGAAGAATTGTTATATAGAAACAGGAAATTACACCAGTCGGGTTGGTTTAGACAGAAAACGGAAGACAAATGCAATTAATAATCGCTTTATTTGTCTGGATACTTTAAGAAAACGTATTTCAAATGTATACAAAACTAACATTTGATGCGAAATCTGCGTGAGTTTGATGGCAGTGAAAGCACAATACGACGAAGACTTCGAAATAGTGATTTCTTCTCAAGGAGGCCTACCACGGAACCCCTGCTGCTTCGAAAACATCGTCGAGCTCGTCTGGAATTTCAACGCTTTCATGTGAATTTTGCGATGAAATGGATGACAGATGAATCGTGCTTTTGTCTGCGATCTCCTGATGGTCGAGAGCGAATATGATGGAGATGTAAAAATAGAAGATTTGTCAACTGTACAATTTCATAACGTTACCATGGCAAATATGTGATGGTTTGACGCTCAAAATCAGTTGTGCTACAAAACATTGACACTGTAAGCGAATTAGTCCGTTTTTGTGCAATAGTATGACCAGAATCTGTAATATATTGCATAAAGATTTGTCGATCAAAAATTTATTCAGGTTGGATCGCAAATGAAGAAAAATATAATCCGCGAAAATTTTCTCATGCACATGCAAGAGAGGTCAGCCAGGAGCTGAGTAGAAGTAAAGGTAAAATAGATTTTTCAGGTCTTCAGGTTTCGGGTGAATGTTGACTCCAAAAAACATACATACAAGGTTTCATTATTGGGGGTAGGCAGTACATTTATAGTAGTTATTATTGGCATAAATTACAATTACAATAAAAAGAATTACAGGTTTTGAAGAATTTTCTGGATTTTATTTCTGTTTACTGTAATTTTTTCGACAATATCAACGTTGTTATTGCAACGTCTTCTTACGGATGCTACACAAATTTCAACAATTAAATAATTCACTGCTACAACACTTTATTAAGAAATTTGCTTCTCAACCCATATAATATTGTACCTCGTATTAGTTATCGCGGTTTATTCAATGAGTAACAGTTTATCATTGTTCCTTTAAAAATATTTGACCAAATGACGTTTTCTCCTCCCTAAGCGAAGTAAAAAATCAAAAAATGAGAAATATCTCTGAGAATAC
The DNA here is from genome assembly GCA_947563755.1 of Lochmaea crataegi. Taxonomy (NCBI): domain Eukaryota; kingdom Metazoa; phylum Arthropoda; class Insecta; order Coleoptera; family Chrysomelidae; genus Lochmaea; species Lochmaea crataegi. The sequence continues at coordinate 20,612,024 of OX387429.1, forward strand.
GAACGGATGTGCCGTGTGCGCTTTTTTATAAATAGAACAGAGGCAGCATATGAAAATTAGCCAGATGGGGTAGAAATTTAAGCTCGGATGCATTTATTCACTGGAGGTTGTTTTTTTTTTCAATTGTAACGAAGAATGATAATAAAGAGTCTTTAGTTTTAAAAGCGTACTACGGATACTTCACCATTCTTTAACGTGTAGAAAATTAGAACAATCGTATGTAATAAATTGATTGATCAAACTAAATAAAAAATTTAAAAATTGCTATTATTCAATGTAAAATATACACTGGTGAGCAATAAATTGAGGTCACTTACGAAGTTGCAAGTAGTTTTAGGAACAATAAAATTAAGGGCATCATTTTAATAGTAGGCACTGAATAGTTTGAGGATGAAGGTAAAGGACCACCATACTTACTTCTATATTAATGGCTTCTATGAAATAGTATGCTATTGTTGCGACGGGAATTGTAGCGTTGTTACAAGATGGTCAGGGGCAACGTGAAAGCACTAAAATTGTGAGCCTTTGTGACACAACCAAGAGACTGGCCTGATAACTAGAAGACCATGATCCGGTCAAAAAAGAGTCACCAATTACGCTTATTGGTGTCCACAAGTTAGCGGAATAGAACATCTGCGGTTTTGCTACGAAATCAACTTAAGGAAGTTAGGAATGTAAAAGATAGTGAGTGAATCATTAAAATTATACTTCATGCTGCTGCATTGTTTTGTAGAAGCATGACCATAGATCCATCATTGGTACATCTACATGGAATTGCATGATTTGTTTATGCCGGAAATCGCCTGGCATGTTATAAAGATGTCTGGAGCAGAAAAATGTTATCAGAAGAGTCGAGTTTTTGCCTCACTAGGTCATACGGTCGTCGGCGAGTATGGAGATCCAGATAAAAATACGCTCCAGCTTATATCGACGATCACTGACCATTTGACGGTGGGTCGGTTATGGTTTGAGCGAGAATTCCTCCACAAGCACGTACATAGTTTATCTTTGCCGCGAAGGACTCCCCGACAGCTCACAGGTACTTTACGGAGGTTCTAGCATATAATGTTTTACTTTTCATGATCACTTTTACGGGAATAATGCTGAGCCGCACATAATATCAGTTTTCGGGATGTATATGGGTAACGTGGTAATTATACGGTTCGATTGGCCAGTCCGCAGACTAGACCATGACTCCCATCGAACATGTCTGGGAAGGGTAGGGATGATGTATCCGAAGACATGCACCATCTCCAAAAACTTCCCAGGAGCTAATATAGAGAGATAACATTGAGCAGATTCTGATCATTTTCTTCATGCCCCGTAGACTTGTTAGTGATTGGTTTTCTAGTTTTCTTTGTTCCATATTATGCTCTCAATAACAAAAAGTCGAAGTTCTTTTTGAATGTTAATATCTAATATCTAATCAAAGAACCAAAAAATATATTGCCAAGCTACAAAGTTCAAAATGTCAAAAAGTGTCAGGAAGTTTCTCATTGTTTCGTAAGCATTTCCACATCAAACCAAAGTTACTTTTTCAAAAGATGTAAACGTAAATATGTCAATTTTCGCCACAAAATGTCAGATTTATCAACAGTGGTTATCCTGTATTATTTCATGGATGACAAAGTTAAATACTTTTCAACTTTCCTTGGTAATTTTCGAAGCTCTCGAGGAAATACTGTGGTCGGTGCGGTAAGAACGTATTCGATGCAGCGAACTAAGCGGTTAAAGATGGTCCAATGGAAGCCCATCAAACTGCCCAAACTGCACAGATCGCAGAATACCGCAATCCTTAATTAGAACCAACTGGAGTTTCCGTTTCCAAACTTTACACTTACACTTATGCATATTAACGTCACATATCTACACATAATTTGACTACGTCCAGTGCAACTTTATTTATTATTAAAACTTCCCGGTTAAGTTCATCGAAAGTGTGCATGAATAAACCATCGTGAAGGGATATAGTTAAATTGTAAGATGCCAATAAGCCAGTTAATTTTATTTCACTTTTTTTTCTTGCTTTGGTGGTGCTTTAGTCAGCTTAATATTATTAGGATTATTTAAGATAATATAAAGATATTATTAAGCAATGTTAAATGTAAACATACTTTGCCAGGAATGGACAAAGATGAGAGAAGATGGGCACATATATATATACCTTGTCAGAGGTCAAAAGTTTCCAGGAATACAGTCAGTCCTGTTGCATCATATGATCTTCAAAGTTCTCGTTTTAAGAGAATATTATTTAACATGTATAAACAGATGTACAAGATGACCACAAGCGTTTTCAATTTCAGACATAACAGCAGACACCATATCTAGGGAACTTTAAAAAGAATGGATTTCAAGATTTGGAATACTCCTCAAAATTTCTAGTGATCAAGGAAGGCAATTTGAATCTCAATTATCTGATGAATTTTCAAAATCATTCGGTATTACCCATCTTAGAAAAACTCCTTCTCATCCATGTTTAAATGAAATTATTGAAAGATTCCATCGGATTTTTAAAGCATCTTTCAAGTGTTATTGAAACTCGAAAATGGTTCTTCTTAGCATACGAGTTTCCCTTGAAGGAAACATCGTTACATTTAGTGCCGAACTTGTGTATATATCCACGTTAAATATCCCTGGAGAATTATTAGTTCAACCACTCAAACATCACAGAACTCTAACAACCTTCCTTGAAGACTTGCACAAAATTATTGATCGACTTCGCTCAAAACAGACTTCGAACCATAGTTATCGAAAAAATGTTGTGCATAAAGATCAAACAGCACGTAGTCATGTGTTATAAGAGTGGATGCTGTCAGAAAACTTCTTTAACGACGGTACACTGAAACTTTGGTACGAAGTGACAAACATTGTAAGTTAGAAATCAACGGCATTTTTAGATAGTTGATGTATTGTTTTTTTTTAAAAGACTGATGCTCATTTGAGTAGGGGGAGTAATGTGGCTGAGTCCTTCATAACAATCCATACTAGTGACCTTTTTGATATTGATATTTGATATTTGTGTGTGTCAAAAATATTCTCAATTTGTTGGAGCATCCAAAAATAATACTTTTGAAATAATTTGAATTATATTCTTTCAAATTGTGGGTATATACCATGATATAAAACTAATTCACTCGGGATGAGTATTTTATTTATGGATAAATATTACCCCTAACAATGCGTGTACAAAATTTCATGATAATCGGTTGAGGAGTTAATGTGTGAAATTCTATAAAAACTCATTTTTCTACAGTCGCGCGTAAAATGACTAATTCCTATATTCAAATGAAATCGTAAAGTCGACAAATGCAGAGGATTGTTACTTTCGCTCTAGCGCAAAAAAGGAATCTTTTTCGCTCGCTTATTTAATCAAACCACGCCCTCCGAATTTACTCAATTGGTGAATATTTAACAATTTGTCAGATTAAAAATTATATGAAAATTGTCATACATTTTGAAATATGGTCAATAATTGTCAAAAATTGTGAATTATTGTTAAAAACTGTTAAAAATGACAATTTTTGTTAAAAACTGTCAAAAATGGTCAAAAATGGTCAAAAACTGTCAAAAATGGTCAAAAACTGTCAAAAATGGTCAAAAATGGTCAAAAATGGTCAAAAATGGTCAAAAATGGTCAAAAATTGTCAAAAATTGTCAAAAATTGTCAAAAATTGTCAAAAATTGTCAAAAATTGTCAAAAATTGTCAAAAATTGTCAAAAATTGTCAAAAATTGTCAAAAATTGTCAAAAACTGTCAAAAATTGTCAATAATTGTTAAAATTTTTAGAAATGGTCAATAATTGCCAAAAAAATTTTGAGAAATGGTCAAAAATTTTTGAAAAATGGTCAAAATTTTTCAAAAATTGTCAAAAATGGACAATTATTGTTAAAAATTGTCAAAATTTTGAAAAATAGTTGATAATTTTCAAAAAATTGTTAAAGTTTTTGAAATATGGTCAAAAATAATTATCAAAAATGGTCAATAATTTCCAAAAATGGTCTAAAACTTTGAAAATTTGTGAAAATGGTCAAAAACTATCAAAAATGCTGAAAAACTGTCAATTATTTTTAGAAACTGTCAAAAATGGACAATTATTGTCAAAATTGGTCAATTGTCAAAAATTGTTAAAATTTTCAAAAATGGTCGATAAATGAAAAAAACTATCAAAAATGGTCAATAATTATGAAAAATTGTCAAACAATTTGAAAAATAGTTGATAATTGTCAAAAATTGTTAGTTTTCGAAAAATTGTCAAAAATTTTGAAAGATGGTCAAAAATAGTCAATAATTGTCAAAAATGGTCAAAAATTTGGAAAAATGGTCCATAATTGTCAACAATTGTCAATAATTATCAAAAATGGTCAATAATTTTGAAAAATGGTCAAAAATGGTTAAAAATTGTCAATTATTGTTAAAAACTCTTAAAAATGGACAATTATTGTCAAAAACTGTCAAAAATGGTTAAAAATTGTCATCATTTTGAAAAATGGTCAAAAATTATCAAATATTTGGAAAAATTGTCACTTATTTTGAAAAACAGTCAAAATGGTCAATAATTGTCAAAAATGGTCAATAATTGTCAAAAATGGTCAATAATTGTCAAAAATGGTCAATAATTGTTAAAATTTTGAAAAATGGTCAATAATTGTTACAGTTTTGAAAAATGGTCAATAATTGTCAAAATTTTGAGAAATGGTCAGTAATCGACAAAAGTGGTCAAAATTTTGAAAATAGTCTATAAATAATACGAGCCGTTTCCGAAAATCGATTCAAACGCGTAATTTATAAAATCAATTTACTAAAAAACGATTAATATTACCATAAAAATCGATAACTAAAAATCGTTATAAGTAAATATTAATCGATTCAAATAAAAATCGATTATTTTTTAACATCCCTAGTTAGTAGATCTTTTTAAGGTTAATCATGATGAATAGCGAAAATGACGATTATTCTAGCACTCCTATTATAAACTAAGATAATGTAAAAAACTGTTTTAATTATTAAAAGGGCGACTGTAGAAAAAAGTATGTGTGTTTTTCGAGAGTAAAGTAAAATTCCCGCTTTCGAAAAATCGCCGCGCTCCGCTCCGCATCGCGCGGCAACATTCTTTCTCAAGCGGCAATCTGTTACTTTACGCTCTAAATACACAAATAATTATTTTCTATCCCTCTGGATCAGTATTTTTTTCAGAAATTTTAATTTAATGAGGAGCAGTTGAGTGGTTTAGCCGTGAAACCGTTAAGTTTGTTGAAATTTAAATTTCTGGAAAAATATAACTCTGATTGTATTTGGAATAATTCCAAGTACCGAATAACAAACAAACGTAGAGGTGGGATCAGGACTAAACTCACCCTCCCCACTCTACAAATACAGATATATAGAGATTACCAGTCCTTAGAATTGTTTGGTATTTTTTAAAATAAGTTGGCATTTTTTTGAATAAGCTGGCATTTTTTAAATAAGTTGACATTTTTCTCATTTATTGTAATTTCTTAGAACTATATGGTATTTTTTTAATTAAAATGCATTTTTTGGAATTAGTTAGAATATTTTGGAATAAGTGACCATTCTTTTCCATCAATTGTAATTATTTGAAATGAGTTGGCATTTTTTTAAATAGTTGCCATTTTTTTAAATAGTTGCCATTTTTGGGAATAAACATTTTTTGTAACTTAATGGACATTTTTATGAATTTTCCGAATGTTTTGTACTTTGGCAAAGTCTCATCCATCCACACCTACAATAGCTTTTTATATAATTTGGTGTGAAAATAGAAGTAGGCATGTCTAGACCAATTTGACAGTAGATATGAACAAAACAGCACTTATTTTACTGTACAGATTCGAAATCTCATACACAATCGAATTCCTTCATCTAAGTAAACAATATTGCCAGTGGCGGCTCCTCCATTAGGTCATTGGGTGAATGACCTCCCATTAAAAAATAATTTAAAAAAATAATTAAATAAGCATTTAAAAAAATAAAACACACCTACTATATATATAGTATCGTATTCCACTTAAATAAAATTTACCTAAAACGTTTCAACACCCCCGTGTAAACGTTATTCCGCATGAACCATCAAGTACTCGGCGAAAACCAAAATTGGAAAGCGGGCTGGTGTCCACCGTTGACCTCAAGGTGTTATATGGGAACGGAATTTGCCGAGCGCTAACGATCTTCGCGGCGTGAGGGAAACACGCCCGAAGTTTACATGTGATGGGTCAAAAGCCGGTTATAATATCGACGATAAATCGACTTACGTCGGCTAATTGTTACACGCTTAGAAAAGAGATGAGTAGAGGGGTTGGCAGGCCGAGCTATAATTTGATTTAAAGGAGAGCATTTGAAGCGAAATAATGAGAATAATGAGCTGTGTTTTGATGTAATTAATAAGTTGTTGCAAATACAAAAGATCGAAGGCTTCACTTGAATTTTAAAAAGATTAGACTAATTATTATTTAATTAAGTTTGTCATATTTAAATGTATATAAATGAATAAAATATGGTTGTTTTTTAAGAGACCATTATTTTGATATAAAACAAGCGTGGCCCAAAAAAATTTTTTTGCCTCTGGGGCTTTGGAAAGGAACTCCACAAATTTTGCTATTTAAACGATTTAAACGACTTTTAAGCAGAAATTGGGAGTGGTTTTTCGAAAGGCCTCCGGGGGACTGGTCAGTGGCGTATTTTAAGATTTTGGTCACATCACCTATGACCCTCCTATCAAATTAACCACGAGCCACCACTGCATATTGCTATAATAAACTCTACACGGGCAAAAAGTTTGAGAACCCTGAACTGCGCGCCTCGGGCATTGCGAATTGCACGCAGTGCGGGAATCAAACTGTCTGCCCTTGTACTACTATCTGCTGTGTCTGTAACTTTTAGAAGGTGCGTTGAGTGAATCACTCAACGGTAGATGGAATATAACCCTTAAGAATTTTAGGATATCTGCAGGCTTTAACTTAGGTAAATGTCCCTCTTCTATCCAGTAATCTCCAAGGTGTTGTGCCCTAGTATTCTGAATTGCTGTACAATTCGAAAGTATGTGGATGGAGGTTTCTTCTTTCATGCCACAGAATCTACATTCTTCTTCCTCCACTACTTTAAGCTTTTTCAGGTGCCCATTTAGGCGACAATGTCCCGTAAGGACCTCTGTTAAAACTATTAGTGCCGTTTTACTTTGACCAGAAGAATCCTTGATTGTCCAAGTCCTACTAGATATTTCCAATGGTCAGAACTTTTTTCGGCTTTGTTTATTTCTTCCAATATTACATTGGAGCTGATACCGCAAAAGGGTTCCGGCCCACAAAAGGGTGTTCCAGTCCCCCTCTTTGCTATTTCATTTCCTTCTATCCCAGTGTTCGGATACTTACTATGTAGCTCAACAGGAGACTTTTTTTAAATAAATAGTAGTAATGAGTTTCCTGTGGCGAAAAACTATTATTTCCAAAGATTCTATAAATTCAGTTGAATTTTGATCAAAAGTGTCCAATATATCCATTGTTTGTAAATTAAACGTTATAAATAGATTTCTCGTGCTCAATCAAGGTTGAAAAGTGCTCTTAGACATTTCGATGATCTATTCTGGATACATAAGTTCTATCAAATAAATTTTGAAAAATTCCTTCAGGATATACCGTTGAATATTGAACATACCCTAACGACATACTTTTATTATAAATCAAATCTAATCCACGCTCCAGCTAACAACAAAATACATCAACAATAAAAATCGTTAACAGTCGAAATATTTCATCTACATTCAGAACTATGTATTTTGATATATGAGGAATTTGGTACTTGGATCTAATTATGGTCTGGAAATTATCTGCAATATTAATATCGCTCCAATTTCGCTCTAGTTGCATTAACCGCAATGTATTATTCTGTACGCAATCAAGTAGCTTGTAAATTAGACATAAGTCTAGGTTTCAATCACTGTTGCGGTTTTGTAGTATTGAAAGCTTAATATATTACTCGGTATATTATGACATGCGAAAATGTGCGTAAATTTAGATTTTCTTCAGGGCTCCATTTCTAACTATTCTCAAAAGCATACCGCGTAACTTTCAAAATAAAAATTAAAAACACGCAAATCTTGTAAGAACATGGGAATCTTGAAATTGTATTTTCGGGGGTAATATAACTATAATATATTTTTATCATATTGATAGCACGATTTCAGGTAAGCTACCCTAAAACCGCAATAAACCATAGGCGGACATTGGAATTTAGGCAGGATAAAATAAATCAATTGTATCTCAATTCTCCAAAAGCGAATAAATATGGACAATAAGTAGAATATTTAAACGTGGGAACCTAAAACCTAAACATAAAATACCTACTTATACTAGAAAATAGTACTCTCATAGGCTCCGCCATTATCACTACCTGGAGTTCACTAAATAGCGTAAATACGTCGAAAGTTATTAATTAAATATCTGTGCTACTTATATAAATGAAATAAATATTGTAATAAAATACATCTATAATGAAATACCTAATACGATCTTATTCTTACCCAACTACACTGCACTGTCACGGCAAATTTATCACTTCTGAATATATTTGAATGCTAATGGTATTAGGGTTCTATTGTCCTTGCTACCTGCGGTTCACTATCCAGGAAGAATCTAGCGAAAGTTGCTAACTGAACACTTATTTACATGCAGAAGCGCTTACAATTCTGTTTAATTCTTTGAATCACCCTGAAGTGTTTCAGACACGTTTTTGAACTTATAATGAGCTCTTCAGCTATCAATATGATAAAAATACACTATAGTGTTGCGATTATTATCGATGATAGGCCGAGTTAGAGCCGATGAAGATTGAACGACTGCGCAGCAATTATCTTCGATAATTAATCGTAACACTAGTTATATTTGGGGAGAGAATATAACGAATGCCATCAGATGAAAAAAAATTAAAACTTAAAAAAACGGCTAAAATCATTCAATTTACAAAATAAACGGCATTTGAAGATGTGTCGATCCCTCTAGAGGCTGTCTCGTTCCCCCTCATCTTATTTATAATTTCCTCATGACGTACCGACTGCATATTTTAATATGGTTTGAGTGATTTTGCGTTGCTATGTCCCTTATCTTCAGCAATTGTTGTTCCTGAATATCTGTTTTAGCCAAATGTGTTACAGCTGTTGATCGGTACGAGTGGTTTGTAACTTTTACAACTGAAGTATCAATTCCTACTTTGGCAGCTGTTTCTTTAGTCCATTTGGAAATAGTATTAATACCTACAGGAAGGTTTTTATACCAACTTCCTAATTTCCAATTTGGGATGGGTGTAAGGAAATATTGTTATGATAATCTTATTGGGCATACATCAGGCTTTACTGTATTTTGTACTAACCATTTGCTTTCACAGCAGCTTTTGTCTCCTCCTTGATTGGTCTTGGTAAAAATAGGATTATACTCTATTCTGTTAGTGTTTCCAAAATTAACTAACACTTTTTTAAAGTGAAAATTAGATGCAAGTGCGCCTTAGTTACCTCGCCATGCCAATTCTTTTGCGACAATGTTAAAGAACTTTTTCTGCAGACCTTCAGGTGTATCTCCCGTCCAAACTTTTTGCATTTTTCTGCATTGCTCTAGCGTAAAAGTAACTGCTGACGCCTTTTTTTTTCTGGCATTCCTTGTAGTTGTTTTCTTTTGCAATCCTTGACTGCCCTCGCTTCTTTAAATTCAATATCAGTAAAAGGGTTAAACTTAATATTGTACTCATTGAAAAACATTTCTTTTATCTGCTTCGCCGTTGAGTTCCATAAAGTTTCAATAACACATTCTTTGTATACACAGAATTGCGTAAACTGATCCCACTTAGACTTTTTATTGATTTGTGTGTTCTTTGGGGTTCTCAAATTTAATAATTGTCCCCAGTACAAGGACCTTAAATTTTTATGACACATACAAATGCCAAACTTTGTGAGCGCCTTCTTTGTGATGAGTCCGACAAACCTTTCCTATGCGAAAACTTTCGGCGTCGATGCGTTTTCGAATGCCCGGTTCCCGGAATTGTCGATATGACGTCACCATGACTCCCCGTATATACAAGTTTTATTTCTTTTGAAAATTGTTTAATAAAATTGAATAAAAAATTGTGGTCAACTTGTCCGACAAAAATCATGCTGCGTATGGGGTGTCCACCACCCCGAAGATGTCGATATGACGTCATTATGTCTCCCCATACATACAACTTTAAATTTCATATTTTTCGATTTTAAATAATGTACTGATTATAAAAAAAATATGTGTCTGACAAACATAGTACTGCAAACTAATAAAAAATGAAAATTTTTTAAAACTAAAATAGTTATTTGTGTATTTAGAGCGTAAAGTAACAAATTGCCGCTTGAGAAATAATGTTGCCGCGCGACGCGGAGCGGAGCGCGGCGATCTCTCGAAAGCGGCAATTTTAGTTTTCGCTCGAAAAATACACATAATTTTTTCTACAGTCGCCCTTTTAGTAATTAAAACAGTTTTTTATATTATCTTAGGTTATAATAGGAGTGCTAGAATAATCGACCTTTTCGCTATTCATCATGATTAACCTTAAAAAGATCTACTGACTAGGAATGTTAAAAAATAATCGATTTTTATATAAATCGATTATTATTTTCTTTTTAGTTATAGATTTTTATAGTAATATTAATCGATTTTATAAATTACGTGTTTAAATCGATTTTCGGAAACGGCTCGGCGGTATTATTTATTAACTATTTTTTAAAAGTTTGACAACTTTTGACGATTATTGACCATTTCTCAAAATTTTGACAATTATTGACCATTTTTGACAATTATTGACAATTTTGTTTTTCAAAATTAGTGACCATTTTTCCAAATTTTTGATAATTTTTGACCATTTTTCGAAATGATGACAATTTTTAACCATTTTTAACAGTTTATGACAATAATTGTCCATTTTTAACAGCTTTTAACAATAATTGACAATTTTTAACCATTTTTTATAGTTTTTGACCATTTTTGACAATTTTTCAAAATTTTAGACCATTTTTGATAATTATTGAAAATTGTTGACAATTATGGACCATTTTTCAAAATTTTTGACCATTTTTGACAATTATTGACCATTTTTGACCATATTTCAAAATTATTGACCATTTTTGATAATTATTGACGATTATCAACTATTTTTCAAAATTTTGACAATTTTCAACAATAATTGTCCATTTTTCACAGTTTTTCACCGTTTTTGACAATAATTGACCAATTTTGACAATAATTCTCCATTTTTGACAGTTTTTAAAAATAATTGACAATTTTAAACCATTTTTGATAGTTTTTGACCATTTCTGACAATTTTTCAAAATTTTAGACCATTTTTCCAAATTTTTGACCATTTTTGACAATTATTGACCATTTTTGACAATTATTGACCATTTTTGACCATATTTCAAAAACTTTAACAATTTTTGACAATTATCAACTATTTTCCAAAATTTTGACTATTTTTAACAATTATTGTCCATTTTTGACAATTTTTCAAAAATTTTAACAATTTTTGACCATTTTTCAAAATTATTGTCCATTTTTAATAGTTTTTGACAATTATCGACCATTTTACAAAATTTTAACAATTTTTGACAGTTATTGACCAATTTTGCCAATAATTGTCCATTTTTTACAGTTTTTGACCATTTTTGATAGATTTTGACAATTATTGACCATTTTTAACAATTTTTGAACACTTTTTTAAAAAAATTTTAAAATTTTTGACAATTGGCCATTTTTGACAATTTTTGAAAATGTTTGGCAATTTTTCAAAAAAATTTTAAATTTTTTGACCCTTAGTGACCATTTTTGACAGTTTTTTGACCATATTTCAAAATTTTTGAAAATTTTCATATAATTTTATTTTTAATCTGATAAATTGTTGAATATTCAATTGAGTTAATTCGGAGGGCGTGGTTTGATTAAATAAGCGAGCGAAAAAGATTCCTTTTTTGCGCTAGAGCGTAAAGTAACAATCCTCGGCATTTATCGACTTTACGAGTTCATTCGAATATAGTAATTAGTCATTTTACGCGCGACTGTAGAAAAAATCATTTAAGGTGAAGCGGGAATGATTCTAAACGTTTTTTCTAGGTATGTTGAAAATCCAATAAGCTGAAAATGCACATAAATGTCCCTGGTTGCATTCTTGAGGGCGTGATGTAGAGTTTTTCCGAAAATTTAAAAAAAAATTCCGAAAATTTCCCCTCCTGTTTTTTCAAATTTTCCGGAGAAAAATTGTTGCACGCCCTTTAAAATGTCGTAGGGAGTCTGTATAAAAATTTTCAGCTTCAGGTTGACAAAATTTTCCCTGAGGGCGTGGTTTGACTAAATAAGCGAGCGAAAAAGATTCCTTTTTTGCGCTAGAGCGTTAAGTAACAATCCTTGGCATTTGTCGACTTTACGATTTCATTTGAATATAGGAATTAGTCATTTTACGCGCGACCGTAGACACATTTTTTTTAATTAATTTTCCAGATTTTTCGAATAAAATTATTTCATAATTGTTATTTCATACGACAAATTTTATAAGAATTCAGTATATTTAAATAATATAAATATGTGAATATTTAAGCTTATTCGGTTAGAAAGAAGTTTGTCATAAGTAATGATTTTTATTTTCCATTTTCTTGTCGGACTGACTATATTACTCAATATATTTGTCGGAAAGTCGATATTTTCATATAGAATAATATTATCTATCATGTATCATGGTTATTTTTGTCCGACATGTATGTATGGGGAGACATAATGACGTCATATCGACATTTTCGGGGTGGTGCATGATTTTTGTCGGACAATTTGACCACAATTTTTTAATTAATTTTATTGAACAATTTTTAATAAAATAAAACTTGTATATACGGGGAGTCATAGTGACGTCTTTTCGACAATTCCAGGAACCGGGCATTCGAAAACGCAGCGACGCCGAAAGTTTTCGCATGAAAAGTTTGTCGGACTCATCTCAAAGAAGGCGCTCACAAAGTTTGGCATTTGTATGTGTCATAAAAATTTAAGGTCCTTGTACTGGGGACTATGACTTCAGTCGTGTCACCCCATCTACTGCAGCTTGGTCCTTGATGCATTCTCGGTGAATTTTACGCAGCAATATTTTGAATGTCAAAACTGACAGTACCTACTCATTTTTTTCATTAATGGGCCATAATAATAAACAATGACGTAGTAGTAGCATGCGGTGATAGAACTATCATCAGTTTGATAGCCTCTACTTTATTTCAGCCAATTAAAATCGTAGAAAAAGGGTAAAAAAATAATTGCTTATACATTTTTAAAATCTTATTACAAATGAACTAGACCTACTTACGAGCAATTTTCATTTTTCAAAATGAAAATCCATGCATATTTGCTAATGCCATAAGGATATTCAAAAAAGGGTATGATTATTTATTTTTACATGAAATCTTGTTTTTTTTTACTATTAATTTATTTTCACTTTTCCAGTTAACGGTATTATAACTCAGCAGTGCAACCGTCCGCCATGTTGAATTTAGTGTAACGTCATTTCATTTTTGTATTACTTATTCTCAGCAAACCCTTTCATTTAATACCAAATTTCAGCTCAATCAGAAACCTGGAAATGGGACAAATTTAACTCGCCAGAGTCGATTACAGGTAGATACCGGTACAGATGAAACGAAATAAAAGCTTATAAGAACATGAAGATCTTGGAGTGGTTGATAGTTTGAGAGGGTGGAAAAGAGAGAGAGAGACTTAATAAAGATTGTGGACATTAGAACTAGTAAAGTCGGATTTGAAGCGAAATTTACATTTTTTTAAAGACAATGTACTCTGGTGAGAAGTTTCTCAATTTGACTTTTATATATTCTGTTGAAGTTACTGCAATGAAGTTTCTTTTAATTTGCTCATGTTTTAATGAGTTTTTCACCAGTTGTAGATATTTTTATTAATTCTGAATGTTAATATAGTGTTTAATGCATTAATAGGGAGGTTATTTTAAATCATATTGGTTTCTATTCATATACACTGTATTCAGTTCTATATTTTGATATGGTCTTATTTCAGAACGCAGTAAATGTATTTCTTTAAGTTAGCCTGATACTTCATCAATCAATTTCCCTTTTTCAGTTTTCACCGCATGCGATCTCCACATCATTTATTAGAAGCGGATACAGGGATAATCCAAACTGGGGCAGATGAGCAGGTGAATATGAGTTTGACATTCTCACATTCACAGATTTGGCTGCTTTTTTCATTTCACATGTATAAATAATGATTTTTTCACTTTTCGCTTTGCCTCATCATTTTCTTTGCCTTTTCCAAACGGTATGTTCGGTTAGGTGGAATCGGTTTAGAAACAAACTTCATACAGCAAAATAAATATTTTGAAGATGTCCGTAGGTACGTAAATTCCATTTCAGACATTCAATTCAAAGGAAGTTATTCTTGACGGAATTAGCATTACAATATTCAACAAAATCAAACATGTCTTTAGAAAATCCTTGTCGACAAAAACCGTTGCGACTCAACACAACATAACGCAAAAACTCTCTGAACCGCAAAACGAACATAATACGCTAAAGTTTAGCCCTGTTTCGAGTTACAGATACCGAAAAAAACTGAAATCCTTCATAATCCTTTCATCAAATACATATAAAGTAGCTTTTTGCCAGTGTTGCGGAAACTGACCGCGCTCCAATGAAAACACGGCAGCCGACGGTGGAAAAAGAAAGTTGAGAAAAGAGATTTCTAAGGATACGAGTCGTTGCGGTCCACCTACTTTTTACATTAAGGTACTTAGTCAAACATTTGGAGGTATTTGAAACAACCGAAAGTAGATTCACAAACTGGAATGATGAAAAAAGTGAGTATTTGACACGCACTTTCAAAAGAAATAAAAATTTGTCTCTTTCGAAATGTCATCAGTAACCTCATTGCATCTCCTCATGGCATCCGTGGTAGTCCTTTAAAATGGTTTAAGTGTAGAAAACAAATGGTTCGAGCAACTGGTAAAGTTTCGAAAAATTTACCGGTTAGCAGTGGTGTACCCCAGGGTTCAGTTTTAGGTCCAATTCTTTTTTTTTGGTATTCATTAACGACGCCACAGACTTACGAATTAATGGTAAATTTACTTTATTTGCTGATGACACTAGTGTAACCTGGAGAAGTTCAGATATACCAACTTTACATTCAACCATAGGTAAAGAACTCATTACTATTAAGTCCTGGTCTAACTCGAACGGGTTTTGTTTGTCTGAGAAAACCTTAGTTTTATCTTATACAGGAGTTTTGCAGTCTCTTAAACTTAACAATGACTTAATAAGATCTTCAAATGCGATTAAGTTTCTTGGTCTCCATATTGACGGTGCCCTTGAACATGTAGACACTTTAGCGAAAAAATTATCCTTGTTTTTCCATCAAATTCGTTTCTAAACAGCTTGATTCTTTTACTGCTTTAACAACTTACTACTCTTTGTTCGAATCGCACCTTCGCTATGGTTTGCCTTTCTGGTGGTCTTGTAGTTTGCACCTCTTCGAATTATATTTAAAAAAATACAAAATTTATTATTCCCTCTCTATTCATTTTGGAGTCCGAGTGTTTGGTTCGAAAACACTCTCACAATTTACATCAATTCATAGTTACCCTACCAGAAGAAAAAATTCCGATATTTATTTAACAATGCCCATCTCTGATCTGATCACTCAAATTAAGCCAAGAGATCATTCCCCTGGTGGCAGAAGATTATAGTCAACTCTACGGCATTATTTTGCTGATTATCATTTGATTTACTATTGTCCTAATTTTCCAAGTTATTGTTATTTCTAATTTATTTGTAGAAATTTATATATGATGGGCGTACTGTGAAAATTTTCAAAAGGGTCAATTTCTATTCACCAAGGGCGTACGTAAAGTATAATCGAACAAGTTTGTAACTGTAAACGTTCCAGCTTGAAGGGCTCCGGCTAGAGAAAGCGAAAATAATAATAATAATAATAATAATGGTCAACTAAAACTCAATTGTACCGTTTTTTAGGAAAACGATAGCGAAACTCCATAAAAATATTCTTTCGCAACGACAGTGCCGGTTTCAGATATTTCCTAAGCACGATATTTTTTCATATAACTAAATAAATAACTTTTTGCTCTCATAAGTTTCTTTCGGATCATTAGTATATTTTTTTATTTAGCCGATAATTGCTATTTTTACTGTTTTAACATGGGACATATAATGTTGGAAAGCTTTCAGTAAATTAATTCAATTTTTTTGACTTTCAAATAACTGCCTTCCTTTTCTTTAACCTGAAAACCTGACCAACATAATGTGCCATAACATTCAAGTTCCTACATATCCCTGATCCACTTGTACTTCTAGGTAAGCACAGCCCCTAGGCTAGGATAGAACCCGAGAATACAACCCTAGGCTAGTATATAACTCAAGAATACAACCCTAGACTAGAATATAACGCCGAGGATATAAACCGAAGAATATAACCCCAAGAATATAGCCAAGGATACAGCCCTAGCTCAAACTACCGCCCTAGAACAGAACTCATCAGTTCGGATCAAGATCTGACTTCTTCTCCAGGAAACCACTTCATCTAAGCTAAGTACCTATAAAAGTACAAATTCCTCTATTAAATTCCGTTGTTCATTTCCTGTGGCAGAATAAATTGTAAATTTGTTTTTAATTCTTTTTTTACTAGAAATCCTCAACTATAAAAGTTGAGGGAGATACCGCCCGGGGTCACTTTTCTTTATTAACTTTTATCTAAATTCTACAAGGCGTTTCTACCTTTTCCGCCTTAGTTTTCTTAGTATTTTTATCGTTAAAAAGGTAGTGGCGCCCTCAATTTTTACAACCCTTCTGTTATCCTTGTGCAGCATAAACTTGGGGTCGAATCACCCTTGAGAGGAGTCTCTAGCCGGAGCCCTTCGAGCTGGTGCCCTGTGAGGTACAACTTTTATCGTTACAAATTGGCGCTTTTACCGTTACAAAATCAGATGTAATTCACCTTCCCTAAAAAAATCAATAACAAAATTTCGTTCTCCTGACAACAAAAGATTGTGCTATGTTACGTTAGTTGTTAAAAACAAAACCCAGAGAATATTCGTTATCGTAGGCCAAAATAAATATTTACAATAAGGCAGGTGGATAAAATTTAAAACGTCCAGGGTCGGTACAAGATAGTTACTTGAAAAAGTGAAATTTTAAAAGAGTTAATTGTTGAAAGCAAAAATTCTAAATTGAACGAAACAAAATTTTAAAAAGAGAATATGCAAAAGTAAAATGAGAAAAAACTAAAATCCTTCCATCCCAACTGTTACACTGTGCAACAAAAACAATGGGCGCCAATTTGTAACCTTAGTTGGGCGCCAATTTGTAACTGTAAACGCTCCAGCTTGAAGGGCTCCGGCTAGAGACTCCTCTCAAGGGTAATTCGTTGTTGTAAAAATTGAGGGCGCCACTACCTTTTTGGCGTCAATAAAAAGTACTAACAAACTAAGGCGAAAAATGTAGAAACGCCTTGTAGAATTTAGATAAAAGTTTAAACAGAAATCAAAAAATTAAAAAAGTTACTTAGAAAAAAAAAGAACATTTAAAATTTTACCTCCGGGCGATATCCCCCTCAACTTTTATAGTTGAGGATTAAGAAAAAAATAAAAAATGGAATTTAAAACAAATTTATAGTTATTTTTCTGCCACAGGAAATGGAACAATTGTGAAAAGATTTGTACTTTCATAGGTACTTAGCTTATGAAGTTGTTGTTTCCGGAAAAGCTGGAGGTTGAAGAAGGTAGGTAGGTCTTGCCTCTACGAAGTCTTGAGAAGATGGAGACTAGATCTCGAAGAAGATAGGTAGATAGATATGTCTTGATTAGAACGGTATCCTAGCAGATGTGTCATGGTCTAGGGCTGTATCCTGGTCTAGGGCTTGTATTCTAGCCTAGGGGTTATATCCTAGCCTAGGGCTTGTATCCTAGCCTAGGGTCTGTGCTTACCACACCAAAATTCATTCATTTCTGGTAGCCAGAAAAGGGGTATTATGGAATGAACAGGAAAAGCCATGAAAACTTACCACATGTTGAAACCTAGATTTATTAATAAGAAAGAAATCTCAAAAATATCCAAACTGGCAGTATTGTAAACAGTTTTCAGACCGATACTCACCTATGGTAGCGAAACGTGGGTACTGGACCAAAAAATGCAGAGCAGAATACAAGCCATATAAATGAAAGGAATAACAAAACGAGAGAGCATAAAGAGTGTAGACATAAGCGAGGAGCTAGAAATAAAATCCATGCTAAAATATATAGAAGAAAGACTGGTGGGGACATCTACAGCGACTGGAGGATACTAGACCAGTTAAAAATGTATAGGAAGCAAAAGTGATTGTTGAAAGAGACAAAGGTATACCAAAAGAATCCTGGAATAACGAATAATAATAAATAGGAGAACTTTTGTTGAAGAAAAATAATGTTGACATAACTCTATATCGAAATATAGGAAGGAATTTGATTATACAGATAAATTTTGAAAAAAGAGAGAAACAGTTCAAATATTCCTGAATTATGATTCTTCATCTTTAAATCTGTCTTCAGCTCACACGATATGGATATTCATTAATTTTGAAGCAAACATAGTAACCCCTTTTTTGGAAGCAATCCTCATGCCGGAAGCTCTGCAGCCTGTTTGCTTCTACTTTACTTCCATAAATAGTCCACTTCCATATAGTCCAAGCACCTAGTTATTCCCGTACCTTCGAGTAGACGATATTATATCAATTGGTTGTGTTTCGTATTTTTCAGGTGGCACATTGGCCTCTCCGAAAATTGCTTGCTCTCGTTCTTCACGCCATAAAGACTGTAGCTGAGATCCCCGTAATACAGCCCCAATTTATGCAGGTGGTCTTTCACCGGGGTATGACCCATCAGATAACCTGTGATAATTCTTAACCGATTCTTACTGATATTTAGTTGTTCTTCGGCCCGTTTAACACCCTACCTATCTAATCGTGTATCTGCTTTAGAGTGTTCCTCCACTGTAGTCTATGTTGGCTTTGTACACATTTTTGTATTTGTCCTCGAGTAACTTTTTTCCGGGTCCCGAGGAGTGGTTCTGGTCTAACATATATTGCTGCTGAACCTTTTCTCGCGGGTTTATCAGCTTGTTCGTTCAGAAACATCGTTATATCACAGCACATACACTAATTTTACTTTAGTAAGATCTCCCAGTTCATTTAGACATTTATGGCATTCTTCTATCAGTCTGTTAATATGTTTATCCCATGAGTGTCAGTTCTGTATTTGTGCATTCTGGCAGATTGTAGGATAACATAACTCTTTGTCAGTGAGAACAAACATCTTACTTTCCTCGTAAATAGATCCAGCCCACTTTCTATATTGCCTCCTCTTCTATTTGTATGTCGTCTGCCTGTTCCTTAATTTTTTCCTAGTTTATCTTCCAGCTTATTTTCACTACATGAATGCTCTCATGCTCCATCAAACTCAATTTTCTGTATGCTTCCAATTCGATTCCATTTCCTCTTACCACGCGTACTTCTTTCCTAAATATTTTGTTATCTGTTCCTCAGATTTTTCCTATTTCCTTTTAAAATCATACATTCTATTCATTCGTAAAAACTGTAATTCTAAGCCATTTTATTAAATGGATCAATCTTCAAATATCTCAACAATTCATACAAAATGCCTACCACAAACTGTAAAACTAAATATACTCATGCCAGACAGACAAAGCGATTTAAATACATTATATTTATAAGTCAGAACTGAGATTTTGGAAGTTCAAGATCACATTCACTCTGCCAGAAATACGACTGCATCAAAGAAGTTATTTTTAAACTTTCTTGGTCGTTCTTGATTTAAATTCCTTCTCTTGCATATTATAAGAATGTTGAAAGCACTGGTGAATAAATTATTTTCGTAGTAGCATGATATTAGACGAATGTAGATATTAAAACTTAACAATAAAATTTTTATGCGAAAGTCGTATAAAATTTATATTTCAAAATTAATTTCGAAATTTTTGCGTTATGAGGAACAGAACCTGAATTGTATATTTTTTTGGGCAGTTAAAAGTATAATCGCTTAGTAATATTCAGTGTAAAGTTTGGTTTTTTTTAATTTATTATACACAATATTTTACTTATTTTAATTTATATCACTCAATAAACTAATCGCTCCATCTGTGTGTAGTGTAGTCGATGTATTTCTGGTGTATTTTATCATTTCTACAAGCCCGTGTGTACAACTATCCCAGTCCACCATCTTTGTACCCTGCACCAAGTTGTAAGTTCTTAGCTGGATATTTGCTATGTTCTGCGTCACCTTACGGCTGGCCAAATAGTGACACTTTTACGATTAAGTCTCTCGCCTATACATTAGAAGCCATTATTTAGTAAGTCTAGTAAACGATCATACTTATACTATCGACCGTCCTACAGCGAATTGAACCAGAAAATGTGACCTTGTATCAACCTCCATTTGAATTGGTGTTCTTCATCTAGCCAGTTCCCGATTTCTCCCCTCATACAATACTTAGTGATTCCACACAACTCTTCCGGACCTATGAAGTCTCTTTTAGAGCCTTCTTCAGCTCACTGGTCCGCCAATTCATTACCTGCAATTCCCTTATGTCCCCGCAATCATTCTAGAGACACTGTGTTGTCTCTTGCCAGCCTATTAAGGAGTTCTTTACAGTTTTTGTCGATTCTAGACTGAGTTGTTGCATAGCTTCAAGCAGAGCTTGGCAGGAAAAGAGAATAATTATTGAATTTTTGAGCTGATGTTGATAGTCATCAAAACATGGATTAAAATATAGGAGGACTCGAGGAATTTTAAGCAGAAAGTGGCTCTCGTAATAATAATAATAATGTATAATATGTGGTTGCTGTTGGTTATATTTTTAATTAGTAACAAAAATTAAACTTTTTTCTGAGAGCCTAAATTACATACAATTTTATGCCGACTAAAATTTCCTATTTATTTCCGGTGCACACTATACAGGGTGTCCCAAACTAATTTATCCAGGCTATATCTCTTAAACGAATAGAGATTTTCGAATGGGACAAAAACTGATCTATTCCATTTCTAATGCACTTTAATATGGCGTAGAAAAAATCATCCCCTAAATATTCATCCCTTAGTTACAGCCCCTAATTTTAAGTTTTCTAATAGCAACCTGCACATTTTTTTATAATTTAGGATGTGGTCTTGCATCGTCTATTCAACAAATTTTTCAAAAATAAAATGGGTTCATATACGTAATCAAGAAAATATCAGTTTATTTTTTATTTTTGTTAAATTAATTAAGAAAACCTTAAAGCTTAAAGGAACAATAAAAATAAATGTAATAAAGATTACATGGCTTGAATCATTACAGGAGTAATTTGGCGACATGCTTGTCTTATATTTTCTTTTAATTCGTCTACATTTTGCGGTTTTGATTGATAAACAATATCTTTTATCACTGGCCCTAGCCCCACAGGTGAACCCTTTTCCAAAAAGGGTCCAGTACTCAAAATCTTCCTCTTACTGGATGGCAACCAACAAATAATGAACCAACATCAACAACATGTGGCACACCTCCAATGCCAAAACTTCAACGTTGGCAGTTTCAATCGTTTGAGTGCAATATATCCCCTATAAGGGTTTGTGAAAACGGCTTCCCGAAAAGGACGGAATTCTCCAACAATACGAACTCCCGTAGAACAAAATACTTAACCGTATATTCCACAACTAATTCAGAACGAGAACCTATAAAACCCAGCAGGGGATGACTTCCCAGTCATTAACAAAATTCAGATTCTCGTTCGATGCACGTTTGGAAACCAAGCCATCTAGTAGAAAGCACACAGCGGAAAAAAGTGACTGACACTTCCTCAGCTTAAGTTCAGGATACTGCCATAGAGAAACCTACCCGAAACATCCGAACTACACTGCTCACTACACCGAGCGTGTTCCGCACAGATCAAGTCATAAAGTGCTACACTTCCCTCTATGTAAGCCACGGCATGACAAACGAACGCTTTTATCCAAGACACGACTGTCACGGCCAATTGTCAATGTCATCCAACAAATAATTCCACTTTGTAAACAATGGACAGAAATAATAAAGTCTGTATTAAGGATTATTCAAATAAATTTGAGCAATAGATAGTACCACAATACCCCCAGTCAACGTAAACCCCCTGCCCAAAAGAAAGAGTTAAGAGGTGACAAATCAGGTGAACGTGCCGACCACATAATTTCTGGAGAGTTGTTTGATATCCAGTGGTTATCGAAACGGTTTTGTAGGTGGTGGCTAACGATTCTCGCATTGTGTGGAGGAGCTCCGTCTTGTTGCTTGTTTCTTGATTACTTACGAGCCCATTTTATTTTTGAAAAAATTCTTGAATAGAGGATGGAAGACCACATCCAAAATTATAAAAAAATGTACAGGGTGCTATTAAAAAATTTAAAGTTAGGGGTTGTAACTAAGGGATGATTATTTAGGGGATGATTTTTTCTACGCCATATTAAAGTGTATTAGAAATGGAATAGATCAGTGTTTGTCCCATTCGAAAATCTCTATTCGATTAAGAGATATAGCTTGGATAGATTAGTCTGGGACACCCTGTATACTCTAACTTCTACCGCGCACTGTGTTTCTCACAAGCTGCTTGTTTTGAGATTGAAATCACTTGTAATTATTAATTTTTATCATGTTCTTATTAGTTTTACTTGTATGTATGTAACGGAATCTTCAAATGTAATTTTCAACAACTACAAAACGGCGATTAAATTGAAACTTTTCACACTCATCAAGGAGCGATGACATTACAATAATTTGTTAACTTTATTTATTGTATCATATTTTACAGGGATTGAATTCACGGAACGTACAACTGAGGTGAGACATAGCGTCTTACTTTGGTGGACAAAAACAGATCAAAAGAAAACTGAACTCGAACTATCAAATCTTCGTAGGGGAGGCTAGGGATATTCGGTGTACACGGATGCATCGAAAACATCGATGTTTACAATGCGATACATCGAATCGATCCGATGTTTTGAAAAGCTATCGATATACTCGAAGTATCGAATCGAATCGATGATAACCAGTTAAGGTTAAGTTCATAATCTAGCAACGAATCACAAAACACGAATAACGAATCGTTGTTTTTATAAAGTATTAAAAAGTTACCTTTTTATAAAAAAATCGAAATTCGTCGACGTTTTGGGGATTTTTAAATTTTTCAGGTTGGGTTAATGGTTAAGACTGTTAATGGTATTTTGTCTGTTTCTGTTTTTGAAGAACCAAAATTATCAATTTTAAATTATTCTAATATAAACCAAGGACTATGTATACGGGAAACTACTAAATTAATTAAAATGGGTGTATCATAACCTAATATGCAAACTGTCAAATTAGCCTAAATTCGTCACGAATATCGGAAAATCCTGAAATTGAATCACCCAGATTTTAAATTTCACGAATTCCCGAAATCTTAAATTATGTACCTATCAACTTTCCCACCAATTGATCTGACGAATGGCGTTAGAGTTCGTGATTCATTGTTATAATGAGTTCATGATTCATTGTTATATGAACTTGCCTTTAGAAAAAGTACCCGATGTTTACAAAACATCGATGTTTTCATCCGATACATCGAAATACATTGATGTACAGTTCCGATTAATCGAATCGAAAAAATAATCGATGGGTGGACACCCCTAGGGGAGGCTTGCCTGTCTGTGCATAACGGGTGCGATGAGAGGCAGCCCAACCGCGGCTATAGAAGCCATACTCAATATTCCTGCATGTAGGTTGGAATTGGTACGAAGGTACCACTACCCACTGTCATTCCAGAATAGTAGATGTAATCACAGACTCGCTTCTAGAAAAGAGAAATGATAACAAAATTATCGACAACCAACCAAATAACATCCATGAACTGGAAAGGGATGAAAGCATGCGATCAGGATGGAACGCTGGTGTGACCCACTGACGGATCTACAACTGAAGTCCATGGTGCCATACTTAGGTGCGACGTTCACGCATTTATGGGAAAGTTCACATCTATATTATAGGCACAAATCAACGCTATCGAAACGTTTCTGCAAATCGATACTCCCCGACAGTCAGGCAGCACTAAAATCATTAAAATGTCCTCAGATCAGATTCAGACTCATCTGGGACTGCCTACAAAAACTCTGACCCTGGCAAACCCTAATTAAACGACACATATCCTAGCAAGGAAAGGACTCTTGTCCTGAACCAGCATTAGGAATATCAAAAACTGCAGGACGGGGGTGTATATCTCGGTGGAATCGGTGCCCAGTGCTATATTAAATCTAAGCAGGGTTCAAATGAAGAAGGTGGAAGGATTACTTACTGGTCACTTCACTCTGAGGGAGTACAAGCATACAATTGGCATACAAAATACAGGAATTAATCTATTTTTCGGCTGTCATGAAAGAAGAGAAGGATGTCTCACAAATTGTCTTCTAGATTAGATTTGATGATGTGGCTAATCGGCCTATTCCACTGCGACCTTTTCAGATCTATTGTGGTCCTCTGAATCTAGATTACATTTTCCAGCCCGACTCTTTTAAAGTAGCCAATCGGCCTCGAGATTAAATCTTTCATGTAGTTTCTTGCCGGTGGCTTCTCATCGCCTCGTACAAGAAACCGCACATACGCCAGGCAATCGCACTGGCATCGGATGTGCTCTGCATTTTCCTCTTCTAGGTGACAGAATCTGCACATAGCTTCGTCTGTCAACCCCATTAGCTCTGCTTGCCTGTTGAGCTTACAGTGACTCGTCAACACACCCACCACGGCTTTGACAGTTATCCTATATTTGCTTATTAGGTCTCCCGTAAAAGTTGGCGAATGTCCTCTAATGAACTATTTCGCCTGTCTCTGTCCTGGTGAGGTTACCCAAAATTCTAAAGATTTCTGTGCCACCCACTTCTCTGTGGCCATATTTAGTGCCGACTTTGCGACGCCGCAGAAGGGTTCCGGTCCAATGAATGGCATTGATGATCCTTGACTGGCCGTTTTATCCGCCAATTCGTTGCCCTTATGAACCTCGTACCCTGGTACCCAGGCTACCATGACCTTGCAATGGTCTCCAAGTGCGTTTAAGGCACCTATGCAATCCCATACTAGCTTAGAAATGACCTCTATGGAATCGAGTGCCTTCAGTGCAGCTTGACTGTCGGTGAAGATGGCAACTGAACGGTATATCCTTTCCTGCCTTTTAATGTCTTCAACGCAGAAGTTAATCGCTGTCACTTCCGCTTGGAAAGTTGTGACGTTCTGAGATATGCTTATTGGAATAGCTATCCTTTGTTTCAGCTCTACAATTCCGGCTCCGACACCTACTTTTGTCTTGGAGCCGTCCGTATACTAGGTCGTCTCAGCTTGTCTTCTAATACAAGTCACAGACTTACTGGAGATATACATTTCTGGGACCAGTGTACTCCAAAAAGACCTCGTAAAAAGACTACTAATTCTGATAAAGACAAGTCTCTTCACATAAACAGTGCAACCAAGAGCACAAAAAGCAAAAAGGCTGAGGTGCCAAGGACTTGAAACCTTGACTGACTGAACAGCATCAAATCCATCATATTTTAAGCACTCTCCATCCTATACTTGGATTATAACCTACTGAGCAATTGGTGAAGATAATGATAAGGACTTGTGCAAAGAGCCGAGGTTCAATAACCGCTCTCGTCCGATATGATTTTTGCAAGAATGAATACTACTGAAGTTCGTTTAAAGACTAAAAATCCCAATAGTTTGGGAGCCAAGAAATTGAAATATAATTTTTCTACAGTCGCGCGTAAAATGACTAATTACTATATTCAAATGAAATCGTAAAGTCGACAAATGCCGAGGATTGTTACTTTACACTCTAGCGCAAAAAAGGAATCTTTTTCGCTCGCTTATTTAATCAAACCACGCCCTCCGAATTAACTCAATTGGTGAATATTTAACAATTTATCAGATTGAAAATCAAATAAAATTCTATGAAAATTGTAAAAAATTTTGAAATATGGTCGATAATTGTCAAAAATTTTTAAAAATTTTTGAAAAATGGTCAAAAATTGTCAAAAATGGTAAATTGTCAAAAATTTGAAAAAAAAATTAAAAATGGTCAATAATTGTCAAAAACTATCAAAAATTGTCAAAAACTGTCAAAAATGGACAATTATTATCAAAATTGGTCAATAATTGTCAAAAATTGTTAAAATTTTGGAAAATGGTCGATAATTGTCAAAAACTATCAAAAATGGTCAATAATTTTGAAAAATGGTCAAAAAATTTGAAAAATTGTTAAAATTTTTGAAAAATAGTTGGTAATTGTAAAAAATTGTTAGTTTTTGAAAAATTGTCAAAAATTTTGAAATATGGTCACAAATTGTCAAAAATGGTCAAAAATTTGGAAAAATGGTCCAAAATTGTCAACAATTGTCAATAATTATCAAAAATGGTCAATAATTTTGAAAAATGGTCTAAAATTTTGAAAAATGGTCAAAAACTATCAAAAATGGTTAAAAATTGTCAATTATTGTTAAAAACTGTCAAAAATGGACAATTATTGTCAATAATTGTTAAAATTTTGAAAAATAGTCGATAATTGTCAAAAAATATCAAAAATGGTCAATAATTTTGAAAAATTGTCAAAAATTTTGAAATATGGTCAAAAATGGTCAATAATTGTCAAAAATGGTCAAAAATTTTGAAAAATGGTCCATAACTGTCAATAGTTATCAAAAATGGTCAATAATTTTAAAAAATGGTCTAAAATTTTGAAGAATGGTCAGAAACTCTCAATAATGGTTAAAAATTGTCATTCATTGTTAAAAACTGTTAAAAATGGACAATTATTGTCAAAAATGGTTAAAAATTGTCATCATTTTGAAAAATGGTCAAAAATTATCAAAAATATGGAAAAATGGTCACTAATTTTGAAAAACAGTCAAAATGGTCAATAATTGTCAAAATTTTGAGAAATGGTCAATAATCATCAAAAGTTGTCAAAATTTTGAAAAATAGTCAATATAATAATAATAAGCCGTTTCCGAAAATCGATTTAGACACGTAATCGATTAATATTACTATAAAAATCGATAACTATAAATCGATTATAAGAAAATAATAATCGATTTATATAAAAATCGATTATTTTTTAACATCCCTAGTCAGTAGATCTTTTTAAGGTTAATCATGATGAATAGCGAAAATGACGATTATTTTAGCACCCCTATTATAACCTAAGATATTATAAAAAACTGTTTTAATTATTAAAAGGGCTACTGTAGAAAAAATTATGTGTGTTCTTCGAGCGTAAAGTAAAATTACCGCTTTCGAAAAATCGCCGCGCTCCACTCCGCGTCGCGCGGCAACATTCTTTCTCAAGCGGCAATCTGTTACTTTACGCTCTAAATACACAAATAACTATTATAACAATTTATATAATAATTTAAAAGAAATTAAAAGGTGAATTTCGAAAGTCATTGTTATTGTTGATACCTTGGGCACGCCTCTACCTAGAGCGACGGCGAATCAAATGTCGACAGGGGAGGGAGGTATAAGCGCTCTGCAGATTCTGACAAGTCTGAACAATTCAGAGATCTTTTTAACGCCATAAAGAGAAAGCATTCAAATACTCAAATTGAAATAGGTACTTAAATAGATAATAAACCAGAAAAACACAAAAAGGTCGTTACACGTTTTTTATATCATTTGTGAATTTCATTTTTAATCTTCAGTAATGGAAGAAATTTCTTCTGAATTCTGAATCAAAAATTGCAATAAATAATTGTAACAATTGTACTTTCATATTTAACATTAATATATAATATGACAACTAAAATGTCAGAGAACTATCTTAAATCACATGTTTGTTATACATTATAAATTATGTTCCAGTTTTTATTCTGATTTGCTGTAAAAGCACGTTTTCCAGTATTTCAAACCATTATTTTTGAAGTTGTTTTGCAATTGAATAAATTATTTTAATTGGTAACTTTACGCACACATCAACTGCATGGAAGTCAATTATTTTTACATTTTTACCGAGTTTCAGTAATGTTGAGGAAGCTTGTGCGTTCTTGTAGAAGTCTTGTCCACTATACACACATTTTTGTCACATTTAATGTAACTTAAAACTGCTAAATTTAGTAGAGCATCGAATAATTTGTATAAGATTAAGATTAAAGTAATTTTGTTTAATTAAAACGTAAGCGCTACAAAAAGTAATTAACAGTCTATTTGCATCTTTAAGATGAAGAAGTAGCAACAGTGCGTTTTTTTGACAAGAATCGCGTAATATACAATGGCAATAAAAGTCTTAATTTAAAAAAAAGGGGAAAGGCTAACCCATTCGACTAATGAGGAAAGTTGGTTGGAAGCCGAATACGAAGAAGAGGAAAAAGCATGCGAATTTCTTTATTACCGTCTTATGCAGATTTTAGGCGTGAACTTTAATTACATCGAAAATTTTTGACCGTTCCCGGATTAAATAAAGTACCAGACGATCTTAACTTGAGTTGCTCAATTCTTAAAGCAGGGATTGATTAGGTTTTTGACCTTTGCTCGAATGAGCTTATTCCATTTTAAAGGAGTTTATATTCTAGAAGTATGAAGTAAAGTGGAAGTAAAATTTTCAAATTGAAATTCATCCATTTTAATAGTATGGTGAGTTTTATATAGGTCGATAAAAAGTTTAAGAGAGAGAAAATCTTTGAAACTGATAGATAAAAATAATAAAAAGTCAAATACACAAAAAATAGCTTAGAAATTATTTTTGTATTTAATCATTTTCAGGCATTATTTAGTCAATTTTAAATCAGAATTTTATTGGTAGCATGATATTCGTCAAAATTTTGTTACGTGGACCGGTCAAGATCTCAGGTGAATTTTAATGGTGTCTGAAGCTCGTCACACTGAGAACTGGATGGAAAAGGATTGAAATCTTGATCATAAATGTGTGAGAGAAACAATGATAAAGTGAATAAAATAGTACACGGATTCCTAAGAAAACTAAGTGCGAAAAGAAATATTTCAAGATTAATCGTTGTTGGTTGATATGGTTTGGTTACTGTATGTGGTCTTTCCAGAATCGTGCATTACGGTTGTATTGTGCCTCAATCAAAATTAGATTACACCTTCAAATTATTCTTCTCTATGGAGGAGTAAGTCTACCTACTCCCACAAGTGCGATGGAAGTCTTGCTGAATCAACCTCCACTACATATTTTTATACAAGGCGAGGCCAGATCTGTAACGCACAGATCACTGAAAAGTCAACAACACATAAGCCAAACGCACGGTTCTGACTATCGAAAGCTTATCGAGGAGCTAAAAGCGGATGTCTTAATGGGGCAACCCATGTACGCAATGGCCACGAGATATAGCTTGAATAAAAAGTTCCAAATAACTATACCAGGTAGGGAAGACTGGAGGAAAGGTGTACCCATACAGGCTGAGGCGACCTGGTATACGGACGGCTCCAAGACAAAAGTAGGTGTAGGAGCCGGAATTGTAGGGCTAAAACAAAGGATAGCTATTCCAATAAGCATATCAGTTGCCATCTTCACCGACAGTCAAGCTGCACTGAAGGCACTCGATTCCATAGAGGTCAACTCTAAGCTAGTATGGGATTGCATAGGTGCCTTAAACGCACTTGGAGACCATTGCAAGGTCATGGTAGCCTGGGTTCCAGGGCACGAGGGTCATAAGGGCAACGAATTGGTGGATGAAACGGCCAGAGACAAGGCTCATCAATGCCATTCATTGGACCGGAACCCTTCTGTGTCGTCGCGAAATCGACAATAAATATGGCCACAAGGAAGTGGGTGGCAGAGAAATCTCTAGAATGGTGGGTAACCTCACCAGGACAGAGAGAAGCAAAACAGTTCATTAGAGGACATTCGCCAACTTCTACGGCAGACCTAATGAGCTAAGATAGGAAAACTGTCAAAGCCGTAGTGGGTGTGTTGACGGGGCACTGTAAGCTAAACAGGCACGCAGAGCTATGTGCAGATTCTGTCACCTAGAGGAGGAAACTGCAGAGCACATCCTATGCCAGAGCGATTGCCTGGCGAATGTGCGGTTTCTTGTACTAGGTGATGAGAAGCCAATGGCAAGAAACTACATGAAAAATTCAGTCTCAAGGCTGATTGGCTACTTAAAAATAGTCGAGACCACAATAGATCTGAAAAGGTCGCAGTGGAATAGGCCGATTAGCCACCTCATCAAATCTAATCTAATCTAAGTCTGAGTGTATGAAGTCTGACTCGTTCAGCAGCCACACAGTAGCACATAATGTGTTCCATCGATTCATCTTCTAGACAAAGACGAAACTCGGTGTTTTCCACCAGCCCCATTCTGCTCAGATGATAGTTTAGCCTGCAGCGCCCAGCGAGGATTCCAATTACAGACATGATCTTCTGCTTTGAGGTTTGAAGGTCTTTTGATGAAAGCCTTGACTTGCCTTAAGTCTGGTATCTTATTTATGTAGGCTCTTGCTTTGTGATCTATCTGGTCCCAAATTCAAAGGGATTCCCAGTTGAGATTTGGGGCCTATGAACTATAACTGTCCTGTGTGAAAACATTAACTTTTTCCACGATCTGCCAGAACTTTGGTGCTTTTCTATTTTCATAAATCAACTCAAAAAACATGAAGGATAGAAAAGTATTAAAGAGGCTGAAGGTTGAATTGATAAAAAAAAATATCCCTACGCCCCAAGAAAATTTGAATTTTAAGTCAAATTATTATAGAAATGTTAACTCTTCTGAATCATAAATATCTGGTATTAACAATAATAATTATCGAAATTTCAACATTGTTGAGGATAAAAATAATTTTGGCTATTGTAAAAAGTCTGTTTTTATTTTAATTTAATTTACTGTTTGGACCCTTACTTTGTGGGAATCTACTCATATTAATGATATAAATGAAACTGTGTCTAATTAATTCCACTTTTTAATGTAAAAATTATGAAAGGATATTGATAATTATTTCGATATTGACATATTATCGTCAGAATGACAGAAGTTACTTTTGATGTGATACCTACCTGATGTTTGATATGTTTTGACGGTTTCCCAATGACATTTCTTGGTTCTATCGACTTATTTTGGATCAAAACAGAGTTTGAAGTATTTAAATCAGTAGCTGAAGTTAGGGTTTGGAATCAAAAGCATATTGTTATGGATTTTATGGAATCGTGATACGATTGTATCAAATTAAATTTAAGATCACGTTTGTTAGAACAAAATCAAATTATTTTTTAACAATTCTGATTTATCCTGTATACATATTTTGTGTAAGGACGGATGTCAACATTTCATATCTATGGTTTGATTCCTTATAACAATTTTTTGAATATAATGTCAATAGGGTACACAATCAGAAAGTGATGTTTGTATGTCAATATTGTAAATCATGGAATTATGAATATTAAAGTTTATAAAGTTATGAACCAGTGGTAATAATACTCTGATTTTATTAAATTTGTGAATTTTAGATAGTAATATTATAAATAAATATTTTATAGAAATATGTCAAGAAAATGTCAAAGTAAAAATTTAAGTACCTACCCGAAATATTAAATATTGGTTGGTAAGATGTTTTGAAAAGGAAGTGGAAATTGAAAAAAAAATTTAAAAACAGGTTGTTAAGGGGAAACTAGGGAGTTGTTGTGTACCGGGGACGTGAGAAGCGCCAGATAATTCCTGTGGGGTGTAATTTTTTTCTGGTAGAAAAACCAGAAAAGAGGGAGTTGTGGACAGGGGACGTGAGAAGCGTCAGATAATTCCTGAGGGGTGTAAATTCCTTTTCTGGTAGAGAAACCAAAATAAAAGAGTTGAGTATAAAGTGCCAGAACGAGGTCTACGAGCGAGTTATGGTATATTCGACCACATCAGGACAACCTACTCATGTACATGGTGAGATAACCAATTTATTAATATACTGAATTTACGATTCAGTAAATTTTGTTTGAGCTATATATCATAGTTGATTGATTGATAAATATTTGGAGGAGTCGAATGCTGTGTCCAGGAAGTTGTTAGTTATAACAATTTATTTGCTTCACGAATTTAAGGTTTTTAAAAAAAACTAACGCATTGAAAGTGATTACAAGTGTATAAATAAGGCATTTAATTGTAGGTTGTATTTTTTATTATTAATAGTTGCATACTTACGTTAAATTTGATATCAAATTTACATATATTCGCATAATACTGAAATAAATGGTATTATTATTTAATTTAGATTACGTCCTCACATTTCTGTGAGTAGTTACAGATCAGCTGTTTAAGCGGAGCGAACATCACGTTCCGTAATTCGGAGAGGTGCGAATATTAGTGATAAGAGTATTTCACATTTCTATTATTGTCGACACGACAAAATATTGTAGTTTTGTTTATAGTAGTCGATGTTATTTTTGATTTCCATATTGTTTTGTTGGTAGTTATTTATTAAACTAAAATCAGAGTATATAACTATTTCATTCCTTACGTACAAGAAAACATAAATTAAATAATTAGATTGAAACGCCATCTCTGACCGACATCTATAATATCCTTGAAACACGACCTTGATATAAGTATTCGAATCTCTTTCTGAGAAGCCGTGGCAAAAATATAGAATTCTATTAGACAAATAAAACGAACCCAACAACAACTATCATAACAAAATAACAAAACATAACATAACAAAATATTTGACATAAATCAAACAACTTAAACAAATATATATATATATATATATATATATATATATATATATATATAGCACGGTTTAACAATTCAACGGCGTTTTACTTAGTAGGCGGGAGCCAAATATTAACAGGTATGTGTACAATTAACATTTACATATGAATTTTTAGGGGAAACAAGCTAAAGAAGTGTGTTATTTTGAATTTTGCTTGTAACTTTTTCAATTGATAAGTAACATTATTCAAATTGATTGTCTCATTTGTGTTCAAAACCAGTTATATCCATAGTTTTTTGGCTAATATCTCAAAACTGTTAATTTTTTTCTTAAAAATAAATCAATTATTCTTTTTGCCAAACTAGTTCAAACAAAATTGTCTTCATATGATCTTACTTTTTCTCAAGTACAAAATAAAAAGAGTTTTTTTCATTTCCTGGAAATAAGTGGATATAACTGGTTTTGAACGCGAACTCCTCAAATAGTGACCTATCTTGTGATTTACTTGATATAAATGAATAGAAAAAAATAGATATGATATTACAAATATTTAAGCTTAGGTATTATTAGCCATATGGCGATATCCTGGATATCTTTTTCCCCATTTAAGATCAGTATAACTGTGCAACTTCATATTGTGGGCCTCTTAAGTGTCTCCTATTTCTAATTCTTAGAGGAAAACTAGTTTTTGTTTTTTGTCACAAATATGTAGTACTTCTAGTTCTTTGTTGGGTGTTAATGAATGCTTGGTGTCAAATAGATGTTTTGCGTAATTGGATTTATCAGGTTGTTTTAATCTGTATGTTCGTAAGTGTTCATTGTTTCCAATTTCAAAATTAGGAGACACTTAAGAGATCCACAATATGAACAGATAACTTTAAGGAGCTCTCCACTATTGAACTGATTTTCACATAAAAGTGTCCATACCTTTTAAAGAACTCTGTATAACGTAGCAAAACCTTATATCAAAAGCTTCAAAAAAATGCAATCCGAATTCAGTTTAATATATAGGGGTACCCATTCAAAAAATCATATGCTTGGTTTGTAACGGAGTGATTCAACACTCTGTATAGTTCGAGATAATTTCAAAATAACCCACATACCGAACTTTGTCTTAAGATTGGTACACCCTGTATATTAAGTCAATCACAAAATAGGTCACTATTCTAGCCAAAATATTAAACATCGGGTAGGCATCACATCAAATGTAACATTCCGACGATTATATGTCAATATCGAAATAATTATCAATATCCTTTCATATTTTTTTCATTAAATAGTGAAATTAATTATTAGAAACAGTTAGTTTCACATATAACATTAATTTGCTTTTATTTTGTTTTTTATCTATTTTTCCAATATAAATAATTCTAACCAATTTCGAGTGTTATATAATTTGTTTCAATAAAACCATTCGCACCGTTTACGCGTCGCGCGGTAGCTTCTTATCTCAAGTGACAAAATTCCAGTACTTTCCGCTCTTAATACACAAATTGTTATTTCCCCAACTTTTCCTTATGTTTTCATTGGATTGATACCGAATTTTATCCTATTTTTCAAATATCACTCCAACCCTCTCTAACAACGCAATGTCACACGAGTTTCCGTTTCCCTCAATTGTTTATAAGAAGCTAATGTCCGTGAAAATGCCGTTTATTACGGACTTTACATCACAATAATACATTTCACCATGTTTCCATTCATCATCCGTCAAAAAAACACAACATCATGAGTGAACAGTGATCCTCTATTATCTCTTCCTCATCCTAATGACAAAATCGGACGTGTGATCCAAATAGAACACAAAAACTGCGGAAAAACAGATATTCTTTCATACATCATTGTCATCTGCGCTCTTTTGTACGCTAAAACTGTGTATTTGTGCAGAACTGAATTCTGGTCATTAAACTGGTTTTCTTTCCATCCGTATAAGATAACGTCTAGTCAAGATTTTCTTTTTATTCCATTGAAAAAATAGTATAACGGAAAAAATTCTTAAAGCCATTCCACAAAAAATTTACAAATTATTTTTTTTCCGTATAACCTTGATGAGATACAGGGTAATCAATTCAAAACGCTAGATAAGAGCACAAGGACTCTGGATTTCAAGCAATCTTGCAAAGCGCGGGAGAAAACAACAGGAGAGTTGTCAAAGGTAAGCAAATCCATCAGACTGCACTGAAGGCTATCACGAGCCAGAAAGTGGCGTATAGACTAGTATGGGCTTGCATTGATGAACTGGAGACATTAGACAACCCTCTGGATTTCAAGCAATCTTGCAAAGCGCGAGCGAAAACAACAGGAGAGTTGTCAAAGGTAAGCAGATCCATCAGACTGCACTGAAGGCTACCTCGAGCAAGAAAGTGACTTATAGACTAGTATGGGATTGCATCGATGAACTGGAGACATTAGACGACCCTCTGGGTTTCAAGCAATCTTGCAAAGGGCGGGCGAAAACAACAGGAGTGTTGTCAAAGATAAGCAGATCCATCAGACAGCACTGAAGGCTATCTCGAGCCAGAAAGTGACGTATAGACTAGTATGGGATTGCATCGATGAACTGGAGACATTAGACGACCCTCTGGATTTCAAGCAATCTTGCAAAGCGCGGGAGAAAACAACAGGAGAGTTGTCAAAGGTAAGCAGATCCATCAGACTGCACTGAAGGCTATCTCGAGCCAGAAACTGACGTATAGACTAATATGGCATTGCATCGATGAACTGGAGACATTAGACGACCCTCTGGATTCCAAGCGATCTTGCAAAGCGCGGGAGAAAACAACAGGAGAGTTGTCAAAGGTAAGCAGATCCATCAGACAGCACTGAAGGCTATCTCGAGCCAGAAAGTGACGTATAGACTAGTATGGGATTGCATCGATGAACTGGAGACATTAGACGACCCTCTGGATTTTAAGCAATCTTGCAAAGCGCGGGAGAAAACAACAGGAGAGTTGTCAAAGGTAAGCAGATCCATCAGACTGCACTGAAGGTTATATCGAGCCAGAAAGTGACGTATTGACTAATATGGGATTGCATCGATGAACTGAAGACATTAGACGACCCTCTGGATTTCAAGCAATCTTGCAAAGCGCGGGCGAAACCAACAAGAGAGTTGACAAAGGTAAGCAGATCCATCAGACTGCACTGAAGGCTATCTCGAGCCAGAAAGTGACGTATAGACTAATATGGCATTGCATCGATGAACTGGAGACATTAGACGACCCTCTGGATTTCAAGCGATCTTGCAAAGCGCGGGAGAAAACAACAGGAGAGTTGTCAAAGGTAAGCAGATCCATCAGACTGCACTGAAGGCTATCTCGAGCCAGAAAGTGACGTAGAGACTAGTATGGGATTGCATCGATGAACTGGAGACATTAGACGACCCTCTGGGTTTCAAGCAATCTTGTAAAGCGCGGGAGAAAACAACAGGAGAGTTGTCATAGGTAAGCAGAACCATCAGACAGCACTGAAGGCTATCTCGAGCCAGAAAGTGACGTATAGACTAGTCTGGGATTGCATCGATGAACTAGAGACATTAGACGACCCTCTGGGATTTAAGCAATCTTGCAAAGCGCAGGAGAAAACAACAGGAGAGTTGTCAAAGGTCAGCAGATCCATCAGACAGTTCTGAAGGCTATCTCGAGCCAGAAAGTGACGTATAGACTAGTATGGGATTGCATCGATGAACTGGAGACATTAGACGACCCTCTGGATTTTAAGCAATCTTGCAAAGCGCGGGAGAAAACAACAGGAGAGTTGTCAAAGGTAAGCAGATCCATCAGACTGCACTGAAGGTTATATCGAGCCAGAAAGTGACGTATTGACTAATATGGTATTGCATCGATGAACTGAAGACATTAGACGACCCTCTGGATTTCAAGCAATCTTGCAAAGCGCGGGCGAAACCAACAAGAGAGTTGACAAAGGTAAGCAGATCCATCAGACTGCACTGAAGGTTATATCGAGCCAGAAAGTGACGTATTGACTAATATGGCATTGCATCGATGAACTGGAGACATTAGACGACCCTCTGGATTTCAAGCGATCTTGCAAAGCGCGGGAGAAAACAACAGGAGAGTTGTCAAAGGTAAGCAGATCCATCAGACTGCACTGAAGGCTATCTCGAGCCAGAAAGTGACGTATAGACTAGTATGGGATTGCATCGATGAACTGGAGACATTAGACGACCCTCTGGGTTTCAAGCAATCTTGTAAAGCGCGGGAGAAAACAACAGGAGAGTTGTCATAGGTGAGCAGAACCATCAGACAGCACTGGAGGCTATCTCGAGCCAGAAAGTGACGTATAGACTAGTCTGGGATTGCATCGATGAACTAGAGACATTAGACGACCCTCTGGGTTTTAAGCAATCTTGCAAAGCGCAGGAGAAAACAACAGGAGAGTTGTCAAAGGTCAGCAGATCCATCAGACAGTTCTGAAGGCTATCTCGAGCCAAAATGTGACGTATAGACTAGTATGGGATTGCATCGATGAACTGGAGACATTAGATGTCCTTACGGTTCGGCACGGCAACATCGGTATATGGCAGAGAAGGCAACTTTTTGCGAACGTCCGACGGCTTAATACACACTCGGAACCTCGCTCGTGGCTTACTAATATGTAGTCTGTCTTCCGTGATTTCTACATTATGTTATGTTTCGTTTGTCAGTTTAATTCACTCGAATGAGTCGTTTCAAGTTTCCAAAATCTTTGAACTGACCGATTCATTCCAACAAGCATATACGGAGACCAATTCTACTTTGGCATCAAGATTCTGCGCACTAAGTTAGGTTAAGGTGCAAAGTGTTGGATACTTTTCAAGAGGGGGAAGATGAATATCATGATAACTTTCCAGTTCCCTTCCCTCCCAAGATATTGGATATTTTTCAAGTAGGGGAAGGGTGAATTATATGATTTTCATATATTTGACATAAATGCTGAAGTCAGAGTAAGAGTGCCCTAAGAATTTTGACAGGACACTGCTGCCTGAATGGGAACCTCAAAAAGCTTAATGTAGATTCTGAATGCATAGCAACACAGGATTCCCACTACACCTAGGGGACTACTGAATACAAGAGGGATACTTACCTAAACTGCGGATATCCTAAAATTACTTCGGGAAATAGATAGTCTCTGAGACTTTCTTCATGATAAGTAAAAGAAAGGAAGTACATTAGATATTTTAGGTCTCAGTGAATCACCCTAGACTCATCCATACAAGTGGTTCAATTGGGCTGCAATTGAGAAGCATGTGTAGCAAAAATCAAAAAGATTTAAAGGGTAATTCGTTAGTTATGATCTTGCAAAGAAATGAGCGGAATCGACAAAACATCCTGTATCTAGGTTACAAAGATCGCATGGGATTTTTTCAGAGACACCTCGGTAACCTCTATTCGTCGTTTGAGTATTTCCCACTCCCAATAAAACACCCGGTATTGGCCAGTAAAAATATAAAAATAAAACTGATTAACAATCGACAACTAAACTGTCTCTCTAAGCCCGATAAATCACAATCATTCAAAATACTTAACGTAAAAATCATCTTTTGTAATGGGCTTCGAGAATCAATTTTTTTTAAAACGTCGAACCACATCTTGCCCCAACTAACGGGGTGAAATTTGGCAATTCGAAAAAATTAATTAAAATCCTCCTCTTTCAATTTCCGTTTCAATCAATCTCAAGTGTCATCAGAATTGCCTTAACGCCGCAGAAATTAGAGTTGAAAAAAAAAACGTAGAAGAAACGTTGAAAAAAAAGTTTGTAAAAGTTTTATTAACGAGTGACCCCGTTGTATGAGCGGCATAAATCCTGAAATATGCCACAATTTGCATTAAAAGTTATGTCACGTGGTCATAAAAATTTAAATTGCTTTGGTAGTTGCTAAATTTGTTTTGTTGGTGCTTTCTCTATTTGAGCTAGTTTTAACAAACTGGGTTTTTCTTCATATGATCCTGTTTAAAACTATATACGAGTTTTTTTAAAAAACCAATAAACAGTGACAGAAATTTACTTCAAAATTTAATAAAGCTAGATAATGAAATATTTATTCGAATATTTATTAATTATTAATTTTTACTCGCATTTTTTATGAATGATCTGCACTTTTTTCAAACATTTATTAACAACAGTAAATAAAATTATCAAAATCGTTTACGTATATAAATTAGTTCACATAACAACAAACTTTATATACAACACTGTAGCTTAAGTGCACAGCTGATGCATACACTGTTGGCTGACAATACCGACCTCTAGGTAAATTCGTTGCTACTATTTGACGGCGAATTTACCACCGCTCGCGCTCATTGGGCAAATCAAAGCGCGCGCTTCACTGGGTACAGTTACACACTTCCGTCCCATTTCACGAAATCACTGCCACAAATTACAGGGAGCCGAGCGGAAAGATGCTACACATCAAAAATATAAAAATCAAGATTAGTGCATAAGTTGCATATAATTTTGTCCAAAATAACAGTAATGGTTTCGTCATCTTCCGAATTAAATAGTTGTGGTCACTTTCCATCACATTTTTGGGGTGTCTGAGAAGATCAGATTTGAAATTGTTTTTTTTTGTAGAGTCCGTATAAATTTTGACTGGATACAATGAATAAATCTAAAATTTAATATTTTGGACACATGCGAGGAACGTACAAAATTGTTTTGGAAAATTTGTAATACTCATAGAATAGTACCCTCCTATTTCCATGATTTCTCCAAACGTTTCTTCGCCACCATGGAGAAGTGAAAATATGATATTTCCGAAGTTTTGTCAGTTTTTTTATAGAATCCGGAGTGGCAAGGGATTAGCATATTCCACTACGACCTTTTCAGACCTATTGTAGTCCTTCAAATATAGATTGCATCCTCCAGCCCGACTTTCTTCATGTAACTAATCAGCATCGCGTCTGAACCTTTCATGTAGTT
Organism: Lochmaea crataegi; assembly: GCA_947563755.1. NCBI lineage: Eukaryota > Metazoa > Arthropoda > Insecta > Coleoptera > Chrysomelidae > Lochmaea > Lochmaea crataegi. Next base: position 20,651,695 of record OX387429.1, read on the forward strand.
TCTTAACGTTTTATCTCCTAGTACATCCCACCTCACGACAATTTTGTGTGCGCGTCAATACTACATTCTCCCCGCTGAAATCTCTTTTAAGTGGAGTTCCGCAAGGATCGGATCTGGGTCCATTGCTATTTCTATTATATACAGCTGATCTCCCTAAGCATACAAAAAATAATTGTTCTTTTTTCGCAGATGATGCTAAAATATATGCAAATCCTACAACAAATCACCTGTCTCTTCAATCAGACTTGAGTGCAGTGTCTAAATGGTGTTCAGACTGATTATTACCGCCAAAAGTAGATAAGTATGTCGTCCTACATACAGCTAAAACAATCCGAATGTGTCGTACTACATGAAAAATGTGTTAATGACCGTTTGATGAAAAAGTATAACTTTTTAAAGAAATTTGGCACGGAATTAAGCAACAAGAAGGAATGGAGTCCCAACACTCCAGACTTGGAAACAATGGTACACATACGGCTCAAAAGCAATAGAAGGGACTGGGATAGGAGTGTACGGGCCAGGATATAAACATTCCAAAAGCTTGGGAAAAACTCCAAGTATATTTCAAGCGGAAATTCACGCCATAAGAAAGTGTGCCCAGTTCAATATTGATATAATGTGCACAAAAATTGATACCAGAAAATGGAAACTTGCAAGATAGTAATGAAATAGATGAAGAAGATGGATCCAAGTGTGCAGAGAAAATCCGAATAGTGACAAGAGCAGGGCGCTTAGTTAAATCACCTAAGTGATTCGGACATAATGATTAATTAATATTTCATGTTAGTTAACAATTTCTCATATTAGCAAATTTTTAATGGGGGAGAATGTTGGAAAATATGAATATTCAACGAATTTGATTTCATGTATTTTTATCTGTATTCATCGTAGTGAGATGATAATTGTCAATGTCAGTTTTGAACTTTTACGTTAGTTATCATTAAATATTGATAAAACTTTGTACGTAATTTTGTCCATTTTCTAAGCTTAATTATAACATTTCGGCGACCGTGACAGGACTAATTGAGCTAGAAATGGAAAATATCAAAAAAGAAAGGGAATTGATAAGAAACCACTTCTCCAAGATATGCAGAGAGTTAGGCATAGTATTTCAAGATAAGGCAGCAAATAAGCAAGATCTGTTGGCCATTTCCAGGCAATTAGAAGACAAAGGCGACAGATTGTTGAGAGCAAACGAAAATATCAGAGAATTTTTTCTCTCTACTGAAATAGATGATGCAGCATTCGAAGAAGAATATGAGACAACTGAATTCTACAGAGAAGAATTGATAAAATACAAAACAAGATGTGAATTCTTCCTGAAGAAAGAAACCGTAGATGAGCAATACAGTTCACATAGTGGGAGAAGCGACACGTACAGAAGGAAATACCGTCTACCGAAGATAGAGTTAAGAAAGTTCGATGGGGATGTTAAAAACTGGATTGGTTTCTGGGGACATTTTAAAAAGATCCACGACGACGAAGAAATCTATTTGACCGATAAATTTCAGTACTTAGGTACTTCAGTCCACGAAACAGGGATCCATTGCAAGGGAATTAATCGAGAGTTTTCCTCCATCAGGCACGAACTACCGAGTAGCTTATGACCAGTTAAAGGCTAGATTTGAATTAACTCAATTGGTGAATATTTATGGAACTTCGACTATTAACTGATATTCTGATTCGAATTCTGACAAGTCTGAACAAGTCAGTAGTAGGGATGTGAGATTAATGGAAAAGAATCGATTACATAAAAATCGATTTTTCTTTATTCAAAATTAAACGATTTGTCAGAAGTCGATATTAAAAAAAAATCGATTTCTGCGAAAAAATCGATTTTTTGTATTATTTTAAAAAGTACATACTTTTCAAATTCCGATAATAAACCTATGAGATTCATTCAATAACAATTTATCAGATTTAAAATCAAATAAAATTATATGAAAATTGTCAAAAATTTTGAAATATGGTCAAAAACTGTTGAAAATGGACAATTTTTTTCAAAAACTTTCAAAAATGGTCAATAATTGATAAAATTTTGAAAAATGGTCGGTAATTGTCAAAAATTTCAAGAAAATATTGAAAAATGATCAAAAACTATCAAAAATGGTCTAAAAATTGTCAAAAACTATCAAAAATGGTCAAAAACTGTCAAAATTGGACAATGATTCTTAAAAATTGTCAAAATTTTGAAAAATAGTTGATAATTGTCAAAAATTGTCAAAGTTTTTGAAGAATTGTAAAAAATTTTGAAATATGGTCAAAAATGGTCAATAATTGCCAAAAATGGTCAAAAATTTGGAAAAATGGTTCATAATTGTCAACAATTGTCAATAATTATCAAAAATGGTCTAAAATTTTGAAAAATTGTTAATATTTATCAAAAATGGTCTAAAATTTTGAAAAATTGTTAATATTTATCAAAAATGGTCTAAAATTTTGAAAAATTGTCAAAAATGGTCAAAAACTATCAAAAATGGTTAAAAATTTTCAATTATTGTTAAAAACTATTAAAAATGGACAATTATTGTCAAAAACTGTCAAAAATTGTTAAAAACTGTCATCATTTTGAAAAATGGTCACTAAATTTGAAAAACAGTCAAAATGGTCAATAATTGTAAAAATTTTGAAAAATGGTCAAAAATTGTTAAAATTTAGGAAAATGGTCAATAATTGTAAAAATTTTGAGAAATGGTCAATAATCGTCAAAAGTTGTCAAAATTTTGAAAAGTAGTCAATGAATAATACGAGCCGTTTCCGAAAATCGATTTAAACACGTAATTTAGAAAATCGATTTGCTAAAAATCGATTATTATTACTATAAAAATCGATAACTGAAAATCGATTATTTTTTAACATCCCTAGTCAGTAGATCTTTTTAAGGTTAATCATGATGAATAGCGAAAATGGCGATTATTCTAGCACTCCTATTATAACCTAAGATAATATAAAAAACTGTTTTCATTATTAAAAGGGCGTCTGTAGAAAAAATTATGTGTGTTTTTCGAGCGTAAAGTAAAATTGCCGCTTTCGAAAGATCGCCGCGCTCCGCTCCGCGTCAAGCGGCAATCTGTTACTTTACGCTCTAAATACACAATTAACTATTGTATAGTTTGGAAAAAATTTCAAAGACACAAAAATATAATTTTTTCAAATTTCCAAAGCGCAAATGAACTGAAAATTTAAAAAAGATTCATGAACATAGGGAAAATGGAAAAACAATTCTTCACATATCTGCAACGTTTAATAAATTTCTCAATTTTCAAAGGTGGCGGAAAGACCGAATAATCTGAGAGAAATTAAAGTTACTTCCTTTTTGTATCTAGCTTTTTTTGGAAAGCTACTAATCAGCAAGACCATTAATTTGAGATTTCGTTAATGAAAGGGCACAGCCAGAACATTTACTTTGTTTCACATTTCTGCATTACATAACAACTTCCATACATCTCTCGGCAAACAAGTTCGTAAAACTTCATCTTATCCTTTTTTATTTTTAACAGAATCTTTACCTATCTTCAACCAACCCATTTAAACCCATTTTAATCGTCGGAACTCGGCAATTTTAAATGTAAATTTCACTGTTCCTCATTTGCTATTATACTCGTAGTAGTAGGGTATACAATTTTCATGCTTCACTTGGCACCGACTTGCTTTTTAGTTGACTGTGTTTGTCGAAGTTTGTTGTTTTTTATTTGAATACATCCAGTAGGTACCTACTGTTTTGTAGTCCGGATTTTGATTAAATTTAAATTAAATTTTATAGTGTTTGTAATTTTCAATCGCGTTCTAGCCAAATGAAATACATTAAAATAATACTGTTTTTCTATTAATTTTATCTTGATTAAGCGATGTCACTCACACAAGTAATATATCTTCAAACGACACTTCGTTTAGGACAATATTAGACAACCCGCATAATTTTCGTTCGTGTCGGCTGTGTGAAATATCAGGTGGTTAACTAAAGGGCGTATATAGGGCTTGTAAAACGACGACCTTCCACCAAAGGGCACGTGATAAAGGTGTATTTACTAATGTAGTGTAGTTTGAAGTTGAAACCCTGCGACGTAATTTAGAATGATTTAGTGTTTCCCACAAAAGACAGTTTATTTAGGAAGGATACAGTAATACGTTTATACGGGATAGATTTAAGAGATTGATAAATAAATTAATTTAAGCGAAAATTTTGTTAGGATACAAAATAGACATAAAACAAGTCAAAGTAAGACTCTAAAAGTTCTGACAGGTGTCCCACTAGGGCACTGACGCCTGAATGAACACCTCGGAGGCTCAAACTAGTGGAGAAGGAAGAAAGTAGAGTCTGTGGAATGCCACTGTTTAAATACACGAAATCATGTGAAAGATAACAGACTTACGTTTCATGTTCATGTCACGGTCATACGCTTTGACCAGGAAAGGAATTTACATTTTAGTAGTTAATTCTTGATTCATATTTAATTAATAATTGGTAGAAGAAGAGATAAGAGCGAGTACTGAAGTGGGAATATCAAAAATAGAAGTGACTATTTTCACGACAGACGGACCTCGATCGGCCTATATAGAAACGTTGATTTCGACTCTCGTCCACAGCAAATATATTCAGCCTTGAAACATTTCTCGGTGTTGGGTATGAGAAAGGACTGGCTATTCGCCGCCCATGTGATAATTTATTATTAATTAAGTGAAGGAAAGTAAAGTGAACGAAATTAACGTTACAAACACCTGGTAGACTTCTGGATAGAAGAGGAAAACTTGCCTACTAGGAATGAGACTAAAGAAACTACTAATCTCTAAGACTTTACACAAAAACTGAATGGTAGAAGTGGGCACCATAGATGTTCAATCCAAAAAACATTATTTTTCAGTACATCCCAACGGGAATATCTAGAATCTCTCATGTTTCTGTCCTGACAAAGTGCTCCGATGCTACCGGACCACATGAGTTAAAATTTAGTACACTTGTGACCCACGAACGGACGTGTAACGTGAATAAATAAATTTCTCTACTACAAGCAGACTCAAACTTTTGGTGAATTTTACCAGGTTTGATCGGTTTTGGGTTAGTATTTTTGCTGTCGGAATATAGACCGCTATTCGTTAGATTTTTCGATCCCTTTTGTACGTTGGATCAATCCGTGTGTTTTCTTCAGCTTGTAAGTTCACCATCTTTGAAATTTTTCCCATCCCTTCCTATCCCCTGTTCTTCTACCTCAGTCATATATCCCTATTTTCTTCAGGTCCTCAATCACCTGCTCTTTCCATCTAAGTTCAGGACGTCCCCCGGGTCTGGAATTTTTAGGCTTACAATCAGTTATTTTCCTAATTGGATCGTCCTTATCTCTTCCTCGAATATGTTCGTAACATCACTAAGCAATTGTTGGACTACATCAGAGATGTTCCATACTGTCTAACAGCTTCATCATCATCTGGATCATCATAAAACAGGACTATCAGACTAGAAGATAGCCGCTTCATATCTACATACAAGACGACAACAGATCATTCACCAATAGATTGACTAGAAAGCAAGTGCCCGTTTGTAAGATCTACGAGCTATTCAACGAGTTGGAAATCGATCACATAATGGGAATGCTATCGGACGAGAAAGGTGTAGGAGCAAGAATATATAAAGCCAAGCAAAGACAAGAATCCCACAGTGCTTAAGCAAACACGTGTCGATATTCGAAGTATAAGCTGCAGCAATACATCACTTGCAGGATAGCTATTAAGTCAAAAGTTTCAGGAAAATATATTTGCCATGATGTGCTCCAATTGATCTAAAACCTTTCTGTGACAGGTCAGAGAGTTAATTAAAGAGCCATTGCCAAAATTCAAGGAGTAACTACTATGCCAGAATAAGCGAACAACCAGGATCCTCATGACCTCCTGACAGGACACTATAGACACATAAGCAACATCGGGTGGATAACACCTGAAGAAAACCTCAGCTCACATGCTTCTGCGAAAGCTCACATGGCTCATGTTTTCGATGATAGGCATACGGTGACTAGTAATAATGACAGATCTAGACAAGGAACTCTGGCATAGCATGAGGTCAAAGGTCGTAGTTTTTCATCTTTTGGGTGTTTTCAACATTTTCAATTCCCTCAGACAATTTTTGGATTTTTCCAATCTTAAAACCTCTATATCTCGATAAATATGTCAATGTTTTCAATTTTTCGATTATAGTGGTTCTCTGTACAATGTTTCCAGTACTTTATATTCTTACATAACTCTGGATATCCTTGATATTCTCGGTCTCCTCACCATAAGTCTTTACGATCCACTTTTTAAATGTATACAGATACATGCAATGAGAGGAGAAAGAAAAGAACAGGGAAGAAAAGGGAAGGGAAAAAGGAAGAGAAAGAGGAAAAAGGAAGAGAAAGAGAAGAGAAAGAGAAAGAGAAGAGAAA